>JAUTXW010004826.1:0-600000 GCA_030620095.1 Kuschelorhynchus macadamiae
TATATAATAATTGAAACACAGTTTTTCCTTTTCCTTTTCCTATATTGAAACGACAATATTCTTTAAGTGTTTTAATACATACTAATTTGTTATGGTTTAACATTTTAAAATAAACAGTGGAAATTAAAAGTTATTATTTTTTAATTATACTAATAATAATATATTGATATACTTTTTTCCTTTTCCTATATTGAAACAACAATGTTCTAAACAAGTTTTTTAATACATACTAATTTTCACATCACATAACAAAACAACTGTTATGGTTTAACATTTTTAAAATAAACAGTGGAAATTATAGTGGCAGTTGACATAATCTACACATTATTTTTACATATGATTAGCTATTTCATTTTTCGTTCTTGTTGTAATAAAAAAAATACAGGGTCAGATGTTAGAATAAAAAGAAGTATTTGGCATATAGCACTGAAAATATATAACCGCTTATAGTAACAGTTGACATTTTTCAAAATTAATATTGTTGACGTATTCTACTTATTATCTTTACAATTTATGTTTAAAATTAATATTTTTGACATAATCTACCCATTACGTTTATAACCTATATTTAAAATTAATATTGTTAAAATAATCTACCCATCACCTTTACAAACTATGTTTAATATTAATTTTAAATATCTTCCATCTCTTTTTTTCATTTTTATTGCAGTAAAAGCAAGCATGTTCAGGAATTAGTAAAAAAAGATGTATCCTACAAATAGCACAATGTAAATCAGAAGCACTAACAACATAAGCTCTTTTGTAGTGGCAGCTCACATGATCGGACTCCCTCTCCGTAAATATCTCATGTGAATTGCACTACAAGGAAGGCAAATAGCAAATGTTCCTAGTCTTCGACTTTCAATTTTAGTGTAGCTTTGTATAACACATACATCTTTTTCTTCAAAATTATTAAATAATTCACTAGCCCTAAACTTGCTTACTTTTACGTCAGCCTCGGTTCCTAAATTTAGCAGTTGTCCATCCATGTCCACTCCTTCGTCAATTTCCTGATCATCTTCCTCCTCATCTTCCTCTTCCTCAATATAATTAATGGCGATGTTAAACAAGAATGATCTTCTGACAAGCCTAGATGATTTGTCCAAAAATGAATGTTTATAACCGATGGAATTGCCTTCCAGTTAATAAAAATTTCGTCTCTTTTTTCAATTTGAGCGGTGATCTCCATATTATTTTCTTCAATTTGGGCAGCGTTTCCAATCATATTTTCTGCCATCGTTAGGAACTTTAGATTTAGATAGATAGATTTGCTGCGACAACTGATATTACAGAGAATGATACTGTATGATCACCGAGTGGTTGTTCTGAAGTATATATCCCATCGACCACCACTTTCACTCCTGCGTGATATCCTTCTCAGATCATACTGCAATACTTAAGTTTTTTTTTCACTGTCCCTTTCCTTGTTACTTTACCCCCCACCCTCACCCATCTTCTTTCTCTCCCTTCCTTCTTTCTCCTTTTTTATTTTTCTCCTTTTTTTTAACCTAACCTAACCTAACCTAACTTAATCTGAAAAGGGTAAACGGGATTTGAGTCTCGGGAATTCAGGGGTCCGGGGGGAGGAAGGAGGGGAGGGGGAAAGGGGGGGGAAGGTCGTTGCTCGGCTTGGAAAAGTAGTTGTATGATTGTCGTTCAACTTTAAGTAGGACATATGTGATCAACTTTTTCATATAAAATCGCCTCAGCGAAGAGACAAATGCAATTGATTTCTGTATTTCACACTGTGCAGGGCTCGCGAGTTTTCTGGTGTTTTCATTGTGTCTATTTGGTAATTTTTTAATTTCTATTTATATTTCTAACATTTTTATTTGGCAAAATTTAATTCTTATTTATATTGGTGACATTTTTATTTATATTTGTGACACTTTTATTTGGTATTTTATTTGTTATTACGATTTTTTTCATAACGGACAATTTTTTGGCATCGAGTAGCAAAATTATTGACAATGACTTCGACTTATACACATGTACTCAAATGCAAAATTTTGCAAACCAACAAAACAATGAAACAGACGTATTTACAACTAGTCAACAACAAACTATTCAGGACTTGAATGAAATTATTTACAATAGCCAAGTTCAGAATAATGCCAACAAACAGAACAACGAAAAATATTTATTTACAGCTACTCAACAACAAACTCCTAACGATCTTAATGACATTATTGACAACAAAACGGACTTAATTACAACAAAAACTAAACAAACTCTTGAAGAACTGAATGACATTGACAAAAATCAAAATTCTAGCTATGAGGATATTGTTTGTTTTCAAAAATCTAATCCAAATTATTTAACATTAAAATCGCCAATTAATTCTCCGAGACCAATTTGCTCTCCCTTTTTGTTTAGTGAAAATTCTGATTCGGAAGAAGAACAAATTGATCAAAATTTAAGTTCGGCTATATCTCCTATTAATTCACCATATGATATTGTAAATTCTGAATCGCAAGAAAAACAAATTGAAGCAAATTTAACTTCGGATATTTCTCTTGATTCACCAGTTGAACAAAATTCAATTTCGAAACCATCATTTACTATTAAAAAAAAATTTAAAATTAATAAAAAAAATAAAAAACAAGTAGCAAACCTTAAGGGTCTGGGTTTCGCTATTCAAAATTTAACTGATTTGATCACAATTTAACAGGGAGACGCAAGTACGGTGAATTATGTTAAACAGGCCTTTGACAAATTAGTTGACTCATTTGAGGAAATGGATTCATAAAGTCAACTAATTTCTATTGCTTTTTTCAAAATTTGACTATAACTAAATAAAAATGCACAATATTAATTTTATTATTATTATCCAGAGAACTTCAAAAATGCAATTGCTTTTTTAAAAATTTGACTATAACTAAATAAAAATGCACAATATTAATTTTATTATTATTATCTAGAAAACTTCAAAAATGCATAAGTGTGTAACATGTAATAAAGTCTTTACTAGAAAGGATAATTTATTGCGACATATTAAAAAACATGTTTGCGGAAATTCCACAACACTCACTAGTTGGTTGAAACAACCAAAGCTTGTTAAAGGTAAGAACATTTTATTTTTCATGTTTTATTTTGTAAATAATTTTTTCTTAATTTATAGATTATACAAATATTGTAAAGAATGCAAGAAAAATATAAACCAAAGTCTATGGGGTGGACATCTTCGATCTAGTGTGCACAAGAATAATGCCAAAATAGGCTTGGAGGAAGGTGTTGAAATTATCAAGTCGGCATTCAGGGAACGAATAATATCTTATAGGATTTCCTCACCCCAAAACTTCATAAATGTGAAAGAATATTTTCAACATTTGGAATACAAAATTGTACATCTAATAGATCAAGAACTGCAGAAACATAAATGTATCAAGCTAAATATGGAACTGTTCGGTTTCTATTTTAACCCCAGCAGCGACAGCTATGATGTCAAATCTTTTAATGCGCCGTTCCAAGTCATTTGCCAGGGATATCAGACAAAAGAACTTTTAGAGCAAATCTGCACCATTATTGACCAGAAAGCTGACGAATTTGCAGAAAGAGATTCAGGTAAAGAATTTATTTTCTATTTTACAACGGCAACAAAAAAGTAATTTTTTTAATTTTTACATTGCAGGATGGGCTTCCGCTGAGAGCCTCATCTTTTATCGAACTTCCTCAAGAGATCAAGAGACGTCAAGCTGTGATCAACATTAGGAATGATGACAACTTTTGCTTCGCCTGGGCAGTTGTGTCTGCTCTTCAACAACCAAGCGGATTAGATTTTGAAACTTCATCCTACCCACACTACTCTTCTGTTTTGGATATGTCAGGTATAGAATTTTCAATGTTGCTAAAGAACATTAAGATTTTTGAAGAAAAAAATAACATTTCTATTGATGTATATGGATTAGAAATTATAAATCCTAAAAAGGGGTATGAAGTAATTGGTCCACTTTATTATTCATCGAATAAAAAAAATCAACATGTCAATTTATTGTTAATAAGTGATGACGATGAAAAAACTTTTCATTATTGCTATATTAAAGATTTATCAAAATTAGTTTCTGCACAAATGTCTAAACATCACGGAAAAAAATATATTTGCGACGGTTGTTTACAATATTTCCCTACAGAAGAAAATTTATTACAACACAATAGCTATGATTGTGATCATTTACGAATTAACCTACCTTCTAAAGAATTAATAAAAGATAAGTTTGGAAACTATTCATATGATAATATTTTGAAATTTGTAAATTATCATAAACAAATGAAAGTTCCTTTCGTGGTGTATGCAGATTTTGAATGCATATTAAGGCCTTTAAATAATGACAATGTTGACAAAAATCCTAATACTTCATACACCTTAAAACAATATGAACATATTCCACATTCATTTATATTCATAATTATTCTAAATTTGAAAGATATAGAGGTCAAAATTGTGATACATTATTTATAAATTCTTTAGAAAGAGACGTGTATAACATATACAATAAATTTTTAAAGGTTCCTAAAAAGATGATTCCTTTGAACGAACTGGACAAAATTTATCATAACTATGAAACAGTTTGTCATATTTGTAATAAACCTCTTTTAAATGACAGGGTTGCAGATCATTGTCATATAACTGATCTTTATAGAGGTCCAGCTCATTCACTCTGCAACATAAATTACAGAATACCTAACTTTATTCCAGTTATATTGCATAATTTGCGAAATTATGATTCTCATCTATTTCTTAAAAAATTATGCTTAAACAAAGAACAGCTAACAGTTGTCGCACAAAACAAGGAAAAATATATTTCATTTGAAAAGCTTATTCATGTGGATAACTATTTTGATAAAAAGACACAAAAGGCTAAGAAAAAAAATATATCGTTAAGGTTCATTGATTCTTTTCAATTTCTATCCCATTCTTTATCAAAACTCTCTGAAAGCTTAAAAAATGAACAATGCAAAGAAATAAAAAAAATTCAATGATGAAGAAAGATTTAAACTTATTCGCCAAAAAGGTGTATTTCCTTACAATTATATTGATGATTATTTAAAATTAGAAGAAACAACTTTACCTCAGAAAGAGCAATTTTATAATACTTTAACGGATGAGCACATCAGTGATGGAGAATATAAAAGAGCTGTAAAGGTTTGGCAATTGTTTAAATGTGAATCTCTTGGTCAATACTCCGACCTTTACTTACTCTCTGATACTTTACTTTTGGCAGATATTTTTGAAAATTTTAGAAGCACTTGTTTATCCACATATAAGCTCGATCCAGCTCATTTTTCCAGGTTTATACTGGGAGGTGTGTTTGCGTTATACTGGAACAGAGTTAGAATTGTTAACAGATCCAGATATGATACACTTTTTCAAAAAAGCGTTCGCGGTGGTGTGAGCTCTTGCATTTGTAGAAAAACTGAAGCTAATAATCCATTTCTTTTAAATTTTGATCCTTTAAGCCAACTAAATACATAATTTATTATGATGCAACAAATTTGTATGGTTATGCAATGTCACAGCACATTCCAACGGGAGATTTTGTTTGGTTAACATATAAAGAAATCAACGATTTAAATATTATGAATATTTCTAAAAAATCTAATAAGGGATATGTTTTAGAAGTTGATTTAGAATATCCTACAAGTCTACATTCCTATCATAACGATTTTCCGTTTTGTCCTGAAAACTTTAAACCGCCAAATTCTAAATGCATAAAATTAATACCCAATTTAAATGATAAATCAAAATATGTTATTCACTATCAGTTATTAAAACAATGTTTGGAACATGGACTCAAGTTGACTAAAGTTCATAGAGTTTTACAGTTTTCCCAATCTGAATGGTTGAAAAAATATATAGACTTGAATTCAAGATTAAGAAATGATTCAAAGAATGAATTTGATCGTAATACTTACAAGTTGGCAAATAATAGTATTAATGGCAAGACTATGGAAAATGTTGATAGGAGAATTGACGTAAGACTTGTTACAGAGTGGGAAAAAAATAGAAGAAAAGATGGTGCTGAGAATTTAATTGCAAAACCCTATTTCAAGGACTTAACAATATTTTCTGAAAACTTGGTAGCTATTCAAATGCAAAAGATTCAAGTTACTTACAATAAACCAATATATGTAGGCTTCTCAATATTAGATATATCTAAAACTGTCATGTATGATTTCTTTTATAATTTTTTAAAATCTCTTTATCAGGAAAACATTTCACTTTTATACACCGATACCGATTCGTTCATTTTAGAAGTCACAACCCAAATATTTATTCTGACATGATAAAAAATATTCACAAATTTGATACATCTAATTATGAATTTGGTAATATTCATGAAATACCTATTACAAAGTCAGTTATAGGAAAATTCAAAGATGAATATGCTGGTGAACCCATTACTGCTTTCTTTGGTACTGGAGCAAAAGCATATTGTATTAAAACGGAAAATAGTTTAACAAAAAAAGCAAAAGGTGTTAAGAAAAGTGCCATTAAAAAGCAGTTGGATTTTATTCATTATAAAGATGTTGTTGAAAATCATTCTAAAACCTTTTGTTCAATGTATGTTTTTCGATCTAGACAACACACAGTTTTCACCAAATTAATTAATAAATTGGCTTTGAGTTCTGAAGATGATAAGCGGTATAAAATTCCCTATAGTTTTAATACATTAGCTTGGGGACACCAAGATATTGCTTTGTATCAATGGAATGCAGAACATGAAGATTTAGATATATTTATGTAGATATTATAAGGTATTTAAATTTGTTGTTTTTGAAACCAAAGTTAGTCTTCATAAGCCTTTCACAAAATGTGCTTAGAAACTTTTGACAAAGACATTGATAACAGTTATTTTAAAACATATGAAAAACGACTTGCACTTTTAAGAAATGGAAAGGAAGATTGAGACCAGAAGTGTTGGCTGGAGCTGGCTTTTACTATATTTCAATCAATGATATTTGTAAATGTTTTTATTGTGGTATTGAAATTTTTGATTCGTTAAGTTATGATGATTCTATTGTGGAGCATAAGAAATTTGCTAGGAATTGTGATTTAAATAACTGTTTATGGAAAAATAGGAATCGAATAATTGTAACCATTCAAAATAAGTCTTCAAGCTACACATTTTATATAGTATTATTAATATCCTTATTTATGAACTTTTACATATCTTTAAATTTAGTATTTTATTGTTATTTTTTTACAACTGCTTTTGCTTTCGTGGTGAAAGTATCTGCTTAATGTTAATAAATTTGGAATATAATTATTATTTTGTTTCAACGACTATCAGTAGATTTTACAACTGCTTTTGCTTTCGTGGTGAAAGTATCTGCTTAATGTTAATAAATTTGGAATATAATTATTATTTTGTTTCAATGACTATCAGTAGATCGCAATTCATTCTTCTTTATTTTATTTTCCAAAATGTTTTTTATGTTCATCATTCCCCTGGCGTAACACAATGTGAAATATATTTTTCTAATAAAACAGACGTCACTCTAAGTAAATATTGTAAATTAATGAAAATTGGATTAATTAACAATAGTCCAATTAGTTGGACGGAACGAATAAATGGAGATGAAAATGCAAGTAAATTTTTTAAAAATTTGTATCATTATCCAAATCGATCTATTTTTGATACAAATTGGATCGAAAGGTTAGAGTTTAAAAATAATCAGTTACAAATTATAACCCCCAACTGTACCAATTATTATGACGAATTCAAAAATTATTACTTTTCCATCATTAGTGTTACATTAAACTTTGCATTATTTTTATACATTACCATTTTAATTATTTATCTTTATTACAAATTTCAAACTGGAAATCTATTTTTTCATTAATCCATTTTAATCGAAACTTTAAAGAAAGTGGGGATGAGAATATTTAAGTACAAGAATAACGCAATATGTTTCAGTCTCGTTTAGTCATTATGAACAACTCCGTGGTTAATAAACCTTTAGAAACGCTTCTTAATTCAAAAATTTATTTTTTAAATAATTTTTTGTCAAAATTTGTTCTTGTTGGCATTAGTTTAAATGATTTTTCTCCAAAAATTGTAATTGGTGGAAAAACTGGATTTTTAATCGCACTAACCGAAGAAAATTGGAAAGACATTTGTGTTCATCAAGAATAATTCCTTGATGAAAACAATTTCTACTTTCCTCAAGTTGATCAAACCAGTGTGAAGATAAACAACATTCATCTGCAGGTCCAGAAAATAAATGATATCCCTGTTCTGCAAATTACAAAAGGCCCACACTTCATATACTTAGGACAAGAGTCTTTGGACAATTTGTGGCGATTGAAGGAAATTATTGGTTATAGATTATCTATAATTAAAAGGCAAGAATTCAATACATATTTCAAAATAATATTTCAGCTGATTGTGGCGACTTGTGTACGCATGTTTATAATATAATAAATCCAACACAAAATCCTAACAGTGAAAATGTTTCAACTATGATGGAATTACTTGCTTTATATCCTGAAGAAATGCAAAACAAATTGAAGCAAAATGGAACAAAAAGAAAATACTACGAAGAAAACAATGAAAATGGATCAAAAAGAAAATATTACGAAGAAAACAATATATTTTCTGGAAGAGAACAATAAGGTGCATGTGTTAGTGAAGTGGAGCTTTGCTTACAGACAAGCCCGTAGGAGTAACTTTCAGATGTGGTACTTAGATAGACTCCGTTTTGAAAAAAGAATAAATGACTGTAAACTTATTTTAGATTCGATATTATCTGAGGAACATAGAAATAAAATATATTTGACAAGTTTTAATAAAAATTGTATTTGATATTTTACTTAATAAAATTTTAATTTCTTAAATGTGAATTTTATTTGAAATTAATTAGCACATAAGAGTAGGTACTTTTCAGACATTGTAATTTGTATCAGCTAAAGCATAAAGTGAGGAACAGAAATAAAACATATTTAACTAAAATTTAATTTCAATTTAATTAAACAATATTTTTTTTATCAATCCATGTATTATATTTTTTTATCAAGTCTTAACCATTTCACATAAACTTTGTTTCCTTTCCTTCTCAAAATCTTCTCAATAAGATACACATCGGTATGCTTTACTTTTAGTAATTCTTGCTCATAAAAACCACCCAGAATGTCCTGATTATCTTCGTCTTGAATTAAATATGTCCAGGGGTTTGTCATCTTAACTTCTTTAATGTGGAATATCTTATTTGACCAATTTGGTGTGTAACCTTTCGAAAATGCCTCCCGATGCTTGCTTATGCGTACGTGATCACCCACTTTAAACTTTGGAGATTTTATATCTAACGTTTTAGCATGAGTAAATGCAGATTTCAAGATTCTCTTTTCATTTGTTTTATTTACTTGTTTTGGCTTCATTCCTATTGAAGAATGTGTTGTATTGTTATATTCTTTTACAATATCCGCTAATATATTAAGCCATTTGTAATTTCCTTAAATGCTAAATATTTTCCACATATTATTCTTTAAAGTCCTGTTTACTCTTTCTACTATACTCGCTTTCAAATTGGAAAACGTGCTATAACGGTTAATTCGAAATTGTTGCATCAAATTTTGAAAATTTACATTGAAAAACTCTCTCCCTCTGTCCGTTTGCAAGTTTTTTGGTGGAGTTTTTGCACTGATTAATATTTTTTTCGTTGCCGCTGTTACGTCTTTTCCAGATTTAGATTTTACCGGTTCGGTCCAAACATACTTAGAAAATACATTTATGTTAATCAAGATATATTTAAATCCTTTATTAAATTTGGCATAGGGTAACATTTCAACCAAATCAGCTTGAAAAAGATCATTTAACCCTTTCACCACCACCCTTCTGCGTTTGTAGTTTTTTCTAGCAGGATTATGTAATTCATTAACGACTTGTTGTTTAATGGTTGACATGACAACAAACTTGTTTATTCAATTTAAAGGAAGTTCAATTTCTATGTTTTGTAATAATTCGAAATATAACTTTTATATGTTTTTTCCCATTCATTCAATTTATCAATTTGTATTGTATAAATTTTTTCATTTAAAACTTTACTAATTTTAATAATCTCCTTTTCTAAAGCATTAAAGGAGTTTTTTATCTCTCCAGTTAAGAAAGTAGTTGATCTACTATCACTATTTTTGAATTCCTCCTCTGTTTCATTTAATTCTTGTTCTAATTTCTTAATTACACTAGACATTATCTTTCCCAAGGAAATATATTGTTTTTCTTCCAAAGAGAGTTGGTCAATTGTTCTACTGTTAAGAATGCTATTTTGATTTCTTTTTTTTTTCATCATCTAACCTTTTTATAAAAGTTCTTAATTGTTTAATCTTTTCCTTGTGTTTTTCAATTATTACTTCTCTTATATTTGTTTCCATTATTTTATTAATTTTGATGATATCATCATTTAATTTTTTGTCTTCCTTTTTAACATGTTCATTTAAAAATTGCAAATCTTTACTTATTTGATTTAGCGTTAGCAACTGTTTATTAACGTTTTCAATTGAGGTATAACATCCTTTAATTTGGTTTTCATACTTTAAAAAATTCTCATCAAAAACCTTAAGCTTTTTAGGAAAGATTTCATTATTTGTTTCATTTTCACCTAATCTCCTTTTTAAATTATTAATGTCACTTATTCCCTCTTGATTTTGTTTAATAAAATCTAACTTAAAATTGTTGAGAATTTTACTTTCAATATTTAAATAAATTGTATTTTCCAAAGAAGCAGAACTTATTAATTGACGTTTTGAAATATGGCGTCCAAATTTATCAACTGTCATGTTGAGCTTTTATTAAACAATAAATATGATTATATTTAATAGCTGTTATTTATAGTATAACTTTATCTTCTCTTAATTCTTCAATAATAGAGATAATCTCGTTACTATGAGCATTATTTCCCGCATCACTGAGGAAATTAATAAACGTAGCCTATCAACAATTTCGTTTACATTATTCCAATATACATAGTCTGTATTTGATCTGTTTGTTTTCAAAATTAATCCCTTTCCTGTTGTTTTGGCTCTAGTTGTTCTAAACGGAGGTTTTGGTTTGTCAAATGCTGTAACTAATCTTTGCAAGGTTTTTGTCTTTGTAATACCCTTTCTTTGTAAATATGGTCCTATTATTGTAACATATTTGTGAGATGTATTTCCTTGAACTTGTTCATTTGAATCAAAATTCCTACGATATACATTTGTTTTAGCTAGAATGTTCATGTAATTATCTAAATCTTCCTTCTTATAACCTTTCCGTTCTTTTTTGAAAAGCAATTCGTATAAACCTGGCGTGCCTGTGTACGTTATTTCTCACACGTTAATGTCTTTTCCAATGATTTCTACCGGTATCTGTGTTAAACCAAAAGAAAACTTATCCGTTTCGAGGTCATAAACTGTTCCATAATAATGGTCAAATTTATGTTGTGTATCTTTCACACCCTGATCAATATATGATCTGGGTAATTCATGAAAATCTGCTAAGTAATCTCTATATGACGGTGTACCAACATAGGTTTGAATTGTTTTTCTAGTTGTTCCAATACGTCTGACAAGTTTAAATTTGTTGTTGTGTCACTAGAAGGATCTGAAGTTTCCGCTATAACAGTTGATGTCAATGGTTGTACTACAAGAGAGGAAGAAGTGATACTACTGTCATCTAAAAATGTTGGTAGTTCTCTGGGGAGTAACGGAGTTTTTCCTGTTTTCTGAATAGTTTTCGTCGGAGTTGATGTTTTATAAAGCTTTGTAGGTGTTTTGAATTCTTCATACTTTGAAACTCTTTCTTCTTTTAAATCGAATGGTTCGGATTTACCAATATTTGAAATTAGCTGTTTAAGAGGTTGTGTTATTGGTCTATAAGTTTGTTCTAATTCGGACTGAGCGGTAGAAGTAGCTAATTTCAAGCTTCGATATTTCTGCTTCACGGCTTGTCTCGATTTTATTAATTCTCTAGCTAAACGTTTATCCATGCTGTACAAGTTTTAAATGAAATAAAACTGCAAATTTTTCACTTTTATAAATATATAATTTACTCCTGTATGTGCCGTGATTTACTTCACAATCTTTGTCAATTACAAGAAAGCCATATGGATCCATCCAACAGTTAGCACAAATATTTTTAAACTGATCAAATGTCATATTCAATATACAGTGGTCGTTATATATGTTTTAAACCCAAACAGTCCTGTTTAAATAAAATTAATAAGTTGGAATTTTCTCGAATTAGACGTTTAAGGATTGAGGAATATCCTTGAAAAATAAAAAAACAATCGGTGTTTCTATGCCTTCCATGCGTGAAATAGTCCCTAATAATAGATTGATTATGACAAGGAATATCGTCAAAAATGATAACGGAATTTGGCTTTATCTCATGAGGTAAAATAATGTTCTCATCGCTATCGTATTCAAAGTATCCAGTTTCTTTCATAGGCTTTAACAACTTTCTTAAATATTCATATTTTGGTTGATCTAATGACTTTGAATAAACATAGACATTTTCAAACCTAATTTCATTAGGATGCTCGAGCAGTGAGTGAGAACTATGAGTCCTCTTTTTGAACCACCGCAAAATAAGTCACCATGCTTTCTCAACTGTTTACTTAAAATTTTTTCGTCATGATTATTTCCTGGTAAAGAGAATTTTTGTTTTTCAATCCTCATTCTTAATCACACTAGTAAATATTTTTAGCTGTAAAAGTATTTATACCAGAAAAATGTCAATGTGTTTTTAGTATAAAAAGAACTTCAATGACTGTGGGTCGGCATAAGTTGAAAAAACTATCAAAAGACGTAATAGAAAAGGCTCTGGTTTAGTAAATAAATTAATTAGTAAACTACCCTTCGAAGTTCATATACCAGGATATAATTATTGTGATCCAGGCACCAACTTGGAGAAAAGATTCACTAGAGGTGACGTTGGTATAAATCCATTGGATTCCGCTTGTAAAGAACACGATGTATCATACTCTCAGACTGAAGATTTATCAAGAAGACACATATCTGACCAAATATTAGAAAAAAAAGCTTTGGATAGGGTAAAACCTAAGGATTCTTCTATTGGTGAAAAAATTGCAGCTCTAAGTGTTGCAGGAATAATGTAGGGTAAAAGAAAGTTCGGTTTGGGGTTTAAAGATAAAAAAGGGGGTAAACTTAAATTGAGAAAAAAACGTATCATTCGAACACCCAAAAAAGTTGGAGGATTTCTACCTCTTTTGTTTCCCATTTTTGGGGCCCTCGGTGCAGTAGATGGAGGCGCGGCAGGAATTGCTAAGGCAGTAAATGATGCTAAAGCAGCTAAACAGCAACTAGAAGAAATACATAGGCATAATATTGCAATGGAAACTGCTTCTAAAGAAGGCAAAGGATTATATATTAGAGCATATAAAGGAAAGGACTATTTATTAGACCTTATAAAGGAGGATTAGTGAAAATGAAAGCAATCAGACAAAAAAAAAACTCAAAATAAGTTTTCCAAAAAGAGCACTTACGAACAATGATATTATTAAATATGTAAAGCTGTTAAAAATAACTGGCTTTAGAGGTGTTTTTATGCTCGATGAACTTCCAAAAAAAATTAATCTGAAAGAGTGTGGTATTGTAAATTTGGATAAAAAACAAAATAAAGGATCTCATTGGACTGCTTATATTAAAAATAACAAAAATGTAATATATTTTGATAGTTATGGAAATTTAAAACCACCTTTTGAACTTCTCAAATATTTTAATTCGAATGGCAAAGAGGATGTATTTTATACTTATGAAAACAAACAAAAATTTAATTCATATAACTGTGATCAACTATCCCTAAAATTTTTGCAAAAAAATATATAAATTCATTATTTGTTGTAATATCTCATTCATAAATAAACTGCAATGTCCACCACAATTGCCATATCAGGAAACAGTTCTGTTTTGTCTGCTGATTTTAATCCGCCAATATATTTAGAGGATGGAAAACAATATTACCTGGGTTTAACTGATTTTGAAACGTTTATGACTATTCCCAATACAAAAGAAGGATATAATAAATTTTATATAGATAATAAAGTAATTGTTATTCCCGACGGAACTTATGACATTACAGATATAGAAACATACATAAGAGAAAGTATAGAAGAATTATTTCCGAATGAAATTTTTTTTTTCTTTTAAAAGCAAATGTTAACACTCTAAAAACTTTTTTAATGTGTAGTAGAAAAATTGATTTTACCAAGGAAGATTCGATAGGAAAAATGTTGGGTTTTAATAGCAGGATACTAAAAGCTATGAAAAAGGAAGAATCAGATAATGTTGCAATAATAAGGTGAATGCTATTTGTATTGATTGTAATATTTGTGTCGGTTCTTACAGTAATGGTAAACCTGTTCATATTATTCACCAGTTTTATCCAACCGTAGCTCTAGGCTATAAAATAGTGGAATCTCCTTTGCCCATTTTGTATTTTCCAGTTAGCGTCAAAGCAATTACAATATAACCGTTAAAATAGTTGATCAAGACGGAGAACTTATCAGTTTTAGAGGAGAAACTATAACAGTAAGGTTACATTTACAAGCTAGTGACATATAAAATGGTTGTTAGATATAATAGAGCCCTTGGAATGAGACTTGCACCTACCACTATCAACAAAATAAAAACTTATAAAAAGAAAAAGACTAAACAACAGTTCAGTATCAAATCCAACACCAACAAGTTAAAACGAGATAATCGTAAATTTCTCACATCTTTGGGTTTCACTGTTTTAAAATAATGAACATATTAAACGTAAACGAAAAGCTTTATGTAGACAATTCCATCGTTAGTTCAGAGCTTCACACATATCAACCATATATTTCTTCAAAATTCAATTACAATGATGAAATAAGGATCCCAATTCAAGAACTCGATGCTTACACTCTACCATCAGATAGTTTACTTTATATCGAAGGAAAATTAACTAATACAGAAAATAAATATAAGAAAGAATTGCTATTTATTAACAATGGTATAGCCTTTTTGTTCAGAGAAATCCGCTATGAACTAAACGGAATTACTATAGATTCAATAAGAAATGTTGGATTAGCATCAACCTTTCCCACAATACCAACGAAAGTTTAAAACTGGAAAATGCAGGTTGGTTTCCACATCGAAAAGAAGGTGATAAAATTTTGGTTGATAATGATGGAAAATTCTCCGTATCCATACCACTAAAAATGCTTTTAGGATTTTTTGAAGATTACAGAAAAATTATTATGAATATGAAACAGGAATTAGTTCTTATTAGATCAACTGATGATCTAGATGGTGTTATCTTCAAAGAAGATCCGGCACACCCTGTTAGTGCTCCTAACACTCCATTGGTTACTTTCGATAAAATTTATTGGAAAGTTCCTTACATTCTAGTTGACATGCCACAACAACTTGCTCTATCAAAAATATTAGAATCAAATATAGATATATTGATAGGATTTAGGAGTTGGGAACTTGTTGAATATTCTTCTCTAACCGAAACAACCCGTCACACACGGCCGGTAAAAACAACTAGTAAACTAGAAGCTCCTCGTCATATTGTGATTGGCTTTCAAGAAAACAGAAAAGGGAAAATTGCTAAAGATATCCTTATCAGGATTTGTACTTAAATTTCGAAAAAAACAAATTTTCTGCTTTATACGAATTGTTAGAACTTTAGACAGTCTTACTATGGTGTTCCAAATGAACCCGTTTTTAATCCTGAACAATTCAAAAATATTAGTCCTATTACACATATTGATTGCTCCCATCAAAAAGAAACAATTCAAACGGGATCCGTAGTAATGAGAATTGAATTTGAGACGCACAATGCAATTAAAAAAGATACTTCTGCTTATTGTCTTATTTTACATGACAAATTATTTAGCTACAACCCTCTTACTAAAGTTGTGAAACAATTATAAACTTTATCCCCACTATTTTCATATTTCGATTTAATTTAAAGGGATTTTCAAAAGCTTTTAGTTTTAGTCATGACATCAAAACTGCAACAACAAATTGAAAAATTTATTTTTAAAATTAATCAACTGAAAGAAGAAATTGCAAATTATTCAAGTAAAAAAATTCTCATTAAAAAATTTGCTTCTTTGAAAATATGAGATTGGTTATGGATATTCAAGGATTCAAGGATGAAAAAAATAAATTTATACCGAAAGAGATTGCAGCATTTGATGGTTATGAAATGTCTCATTACATTTTTAAAAAGCCTTTTCCAATGGAGTTTCTTTCACCTGATTGTCACAATCAGGTGGTATAGCTAATGAAAAATCATCATTGTATACATTGGAATAATGGATTTACTCCATTACATCATTTCCCAAAAATAATTGAAACACTTACGAAGAAAGCTGATTTTGTTTTTGTAAAAGGAACCGAAAAAAAAGATTTTATAGCGAAATATTCTAAAAAGCCTGTGATTGAAATAGATGAACAACCAGCGCTAAAGCTAATGGAACCAAAATGCTTCTATCATTCAAAATCACCTTGTATGTGTGCTTTGACAAATGTGTTATTTTTATATGACAATTGTTTTATGAATGAATAAAAATATAAAAAAACTTAATTACATTTTTATTTTGCATTAACTAACCATGATTAAATACAATTAATATGATACCTTAAATCTAATTTTCTAAATTCATTTAGAAGTTCATACTCTTTTTTATATTTTAAATAATCATTACAAAATTTAGCGGCTAATTTACATTGTTCCATTCGATCTATATTCTTAACGTATGCTGACAAATCTTGTGCTTCTGCGTCTTCTTCGCCTACAATTGATAAATATTGGAAGTATGCAGCAGATATAATAAACTCCTCATACATTTCAGTAACCACTTGCTCCATTGTGAATATTGTTAAATTTATTCTTCCTTTTCAATTTCTTGAAGAATAGTATCCTCGTCAATAAATTGCTTCAAGTCTTTTAAATAGTAACCAAAGCCAATATCTTTTAGATCTTGAATAAGTTGAAAAAAATTTAATGTTTCACAGTATTTGTTGCAACAGAGGGCAGCCTTTACGAATTCCGCAGATTGATTATAATAAATGTAACTCATGACAGGGATGCCACGAAGAGATAATATTGGGGGGGATAATTAAGACAACCCCAATGGAGAACTAAAAAAAAGTTCGCACTTTTGTGTAGCTACCTAGTATCACTAACAAAAAAAAAACGGAAATGATATAATTCCAACATAAAATAGGATTTTGTCAACAGGTTAAAATATTGGTCTTACATTGTTTGAGGTGGAAGCTATATATATATATATATATATATATATATATATATATATATATATATATATATATATATATATATATATATAAAGATACTTCTGCTTATTGTCTTATTTTACATGACAAATTATTTAGCTACAACCCTCTTACTAAAGTTGTGAAACAATTATAAACTTTATCCCCACTATTTTCATATTTCGATTTAATTTAAAGGGATTTTCAAAAGCTTTTAGTTTTAGTCATGACATCAAAACTACAACAAATTGAAAAATTTATTTTTAAAATTAATCAACTGAAAGAAGAAATTGCAAATTATTCAAGTAAAAAAATTCTCATTAAAAAATTGCAATTTTCCGTCCCCTCCCAATATTTTATTCTGTTGGCAAAATCTTATTTTATAATGGAATTAATACATTTTTCAATAAACTGTTAAAAAAAATTCTTTTTTCAAAGCCGAAGGGGTCCAGATATGGAAATTTTGTTTTCCATGAATCAGTGTTTTAGTTGGGTTTTTCTTACTTTCTCCCACTTCCAATATTTTCCCTTCGGTGCATCCCTGAATGTATCTCTCGAGGTAGCGATTGTATCAAGGTTTCCATCACTTGTACCTCTTATAGACAAGACCCATTGTTTCCATTATAAACAAACATGTTAATGTAAGTATCCTCTGTTGTACAAACAAAGCATGCTGATGATGATGATTCTCTCATGCTAGCCCTATAGAAATACCTTATTTCCCATTTTTGCAGTACAAATAGTTATTGTAAGTAAATCAGTAAAAACTGATAGGTCATATACCTGTATTAGCCATTCTGCAAAAATCGAAATAATGAATGCTGTCAAAGTCGGACATACATTTTACTATAACATCTGCGAGAAAAAATAACTAAAAGCTCTGAAATAGTGGCGAGATAATTAATTAATTAACGTAAAGTTCGTTCAAAATGTTTCAGTTTAATGTTAATTATGTTAAAAGCATGTCAGTCAGTAACAATCTATTTGGGACTGAGGTACAGCTAGCATTGATTCTAAATACAATCAAAAAATGTCATTAGTAATCAAAATTGCATTTAAAAAAATGTTTAAAAATGTATTGTAATGAAATGCAGTATAAAAAATATTGTTATTATATATGTAAAATCGGCAAATTTCCTTTACCCGGAACTTTCCTCGTTATTAATCTTTCCTTTTATTAGGAACAGTAAACTGTAACCCAATTTACGATTCGAACTAATATTTTACCAGTTTCTATCATACTTAATTTTTGGACACGATTTAAAATAAATTGAATAAGTAGTTTTTACTCCGATTTTTAAATACCGCCATTTTATTCGTCATCTTGAATTCGTACCAGTTAATCCTTGTATCACATTCAATTTTGATACAAGATATAAAGTCAAATGAATAAGATTTTTTTACACTGATTTTTTAGACATTTCATTTTACCGCCTGGAATTTGTTCCACAATTTTTCCAGATTATTTCCATATCACACTTAATGGATTAATCTAAAATTAATCTACTAAATAGTTTTTCAGACTGATTTTTTTTTAGATAATTTATAAGGCCGCCATTTTGTTTTGTCGGATTCGTACCAAAATATTACAGGTTGATTCCTGTAACACCTGATTTTATGTGCAAAACTGAGTAATTTGTATTTTAGTTATAATTTTTTGACATTTCACTAGGCCGCCATTTAGTTCCGCTATACTGGATTTTTACCAAAACTATTATCAGGTCATCCCCACAGAACCCTTAATTTTTGACTAAAATGTGAAGCCAATCGGGTAAGTAGTTTTTAGCTACACCAAGAATTGACAGACCACTGAAATTGAAAAAATATATTTTTTGGCATCTAGGATCTAGGGACGTTAAAATGTAAAGATATGTAAAACTTGGAATTTTTTTCACGATTAGAAACATTTCATTTTGCCGCAATTTTGTTTCGCCATCTTGAATTCGTACCAGTTTTACCAATTCATCTCTATACCACAGTTAATTCTTGCACAAATTTTGTAATAAATTTATTAAATATTTTTTGCAGGTTGAATTTTTAAATAATTTATAAGGCCGCCATTTTGCTTCGCCATCTTCAATTCGTACCAAAATTTTACTAGTTAATTAATAGGTAATAATTGATTTTTGTGCAAAATTTGAGGTAAATTGGACAAGTAGTTTTTTAGTAATAATTTTTTTAACATTTGACTAAGCCGCCATTTTTTTCGTCACATTGGATTTTTACAAAAATGTTACCAGGTCATCCCCACATGACTTCTAATTTTTGATCGGAATTTTAAGTCAATCGGGTAAGTAGTTTTTGAGCGATGCCGCGTATAGACAGATGGATAGACCGACGGAATTGAGAAAACATGTTTTCCGGCATCTAGAGATCACGAAACGTAAAGATCTGAAAAAATCTCTGAGCGTGATTTTTTACGATTACAATACTTTCCTTTTACGAGGCAAGTAAAAATAAAATATTTGTCGTCCCTTTCCATACAATAAATTTAATGATCAAACTGTCAAAACTAGTGAATCACATTTTGAAGTATACCGTGCGCATAATCAAATCATAGTAAGAAACTACAAACTATGGAAACAAAACGTAAAACCATTCCGTTGTGGGAATATATCCGGCATCTTGCCAGCCATATATCATATAATCATTCAGTATTGTATTTGTCTTACCACAATACAATATTTAAAAGCAGTTCCCACGGCGTAAGACCGAAAATAAAGTTAATATTTTCGACATTTCTTAGAAAAAAGATGGCGTCGACTGAGGACGATCCCGGCGCTAGCGAAAGTGTTCAAAGCGGAAAATACGCGAATATATCCAAAATTTTCTAGAAATGTTGTGCTAAGAAAGAATGTAAAACCCAAATATGTATAAATTGTGCAAGTGTTTATCATAGTTCCCATGCAAAAAGGAAAAACATTAAAATAATGAGTGATACCCAACTAGAGTGTTGCGAAAAAAAAACGCGGGAAACCAAAAGGAGCAACAGGATACTTTAGAGTTAAAAATTGAATTTCTGAGTAAGTTGCTAAAAGAATCACTAGAAAAAAACGATATTCTGAAAGAAAATAATCAGATTTTGAAAGAAAATAACCGATTATTGGTTCAACGAATAAATTGGTTAGAAAAAAATCATAACAATAACAACACACAAAAAACCAAATACGCAGATGTTGTGGTTAGAAATAACTTTCGGGAAGTTAAACAACCGGTAGTTCCAAAAATAGTAGTTCAAACGCCCGTTGACACTAATGACAGAACAATAACAACACCCCCAAAATTCACCACAAATTGACCAAAGAAAAACAAACAATTATGGTGAATCAAATAAGCAGGACAATTTTAATTTCTTTGAAGATAACCGATGCGATGCTGAATTGGAAAAAGGGACATCGGGCTTTAGTGAAGTGAAACACAGAAAACATTTGAAAAAACGATTGGGAACCGGAAATGTCTCCGAGGAAGAACAAAAACAGGGTTTTTCTGGTGCAGACATAAACGTATGGCTAAATATTTACAGAGTAAACAACCACTTAACAACAGAGATGGTTGAAAAACACATAAAAAAACAGCTTGGTTTTGCCTCTGAGAGGGTGTCAACTTCAGACAAAAACTGGTCGACTTAAAAGTTTTGTTGTAACTGCACCATTAATAAGGAAAGATGAATTGTATGAACCAAATTTCTGGCCCACTAATGTAGGAATTAGGAGATTCAAGTTTGATCTACACCGAAGGAACAATAGAGGTAATTTTTTAGCTTAAACTCAACATCTAAAGGAAATGAGAGTATGAACATCAAGACTAATCCACATAAACAACTAGCAAACAAACAACAACTCAGCCTAATCCATCAAAATGTTCAGTCCTTGGGCAATGTAGTGGATAGGTTGGAGTATGAACTAAAAAATCATCAAGAATCCAGAATACTTTGTCTTACAGAACACTGGAAAACAGAAAATCAATTGGTAGGTCTTCCAATAAAAGACTTTAAATTACTAAGTAGCTACTGCAGGCAGGAGGGAAGTCATGGGAGTTCCGCCGTGTATGTCCAAACCTTGTTAAAGAGTAAACCAAGAACAGAGTTACAAAAACTGTCTGAATGTGGAGAATAAGCCAATACTTTTAGCAAGAACTGGAAATATACAAAACTTTTTCATGAAAATGGAGCAATTATTAGAAAAGATAAATGTGGAGAATAAGCCAATATTTTTAGCAAGGGACTTCAACATTGAAATGATCGAAATAAATAGGAATAGGCCTGAACTATTTAACTTAATGGGCTCCTTTAATTTAAACTCTACGGTAAGTGAGCATACACGAGTCACCAGTGACTCCGCTAGCTGTATTGACAATATTTTCACTAATATCGATCATTGTAATAGTAATGTCTTTGATATGCATGTATCAGATCATAGGGCTCAAAAAATTATCTTTACCATAGACAAAACAAATAGTACAGGTTTTCGTCGTTTATATTGTGACAGGGATAAGGAAGTCCTTCTAACGAAATTAAGAGATGAAAGGTGGGAGTTAGTTTTAGATATAGACACTAAAGATGTAAATAAACAGTGGAATAATTTCATGGACATATTTATAGGCATTTTTAATCAGTGTGTCCCTAGAAAACAAAATGTATATAATAAGCACAAATTAGTTTTAAAAAGTCCAGAAATTGATGAAATAAAAAATAGGTTAGATATTCTCTTACTGTTAAGTAGACAAAATCCTATCTATAAGGAACTGTTCAAAAACACCAAAAAGGAATATGATACGGCTCTAATAAGGGAAAGGTCGTCCCGATATGAAGAGAGAATTATTAGATCAGACAACAAGAGTAAAACTATGTGGCAAATATGTAAAGAGATTACAGGTAGAGTTAGAGTCTGAAAAATGCCGAGTTGAAGGAAATCCCGAAGAGGTGACAAATAATTTTAACAAATATTTTAATGAAGCAGCAACTAATCTTTTAAATAACCTACAAAGCATTCCGATACATTATAATAATATTTTACCCATAGATAAATCTTTTTATTTAAAACCCACAACATCTGAGGAAATTAAAACTTTATCAAAATCAATAAAAAACAAGTTTAGTTGTGGTGATGATGAAATACCCATATGTATAGTTAAGTTGTCATTAAATGTTACAAGTGAAATACTGTCATATGTCAAAACTTGCTCTAATTAAACCTCTACATAAAAGGAGAACCAGACCTTATGGAAAACTACAGACCTATAACTAAAAATCGATAAAAATGCGCTCTCACACATCTTTATCAAAAGTTCTTGGCCGGAAAAGATATATGTATAATAGCAGAAATATATAATTTCTGCAGGTGCAAAACGGCCTACAAGAAGAATTGCTTTCGATTATGTCACAGGGTACCCTCCTGCGATCATGATTTCTGGGCCTCTACCCTCATCAGGCAGGCTTGTACCCAGGGAGATCTGAAATAACAGATTGCTCGATATGACAAAATCGAAACGTCTATCATACTGAAACAGTACTACAAGTTAAATGTAACATTTAGCACCACCTATTGGGGCTCTGGTGATTTCCGGCTGCAAACCCATAGGTAATTTAAAAAGTATGCACTAGCACCATCATGCGGAGAGTAGATACTAAAAATCGATAAAAATGCGCTCTCACACATCTTTATCAAAAGTTCTTGGCCGGAAAAGATATATGTATAATAGCAGAAATATATAATTTCTGCAGGTGCAAAACGGCCTACAAGAAGAATTGCTTTCGATTATGTCACAGGGTACAGGGTAGCAATTCTTCTTGTAGGCCGTTTTGCACCTGCAGAAATTATATATTTCTGCTATTATACAGACCTATAAGTTTATTACCGAGCTTTTCCAAGGTTTTTGAATTAGCTATGTGTAAAAGATTGCTAGAGTTTTTCCCCAGTAACAATATTTTTTCTACCTCCCAGCATGGTTATTTACAAGGACGGTCAACTCAGACAGCAATCTACGAGTTCACTCAGGGCACTTTGCATTTCCTTGAAAGCAGCAAGGTGGCACTGGGTGTATTTTTAGATCTGTCAAAAGCACATGACTCATTAAATTTTGAGTACCTTATCAAGAAACTAGATATATATGGAATAAGAGGAAATCGAAATAAATGGTTAAACTCATATCTTTCAAATCGCAAACAGAGAGTCACAATAACAAATAAGAATGTAGAATATAAATCTAGTATACTCTCAAAGAATCTGGGAATTGCTCATGGAAATATTATTGGTCCAATACTTTTTATTATATATATTATAAACGACTTATGTAAAGTAATACAAAACACTAATAGTCACAATGTAAACTATGCCAATGATACAAACTTAGTTGTTGGTGCCAAAGACTTTGATCAATTAACATATGAAATGAGGCTAACATATAAGAAAACAAAAGAATGGTTTGATCAAAATAAATTAATTCTAAATGACAGTAAAACAAACGTAGTTATCTTTGACACTATTCAATCTAAAAAAGAGAAAGCAGATGAAATACATTTTGGACCATATCATTTTGGCATATCAGATTACACTAAATTTTTAGGTTTATACATTGACAAGTTTTTAAATTGGTAACAGCACACTGAAGTTTTATCAAAAAAATTAAGTAAAAATTGTTTTGCTATAAGAACTGCCGCAAAATATATGAATGAGAACACACTAAAAACTATGTATTTTGCAACTTTCGAGTCTGTATTCCAGTATGGCATCATTTTTTGGGGCATCGGGCCAAATTTAGAAAAAATATTTTTAGCTCAGTCATGTAGGGGCGTTTTTAAAGAAAAGAAAATTTTAACTGTTTATGGTCTTTATTTGTTTGAATGTTTGAAGTTTTTGCATTAAAACCGAAACAAATTTATGGTAAATAGCTTCAACTCAACCTACAATACAAGAAGTCTAAATTTAAATTTTCCCATTTATAGATTAACCCTAACGGAAAAAAATCCTTATATGTGTATAAAAATATTTAACAAACTACCAAATCAATTCAAAGAAAAACCAAACTTTGGGCATTTTAAAAAAATAATAAAAAAACTGCTAATTAATCTAGAGCCATATTGTCTTAGGGAATATTTTGATGCAACTATGTAGATAATATGTATAAACTAAACACTGTATATAATAAGTATGGATTGTTTCATATATTTGTTTGTGACGCCATTTCATTTAAATTTTGGTACAGTATGCATGTAAATGTAATATTTTCCAAGTTATCTGAAATAAAGCTGTTTTGAATTTGAATTAATTATGAACTTGACAAAAAGCGCAAAAATTAAATGCGGCGGCCAATCCACAATAAATCCGTCTGTGTTGCTTCTTGGGTTCATATTTTCTAGTTATTACTGTTGTAATGTTTGCGAACAAACGCATCTTTTTGAATGAATCAGTTAACTGAACGTTTCCAATAATTGACTCACTTTGAAAAGTTCCGAATCTCGTTCACCTGCCTATTTAGTAGTTTGGGGTGGAAGAGCCGACAAATTCAATAGCAGAGGCTTGTGAACGAGTTTGATCTAGTTCGCAGCACTTTGGTAAATTAATTATACAGGATTCAGTAAACAGCTGATTCTGTGACAGATTAGCGAAACAAAAAAGCTACTGGTTTAAGTTTATGTCGGAGTTACATGATCCTTATAGTAGTTAGTTATAACTTATAACATTGTGTTATTGACATTAAATTAAATCTAGCCCGAATTGGGCTTCTACTCCGTTTGAAAGAAAATAAAAGACGGTATTTATTTGGTAAATATTGCCTGGGCCAAAAAAAACGAAAAAGACCAGATTTTTTCATTTATCGTCACAGTCATTTTTTTTGTTAGAGAAAAACCCCTTTTCCGTATATTATCAACCTTGTTACTTCCATATCCTAGGGGTCAAATAGTATCACATTTTAAAGGCCATTTCATTCGAGAAAAATAACTTGGTAACTCTAAAAAGTGATGTTTTTTCTCACTTTAACCATAGTAGAAATATACTAGTAGGTCCACTCCACGACAAATGCTTTTATCTATTTCTGCCACATTGTTTTCGCGTCGCGCGATGACTGGTGCCTATGGATATAGCCGAATTGTTGCGGAAGTTTCCGAACGCCGCGGCCGGCAAAGAGAAGTCGGGCACTAACCAGAAATGTATTTAGGAACATGAAAAATATCGTTTGATCATCGGTTGAAAAATTACGTGAAAACGGAATATTGTAACAACCTTTCATGTAAGCAATTGTACTTCTGCATCTGCAAGATCTGAACAAATACAAGTTTCTCACATCGTCTAAAAACCAATTCTTATCAAACAATATCTTGGTATGTCTATTAGCTGACGAGTTGACTCCGGACTGATTTTGGGCATAATCAATTTAGATGAAGGATTTAAAAGGGACATGAAATGAAAAAATATTTTTAGGGTAAAATCACGCAGTATTTTCTTATTGCGGATTTTTGGGTATACACACATAAACTTAGTGTTTTTTATGAAAACAATTTGGTGTGTTACGTTTCTAAATACCTCCGGCGAACATACAATTATATTTTCAGATATTTTAGAGATACAAATTCGTTAATTCTGCCTTAAATAAGCGTATAAAATTAATTAAATTATGAATTTTGTGCACCCAAAAACATATTTAACACTTGACACGTTAAATTTTCCATTTAACCAAAAAGAAGGTTGTTCAATTTATTTAATATTTCAATTCAGAAATTGGTAGGAGATAAAAAGGGGAGGAATAAAACTTTAGAGTATCCCAAAAATCAAGTATTAATTTGTTACTGAGATTTTCTACTACCTATATCAAATTTAATATCCGTTTAATTTTGTAATAAATGTGTTTATAGTAGTATAATATCAGTTAGGGGATTTTTTTATGTGTAAATTCCACTGTTTATCACCTAATCGACATTTTAGTTAGAAAATTAGAATTGAGTTTAAAAGTTAGAGGTGACAAAACTTCAAGATTTCCTCAATAAGTATTTATTATTTTTGGATACACAGACTTTAAAATACTACGTATTTTCATTTCATTGTTATAACCCAGAGTCAAGAATACTCAGCTTCACTGTTTTACATTTACGTTAAGTTCACGTGACGTCAAAACAGGAATTTGTTCAAAATATTAAACGGAAATATATTGTATAATTTATTTGAAATGTGCTTACTAGAAGATCTAAACTAACCACAATTCATAAAAGAAAATATAAACAATTTTTTGACGTGTTGAGACACCGAACTGCAGTACGCAAATCAAGTTTTCTCTTTTTTAATTTTAGTTGATTTTCATTACTCACACATGTGATAAATGCGCATAAAGAAATAACGGGGATTCGGCCAAAAAGTCTATACTACATTTATTTTCTAATAGCCTAATAATTGGCAAACTTTCGAAATAATTAATTTCTTCTTCAGGGGCTCTAAAATAATGTAAGTAAGTAAAGAAAGTAATAAAGTAATAAAATAAAAAAAAAATAAAATATCGAGTAATGACTTGTGTTAGAAAGCACTCATTGCTAATATAAACATGAGATATATCTGTGAAGATTGTGGTGTATAATTTTCGCGGAGTTATAGTATGCAAGGCCACAAAAGGGCATCTTGCAAAGCACAATTTGGTAATAGAGACCAAAATAGAATATGCAGAGTGGATCATACTCAGCCACAGCGTTCAACATCATATAGGGAAACTTGTGTTTCATGCAATATTCAAATACCAACGAATAAAATGACCGCTCATCAAAAAAACATTACAGCATCGAACTAATTCATGTGTACCATTGTCGACTGGTGTTCAAGTTATTCAAAGTGCTTTCAGAAGCAGAATTGCTACTTATCGAATAAGCAATGACAATGAACATATTGAATATTCATAACAAGGGAAGTTCCGTGAAGGAAATGTATCGACTTTTTTTTTAAATTTCTCTTTTGTATTCCATATCCACTTGAGTAAATGTTTCCTAAAATTAAGGAATTTTACCATTAATTTTTTCCACAAAATGAACCTAAATCTAAAAACTATTACAGGAAAATAATACTCTGTTTGTTTATCTTTCAAACGGTATAAAGTGTTCATATGTTCATTCTATGGCGAATTCCATACCATTGCGAGAGATGCTGATGGAAATATTACACCTTTACAACCACAACGCAAAAATTTTAACAAATTTAGAGAGAAACATATGTATGGCTCGCCGTTGAACTAATCGCTGTGTAAGATCTCGCCACTATTTCCTGACTTTTTGGTTGGTTTCGACATCATACTTTGATAGTTGATTGGACAGTTAAATTTCGCGGAAATGCAAGATTGCCACGTTTGTTAAATGTGTGTTAATATTTTTCATGTAAGAACCTGTTTATTTGATACAATTTTCAAGTCAGCCGACAGACTGTCCTTAACCGTTTGGAATAAATGCACTTTTAAGTTTCTAAATTGACCGCAAGGGGGCGCAGTTGCTAGAGTGAACAATAAATTTCAAAAATTCTACAAAACTCGCAGAACTTGATATAACTTTTTAATGACTGTCGACTTATGAAAGATTAAAATCGCAATACCTTCTGAACACCTTTCAAGCTGTTTTAGGATTTAAATCGAATAACACTCCCTTGTTTTTCACAAAATGGTTAGATGGCACTGTTTGTACCACACATTGACATCTTTATTAGTTTTTAAGCTATTGCCAAATAAGTGAATTAATAGGAATATTTTGGCTGAAATAAGTAATAACGAGGATATCGGAGTGAATTTAAAATCTTCAAGAGCGTTCCTTGCAGAGGAGAGGGACAAAAAAAACAACTGACAAAAAATCATTCTTTTTTTATTACATGCCGGTTCTGCTAGTTGGAAATTATGTCTCGTAATTTGCCAACTTGCACCCCCCTGCCCCCTCTTTTAATGATTCCCTTGAAATTTTCGATTCTGCTGCTGCACAAAAATCAAATAATATTTGCGGTGTGACAGATCCATGTGGGCGTCCGAGAGAAATCTCATTAGTCTAGCAAACAAGCTAGGTTAGGCACATTTAAGATATGACGGTTGACCTTAAAAATGCATCGAATTTTAGATTATAGGAAAGTCTACAGTTTTTCGATAAACAAAAACAAACTTTTTTGAAACAGGTATAAAGGCGATAATCGCAATGAAAAAAAAAACATACTCGGCACATGGTCGAACGGACTATAAAAACAATACTACTTTTGAATATTGGGTAGATTATTATTTACATCTTTATTAAATTGTTTTTATTTAACAATAATGAAATACTACTTGTTACTATGGCTCTTACAATCAGGGACGAAAACCTGGTGTGGGGCGTGTCGTTTTAGAAAACCCTGTTTTTCGACTTTTCGGCGGGCATATCTCGGAAACTATTAGAGGTAAGACATTGAATTTGATATATATTTTCAGAGGAGATGTGGATCTCGAGATATGTTTGGAACATTTTTCTGCACCACCTTTGATATCGAAGATATGGTACCGCAAAGTTAACCAAAAAAGTCAACTTCGATGAGCGCTTATATCTCAAAGTGCGCGAGTCCTATCGAAATTTTCCAAAAACCCACATGCATTTCTGTCGGAAAAATGTTATAAAAAATGAATTTTTAGTAACTTTTTCTTTTTTATAAGAAAAAAGAAGGCATCTGGTCAAAAACCTAATTACGGCACCGGAAATTGCCTAAAAAGCTACATAAAGTTGACTATTTAGGAAGAATCCTGGATTAAATACTGGGGGTGCACTAACGAAGTGAAGTTTGCACCAAAGTTCCCAAGAATGGGTACGTTTTTTAACATTATCCTATATTACAAGGAAACTAATATATCTAAGCACGTAGGGTAATTTTTTACGAAACAAGATATTTTTAGGTAGACCGTGGCCAAATTTCCGCAATTTTTTGTATAGTAATCAAAATTATTTCCAGGCCAGCGGATGGAGCATTTATTTGGCTACAAAAAAGCTCTAATAACATTTCCCTCTAACTACAGCAGCAAGAGGGTGAAAATTCGATTTAAAGAAAAAAGTGCACATATCGGTCAAAAATCAATAGGTACCGATCCATATACGACACGAGATGATAATAAACTTTACAGAGATATTTGATATGTCAGTTGTGATAAATGTCACGGCTGAGTTTTGGTTTGTTTAAAGTAAATATTTCTCTGATAGTTTTTACCGCTTCTATTTATGTTTGAGGTCGTTTTCACAATTTGTATCTTAAACTTGCGAGTTTAAGTGTATTGTCTTCAGATAATTCTCTTGTGAGAATAAAACTGTGTTTTCAACGAGAACTTGCCTGAGTTATTGAAAAATCAAAAAAAATATAAACGTGATTCAAAGCATCTGCTCAAGCAGTTTATGCGAAGTGACCACCATCTCCATTTTATGATGTAACCGTTTGGTTATAATTTTTTTTAAAAACAAAAATGACGTGGTATTTTAATAATATGATGATTATTTATTGTGATTTGAACCGTTTTTATTTGATTAATATGTGTAAATTTGAGTAGGTTCTTCTGAAGAAGTTATCGACTTTTGAAATTTTCATTTTCGTTACTGATTTAGTCAATGTTTGAACTGTACTATTAAGTTTTGTATACTCATTACAGGAATGGGTAGATTTTCGAACTTTTTGGTCTCTTTATTTTCAATGTTGTATCTACTATTACCGATTATTTCTGAAACATATTAAAATCGTGCATTATGAGGGGTACACATAATTAGCTTTTCAGAGTATTTCTTACAATGTCTGATCAGATGCGTAAATGTACCCATTGCACCGGCTAAATTAGACAGCTTTAAAGACAGACATATACAGGGTGTTACAAATTTGAGATACGAGCATTGAGATCTCGGAAATGGTAAGAGATACAAGGAAGGTTAAATTAGAGCAAAGTTGCGTAATTTAATGTCGAATAATTAGTTGACAAAGTTGGAAAATTTTAAGTATTTTCGAGGATATCCGTAAACAAGCCGGAAATCATCTGTATATTGGGCCTCGGAATATATATAGGAGCTGGAATTACGAGGTGAAGTTTGTACAAAAAAAACTTTTTTGTACATAAATCAAGTTTCAATTTCTGCCCCTGATATGCCGTTTATGGCAATTTTGATCCTTTCGATCATGTTTTCCCGGGTCCTTGGTCTATTTTTATAAACTAAACTTTTGATTCTTCCCATAAATAAAAGTCCAAACAAGTTAAATCCGGGGACCCAGCCGGCCAAGGAAATAAACTACCCCTAACAATCCAATGATGAAGAAATCATTACTAAAGTGGGCGGGACAACCATCATGTTGATTCCACATGTTCATTCTAGAAGCGATGGTCACGTCTTTTATATAAATATTGGCCCGCAAGGCCTTCGTTCTCGAGATACAGGGTGTGACAGTTTTTATTTAATTTTTCTATTTGTATAAAATCTATGATAATGTAAATATTGGAGTGAACATTTTTATCCGGGGGTTTTTTGGTATGACGAATTCGAGTCCAATCTTAGTATAGCTCTTACTTGTAGGGGTGTTATGTCTTTCTACTCCTTCGAACAATCACAACTTTTTGGTACTGCCCCGTATTACATTTTTGAGTAAAATAAATGATTCCTTTGTCATTTTTACGTCAAAAAGGTGCACCTGTTAAAAATTGATACAAGCACCCGTTTTGAAGATATTTGGATTTAAAACAATTTCGGGGCATGTGATTTTTTTATCGCAAAATTTTAAGTTTGTTTTTTGTCCAAATTTAAATGCATATTTGAGGTGTGTATTCCGTGACTCAGATATAAACTAAACAAAATGTATTTAATTTTTATTAAAATTATTATTATTATTAAGTTATTTTTCTTAGAGTTTGTGCTGCGTTTGTTATCCGATCCAATAATGCTTCTCTTGTATTATTATTTTTACATAAAAAATGTATACTTGTTAAAAGTTGATACGAGCAACCGTTTTCAAGATATTTGGATTTAAAACAATTTCGGCGCATGTGATTTTTTATCAAATGCACATAAAATATGCAGGTATTGTAAAAGCCTGCCTTGCCTGACAGAACTGCTGGTTATCGTTACCATCTTTTTCCTGTTACTTAGCAATATAAATGTCAGTTATTAATAAGAAAAAATTTTGTCACTGTCAAATTCTGTTCATAACTTGTATTACCCAACAATTACACAATTAGATCTATCTTATGCAATTGGATCTGAATTCAAGCAGTCGCGGAATATCAGCGTCGTTTTCTAGATAGAAAAGTTTTTCAACAAGTTTTCGCTACTGCTGGAGAATCTGGGATGTTTCCAAGTGCGAAAATTGTATCTGAAAGAGAATCGGGACCTGACGTTGAATTAGAAGAGGCTATACTCAATGCCGTCAAAAACGATCCAAGCATAAGTACTAGGCGAATTGCAGATATTTATCAAATTACACAATCGCCTGCTTGGAGACCTTCTTGACGTAAAAATGACAAACAAATAATTTATTTTTCTAAAAAAGTTGTGATTGTTCGAAGGAGTAATTTTCACTCAAACTGGTCAACACTCGAAGCGTCTACTCGTTTTCGAAGTTGTCTATCTTAAAAAGTATCACGCGGATCTTCATGAATTTAAACTTTTTGGAATGATTGGTTAACTGGGTTTCAATTGAGGTATCAATTTGGCGCGTATTGTCAAATGGTAGGGATATACAGAGTACAAAATGAAGTGATCTAAAATGTTTGACGATCCCATTTTAACCAGAAACATGCGGTTTGATTCATAATTCAATTTTTACGGTTTAGGATGAAAATGAAAAAAGTTATTTCCCCGATTTTTGAAATTTCGCTTTTTTTCCAAGATACAAATTTTTTAGCTGAAAATGTAATAATATCGCCTTGTATTTTTTTGTTGGCCATTCGACCCAATTGTTTTTACAATGTGTAAAATGTCCATACTTACTGCCTGAAATTTTATTCTACCCCAAACATGCTCAATTGGATTCACGTCTGGAGATCTGGCTGGCCATTCCATTCCACGCGCCCTGCGGTGCCTTGCATTGCATTGTCATGAACAAGAACAAACCCCTTTCCAAAATTTTCTGCAAAAGGGAGAACAACCTCCGCCACGCACCTTTCTATATAATTTCTCCCCAAACATTCACACCACTACCTCCAAAAGGTATACGCGCGACCATATTCTCTTCTCTTCGTTTTTCATTATGTTCTCTCCATACCAAAACACGCTTATCAAACCTACATTTATCCACAAATATACACCTTCTCCACTCTGCTATTCCCCAGTAAGCATGATTAGCTGCCCACTGTCTTCGAACAGCACGATGTTGCCTTGTATGAAGATGGCAACTTGCTCTTCTAATTGTTTGAGTGGATGCCGCACAACAGCTACTGCCCTAAGTTGCGTCGCATTCAGCGTGGGCATCTGACGTAACAACGTGAAATTTTGGTATCCATCATGTGCTGTAGTTGCTTTTATGTGTCCCCTTCCGTGTGCTTATGCCACTGATTATGTGCCAACGTACGCCGGATACTCGTGCGGCTCATCTGAAATAACCACAACTGGCTCATATTTGTACGTTTATCATGAAGCCTGTAAATAAGGTGAAATCTTGATACACAGTATATAGGGTTACTGCTTATAATTTAGAATAGATAACTCCAATATTTGGAAAGTTAGAAAATTGGTTAAATTAGAAAAGTTGTAGGGATTTTCATGTATTTTTATTAAATTTATTTGTATGTATACAGGGAGTCTCATTTTAAAAAAATGATAAAGTTATATTTGTATGTTTGGCAATTGACACTTTTTTGTTATTTCTATAATATTTTCCGGATTAGCTGGTCATATATATTCAATGTTTTAACAATAACCACTAGTTCTTTCCTTGTCACACGTTAGTTGCGTTCAGGTTTAGAAAGAACCTTGCTGAAATAGGCTATTACTTTTTCTTCGCCATTTTGAACTTATGACAAAATACCCCCAATAGCGGCATTGCTTGCATCTATGTCTACGATAAACATCTGGGATGGCTCAGGATATGTCATCACTGGGGAATTACACAAGGCTTTCTTCAAGCTGTTAAATGCTTCTCCACATTCTTCGGTCCATACATAGCTGTAATTGCTTTCAGTAAGTCGATATGACTCGTCTCTAGTATGTACAAAGCCCCAGAAAACTCCTTAGTTCATGTCTGTCCTTCGGTATTGGCCAATTTTGAATGGCTTCAATCTTCTCTGGATCGGTTTTTGCTCCATGTTCGGTAATAACATGTCCTAGATATTTTACTTCCTTCTGGAAAAATTGTCATTTCTTGGGACTGAGTTTTAAGCCAGCCATTCTTAGTTTCTGGAAAACAGCTTCAATATTCTTCAAATGACCTTCAAATATTTTTCCAAGAATAATGATATCATCTAAATATACTAGGCATAAAGGAAACAAACTTAATAATTATAACAAACATAAGGTATATATATACAATTTATAATATTTTTCCAATGTATAATACAAAATGTCATTACTCAGTTTATGTAAGCTAATATAAGATACAACAAAGAAATATGAAAATTAAAGTGATTTTTATAGATATACATGTCATTCCATGTAATGTCAGTCCCTTTTTATATATAAACGTTCAAAAGTCGCTGGAGCGTTGCATAATCCCAAAGGCATAACTTTACTAAAATCAAACTGACCAAATCTTAGTTTCTGGAAAACAGCTTCAATATTCTTCAAATGACCTTCAAATATTTTTCCAAGAATTGCCACAGTCCAGTCCCAGTAGAAAACGCTGTCTTTTCTTTATCCACTGGATTAAGCTTAACTTGCCAATAGCCACATTCCACGTCCAAGGTCGAGAACCATTTTGATCCTGTTAAAACTTCCAAGGTATCGTCAATTCCTGGTAGGGGAAAGGAAGAAAAATCTTTGTGACGTCATTGAGCCTGCAGAAGTCGACGCAGAATCTGGTGGAACCATCTTTCTTCTTAACCAAAACTACTGGTGATGACCAGGGAATTTGCGAAGTCGCTGTCAGACAAAGAGAAGAAATCTTTATTTCTATTCAGAAGTTCTTCCAATTTGAACACCTGAACATTATTTAGTAAATGTTGATGATTTCACCAGGTCTTGAAGTATCTTAGATAAAGTATTTGCAGGTCGGTCCTGAATGTGGCAAGTTTGTGCAGATAAATACTGTATTACCAGGTTGACAGGTCCCGATCTTGTCACCCTTTTGGACTTGCTGCGGATATTCTTTAATGTTCATCATTTTTACAAATATCGTATTTCTTCTACATCGACTCAAGGTTCTTGCTGGTCAAATTTCCTTTTCATGTAGACAGTCTTGAATTGGTTCGAACAAAATAACTTCTTCATCTAAGTCATCAAGCACTGCTTTCACAACGCATTCCGACCTCGCAGGTAAAGTAGCATCTTCTAGCAAAATAACTTCTCGGATAGTGGAATTATTTCTTCGTGGCAGGCTCGTAACTATTTCTTCATTTTTCGTACGGAGGACTCGTTAAGGTATGTCAAGGACAAATGTATGTTCATTCATAACATCAAGACCAAGTATGACGTCATCCATTATATTTGCGACGAAAACAGCATGTATGAAGGTAGTGTTCCCCAGGGTTACTTCAGCTTCATGAATGCCTCTCACAGGTATAATTTCATCATTCGCGGATTCCAAGACATATTTTTTGTATAGATTTTCTATCTTGCAAGGATCTATAATGTCTGGCCTAACGATGGTGTGGATGGAGCCGGTATCCAGTACCATTTGGTACTACCAAGCTGGAGCCACTATTCTGCAGCCGGGATACTTTAATTTTGATCGATGTTGATAGGGCTTGGTAGCACCTAGCCAGTTTTCGCCCCTTAAAACTGGCTAATGGGACTTTTCCTGATTATCTTCAGGAAGCCTGCCACACTCTTTCTCTGTTTGATAGCAGAGAGTATGTATTTGTTTTAAAATAATATAAATCTACACTAAGTGGTTGATTGAAAGAGAGGCAGTGAAGTTAGTGTGCAAATCACCGACTGCTCAAGGAGATTGGTTCGTTTTCTATTTATAAGGGCGTACAGTTCTATACCAGTTGACTGTTAACCGCTCTAGATGTTATGAGTACCACTCCTCAAGACCACTAAGATAAAATTAATTCAAGTTAATAGTAAAAAAAAAAAAACAAAAAAAAAGCATATACAGCAAATAACATTTATTAACAAGTTCAGTGCTCCCCAAAATATTTCCAGAAATATGTATCTCCTGTAGGTTATTTTATATAACATATGAAAGAAATTGGCCTTAATTGAAGTTTTTTTTTTAAATGACAATTGACTGTGTAATGATCCTATGTTAATCAGTTTTCATACCTCATATGCTGAGAGAAAAATCTAAAGTATATTCAAATAAAGATCACTATCCAAATATTAGATCAACTTTGTAAAATGTTTTATGAAAATAGCTGAAGAATCACAAAACAACAAACTAAATGTTCAATAAAACCTGAAAATTAAGTAATACGGATGAGAAAAGAAATTTTCAATCAGCTAATGACAGGTAAAAGTAATAGACTCCAAAATCTATAAATGTTTATAAAGAAAATCTTTAAGTTGTTTTAATTTACCGAACAATTTGATCTAACAGTAAAAATTTATCAAAAGATGCAAAATAATCAAGCAATTAATTAACTTCATTAATTCAAATACAATTAACAATAATAGAATAAAAGAAAAGAGTATTATGTGAATCTAAAAGCAAGCAAATAACAAGAAAAATTTATATAAATAAGTTTCAAATCCAATCACCAATATTACCTAACAAATTGACACCATGGTTTTATATCAAAATACCTTTCTAAAGCAAGTAAATACAATAAATCATAAATATCATCACATATTTCAGTAGTGTTACCTGTCTATAACACTTCTTATATACCTTGTACAAACTAACTAGATCTTATAAGTTAAAATTTCAAGATGTGATCACACTTTACAACAACACTGTATCTTAAAGTATATTATACTATCAAATGTTGGCAGAACCTATAGACTATTGTGTCATAAACTTATACTGTGATGTTCTGTATCTTAAACCCTACTATACGGTCAGATGTTGACAAAAACCTATAGATTATTGTGTTCTAAACTTATAATGTGATATTTGAGTATCAGCATGAGTTATAAAGTAAAAATAATCTTATTGACAACACCAATAATCATGGTTTATGCACACCAGCAGTAGTTAGAACTTTATATCAAAAAGTATACTCTACACTCAAAAGAAATAGAAAAAGTCATAAAGTTGATCAGCAATAAACAATAAAGTCAATTCAGCGCAAGGGATGTTAAAATTAAGATACTTATCTAAGTGTCTATCAGCATCGGTGACTTAGATCAGCAGTCTATGATGTAAGTGTCATCGAAGACATTTCCAGCAGGAAAACTGCTTCTGCTAGTACTAGAATAGTACAAACGTCTAAGATTTACACCCAAAATAAAAGTATATAGGTCTGTTTAACAGCTCAACACCCAGTATATCAAATAAAGAAAATAATTTCCCAGCTTGACTTCATTTAAACCAATTTACCCAAATTACAAAAAATCTTAAGTCACTCTATTATAGGAATTCAAAATATTAGGCTGGTACATGTCTATTACGATACATAATATTATCAACTACAACCCCTTAACATTATATACAAAATATAAGCAACATATCTATTAATTAATACTAATATAGGTACATTACAGCCCTTATAGTGAATAGTAACAAGAATCCACCCTTAAAATCTTGTAGATATCAATACAAAATGTCATTACTCCAGTTTATGTAAGCTAATATAAGATGTTACAGACAGAAAATGTAAATCACTGATACAATATTGTTCAATTTTGAGAAATTGGTTAAAGCAGATAGCATGTATTTATATCTTATAAGGTTGTTTCGGTCTTCAAAGAAATATGAAAATTAAAGTGATTTTTATAGATATATAGGCCTCTTTCCTAATTATAACATACACCTGTACTAGTTGTATTGAAACACACTTATTAAAGAAAACAAATTCTCCCCAATGTATTTAGTATTCTTTACCTTATGCAAACTTAAATAACAATTGTCTTATGGAGGTTACAAATATACCTTTTTGTATTGCAGAAACAAACTTAATAATTATAACAAACATAAGGTATATATATACATTCAGCACATATCTTAAGAAAATGAAAAGTACTATTGAATACATTGTTTGCTACACAAACCAAAGGGCAATCAAGAGTGTCCCCATAACTCTTAATTTCAATAAGTAAAATAACTCTGTGGCCTTGTATTTACTTTTTAATAAGAGAACTAAGTAACAAAAAAAAACCCTTTTTATATATAAACAAAAAGACCTTAGTGATAGCCGAGAAACTATATCTAAGCTAGAGGTTAGAACATAACCTATAAAAAAATAATATGGCAAAATACAAGAAAATATGTACAGGGAAAATATATCACATTTTAGTGAATATAAAATTGGGTTATCTTACCTTATTTGATGGTAAAGGGTTTCTTATTAGTCATTTCGTAAAGTTTGTCCCATCAAAGAGATGGTAGGTGGTCAAGTGCAGTTAAATCCTCACAAGAGAGTAATAAAAGGTTCCTCAACCAAAAATATTAAGGTACAACGTAATTAAATACACATAGGAGCCTTTTTAACTAAGTTGCCGACGTGAATCCCAAAAGATGGCCTGGATTAAAACAGGATCAATTCGCCGACAAACTTTCACACTTAACCTTCACCTTCCAGAGAGACAAGAAGCTTAACCCACCTCACCACCAGGTCAAGGCAGCAGTAGCGGGATGACAATCCGTCAGTGGTACCACTTTACTAAAATCAAACTGACCAAATCGGGACAATAGATCAGCCAATCCCTGAGCTGGATCACAGGAAAGAAAAAATATTTAAAGGAGAAGAAAGTAAAATTAATTGAATAAAACTAAGGCGAAAACACGAAGACTAGTGAATTGCCTCAATATGAAGCGGAAGATTTCGCTAAGCAGAGACGCGAGTACCTTACTACATCGATAGGAGACTTACAGTACCGGATTTACGGTTTTTAAGCATTAAAATGTAGTGACGAAATTAAAATGTTACAAGCCCATTGTTGGTACAGTGGCTTTGCACATGTCCCTCTTTCCCACATTTCCAACAACGGATGGCTTTTTTTGAAAGATAAATACTTGCTTTCATCCTTCAGTTGCCTAGTAAGAGCCTCTTGCAGCTCCTTCAGTTTTCGAATTGTCCTCAATTGTGGGGTGTTATTCTGAAATGTAATTCAACCTTCGTAATTTTCCTTGACTTCTGGATGTTTGCTTAGCAGTTTCATACTGAAGGGCATATGCGAGAGCTTCAGATCTTTTTTTTAATCTAGCCATTCTTAATGCCTAATTGGTATCAGGGTCACGAAGGCCTTCAATAAAACTGCTTACTGCCAACTCTTAATTGATCTCTTCAGGGTAGGACGGATAAGTCAAATTAATTAGTCGCACAATATCAGTTTCATACTCTTGAAGACTTTCGTTATATTTTTTTCTTCGACATTGAAGTTGCGCTTTATAAACCTCCTGTATATGTGCTTCCCCATAACGCATTTCTAGATGGCTTACTAATGTTCCTTAGCACCTCCATTGCTTCACCACGCAAGGACCAACAAGTGCTCGTGCATTTTGGGTGGAATCCCAACTATTTCCAGTTGCGGCAGCTTCAAATTGTTTCAGGTAAGTAACCCACGGCACCTTACCATCAAACCTCGGTGGTTTTATCACATGTGATAAAGACACAACGTCGAATTTGAACTCACTTTGATTTCTATATTTCTGCATCTGGGAACGTAGACTTTGGACTTCTAGCTGCATTTGGTTACGAACCTCCTGAACTTGCTTTTGCACTTTCTTCTCCACTTGTCCTATTTCCTCTTTTACATCTTCCTTGGTTAGTGTCAGTTCAAGCAACGTTTTTCCATTTCTTGCATTTTTTATGTGTTTTTTTATGTCTGTAAGTTCTTGCTTTAGTTCCTCCTGGTTCCTCTTCATATCTTCCTTGATTTCTTGTTTCATGTCTTCTTGATTTTTATTCAGGTCGCCTAGTTCTTGCTTCATGTCCTACTGACTTTTCTTCATGTCTTCTTGGCCCCTCTTTATGTCTTCTTGACCCCTCTTCATGTCTTCTTGGGTTTTCTTTATGTCTTCTTTAAGTTCCTACTTCATATCTTCTTGATTTCTCTTCATATCTTCTTTAAGTCCATTCTTCCTTTCTTCTTGGGTCTTCTTAATGTCTTCTTGGTTCTTCTTCATTTCTTGTTTTACATCTTCTTGGTTTTTCTGTATGTCATTATGCATTGCAATAATCAAGTTCATCAAATAATCCAAATTTGCTGCCATGATTATTGCTACTAATAGAAACTGTTTCTTACTTCTTTAGCTTCAACTGAATCCTAATCTCGCTTCCGACACCAAATGTTCCGGATTGGTCGGTAACCAAACACTTAGTTTCTGAATGCACTCCTTTTATTCCAAACACAGCTTACAGGTAGTACAGGTAAAGACTGGTTATACCTAACACTCGTAACGAAGGTAACCTAAAACTGTCACTGTCTACTTGTTTACACTTCGAAATCTCAAACTAAACTGAATCAAAACGTGGCCTCACGGCGCGCTTATATAGCCTTTAGAAAAGGATGGAATGATCTAGAAAATTCTAGAACAATCTAAATACTACAGGGTGAAAAGAATTAAGCCTAACAGAACCTTCGAGAACAATTTCTGACACTATCATCGTTACATGGATAAAAATTAAGGTAAGTCTACTTCATTAAAATAATAAATAATAAATAAATTCACTTAAAACTTAACAAATCTATATAACAATATTTAAAAAAACAGCCTCATTTACTGGAATTACACTTTCCCCACCACAACCAAGTTGCAAAACAACAACTGGACGCCAACAAAGTCGATATTTGCCACCGAATTTTCAGCCCCCAACAGAAACCAACCATTTTCGTCATGATATGAGATAAGAATATCCGGTTGTTAATGATAAAGCGCACGCAAGGAGTGATCTTTTTTTTTGCCTTCCGCGTAGCCCTTGTGTAACTGGGTGGGAGCCTCAGAAGTGCTACGACGCAAATTAAAACTATGCATCAAGTAATAATAATAATATATTCTATGCCATAGTTGTAAGATAGGAAAGATAGAAACTAAGATTCATCCAAGTCAAGTTGTTTAGATTCTACAGCCACGCAAAATATCGAAAATGTCAATTTTTAAACGTAAAAAATTCCAGAACAGTTGTATTAAGTTATAGGGTTTATTTCATGAAAGAAATCTAGAATTTTAAAGCTTTTTGAGGCACCAAGTATGCATAAAAGTGAACTTGCCAAAAACTACATGACACCCCCACAACTAACTTCAAATTATACAAACCGAAATTCAATAAAGAACATCCCAAGCAAAATAGTTTTATTTAACATAAATATATATATATATATATATATATATATATATATATATATATATATATATATATATATATATATATATATATATATATATATATATATATATATATATATATATATATATATATATATGTTATATCCGTTTATAGCCACGTGTAGGCAATGACGTATCGGATATAGCAATTTCAACATTTCAAGGAATGCATTGTAAGCAGTACCTTCGAGTTGCAATTCCCACAGCTGGAAGGTGGCGCATCAGCATTTTAAAACATATAAAACGCTCTGAATTGTAAATATTAGTTAGTTTATATCATATACCGTTTTTATGCCAGTTTAAGTTTCGATATTGTATAAAGTAATTTCAAAGTTAAATAATAATTTTTTTTTAAAAAGTGAATTTTTGAATTAATAGTGTAAAAGATTGGCGCAGTCGGTAGGATTCGTCTAACGTCGGCAGAACAAGGAAGACCTAACTGTTGACGGCGGATTCAATCCCTTAACGAAGAAAAGAACCACATTTAAGGCGTCCTCACTCGAAGATACCTCCGGAAGGAACACCTAGTGAAACTCCTGGCAGCCCTGAGAGAATAGGACGACTAACGCTCCTGCTAACGTAAGTGACATTGAATTATCCCGTTTATGTGTTGTATCTTATTTTTATTCTGTTTCTGTTCGATTTTCTATTCGTGATTTTTCTACATACTCCCTGATTTTAGTTTTATGAATTTAAAAAGAAATGTGAATTTTATATGCTAATTTTCTTTCTCCAAAACTTGCTTATTATTTTGTTTTTCCCCAATTTATATATTTTTTTGAAAATTAAAAACAAATAGTATTTAGCAAAATGCCTGAGACACGTCACGTTCCCAACAATCTCAACAAGTTCAACAAACCCAACAAGCTCAGCCACCTACCCAGCAACAGATACAAGGTGCTGACGTAGAAATTGAGCCTGACAGGCTTTCCGAAATATTTTCTATAGTGCCTGATTTTGAAGGCGATGAAGTCTCCTTGGGTACCTTTTTAAACGCGTGCGATTGTGCTAATCAAATGACAACAACTGACCAAAAACTGTTATTAACGATTCACATTAAAAACAAAATTAAAGGTAGAGCCGCGCAATTAGTAAATTCAAGAAACCCTGCAACATATTGCGAGATTAAACAACTCTTACACCTTCATTTTGGCGACTCGAGGGACCTATCGTCTCTTATACAAGACCTTCAAAGACTCCGCCAAGTACCTGGCGAGTCCGCCCTTACATTTTATAATCGCTTACAGGTTTTGAATGCAAAAATGCTCTCAAGTATTCAGAAAGCTTCCAACCTAAGTAATGATCAAAAAGCTGCCCAAAGCAAACTAATTGAGACAATGAGCCTAAATACTCTTTTAACTGGACTAGAACCTCGCCTAGGCCAAATTATTCGTGCAGGTAATATTTCGAAACTCAGAAAATAACTAAACAAATTTCTCCGAAACCTCCCCAACCAATTAGGAAACAGTTACCACATGTTATAAATTGTCTAAAATGTGGACGCAACGGCCACATAGCGGCAGAATGCCGTTCCCAATCAATCTCTAATCCTAGTTATTCTCAAAATAATGGTAACATAAATTATCAAAGGCAGTTTCCTTCTTCTAGCCAAGTGCCTCATTTTTCACAGCAAAATAGACCCAACACATTTTCGTCTCAATACAGACAACCTGCAGCTACCCAACAAAGTCATGCTGCATCTCGTCCATTCCATCCAGAAATTCGAATTTCTCTCTAAATCAACAAAGAGCTCACCATGTAAATTATGATTACCAATCTTACAAAGGACCACAATATTACGACGAATATTCTCAAGATGATAGCAACTTGGAATACCAAGAATATTATACTGAAAACGACCAAACACAATTCGAACAATTTGACAACTCAGATTTCCAAAATTTTCCACCTCCCCTTTACAAAAACCATCCTCCGGAGAGCACTACCCAATCGATCAACTCGGTGTCGGAACTGTAGAGTCAGATTCAGACAATGAATTTAGACGATTTGGACCCCAATGTGAATTTTCCGGAACAAGCGTTCCTTTAAACCCGTTTCTTACTGTCAACCCCAAGAACCTTTACTATATTAACGATGCCTCAAATACATTCAAACTTTTAATTGACACCGGAGCAGGGATATTCATTTTTAAAGAAAATACGGTGAAAAAGTTCAGATCACCAGAAAACGTAACTATTCAGGGAATAACAAATCAGAAATTGTCTATATTTGAATCGACCCTTGTCCCTTTTGAAATAGGTAACCCCCACAAGGTATACATTTATAACTTAGATATCGATTCTGATGGAATTTTAGGACTTGATTTTCTCGAACATTATGAGTTTATAATTGATCTTAAATAAAAAAATTTAATAACGAACTTTAAAACGATTCCGTTGCATAAAGTCGGGGCTATTACAACAGAAAAAAATGTCAATAAAAACGAGATAACAAAATTTCTATTGACGCTCGCACAGAAAAAATTTTAAAACATAAAAAATACAGAAGCCCTATTAATGTCTCAAGAAAAAGAAAAAGTTCGTTTACCAAATGCTATTGTACATGTTAACGAAAGCGGTGAATTTATGACCTCTATTTTAAATGCTAACGCCATGCAAAAAAACATCGATTTTTCCGATCTTTCTATCGAACCATTACCCCCTAATGATGAGCACCTTAATTCCGAAGAAAGGGAAATGATCACAAATCTCTGTCTAGAATACTCTGACATATTTTACATCGAAGGTGATAAACTAACTTACACCAATGAAATCAAGCATGTTATAGAAACTAATAATGCAAAGCCCATTTTCACAAAATCTTATAGGTATCCTCAGATACATAAAGAGGAAGTGAAAACACAGATGGGAAAGATGTTAGACCAGGGAATTATACGGCCTTCCATTTCACCGTGGTCCTCACCTGTATGGGTGGTACCCACTTGATGCGTCCGGGAAACAAAAATAGCGTGTAGTTATTGACTACAGAAAGCTCAATGACCTCAATATTGAGGATAAATATCTTCTACCAAACATTTCAGACCTTTTGGACCAACTTGGTAAATGTCAATATTTTTCCACGCTGGATCTCGCGTCCGGCTTTCATCAAATTGAGATCAATCCCGATGACATACCAAAGACAGCATATTCAGTTGACAATGGACACTATGAATTTGTCCGCATGCCATTCGGTCTAAAGAATGCTCCGTCCACGTTTCAACGCGTCATGGACAACATTCTCTTGGGCATTCAAAACAAGCGTTGCCTTGTATTTATGGACGTCATAATCCTCTACTCGCCCATCATACATGAGCATATAGACCGGCTAAAAGAAGTCTTTAAGCGTCTCCGAAACGCAAACCTCAAAATTCAACCAGATAAGTGCGAGTTTTTAAGGAAAGAAGTTGCCTATCTGGGACACCTCGTCACCAAAGATGGTGTTAAACCTAACCCTTCAAAAGTGGAATGCATTAAAATTTTCCCAGAACCAAAAAACGCAAAGAATATTAAATCTTTTCTGCGATTAGCGGGGTATTACCGCCGATTCATTCCAAACTTTGCAAAAGTATCCAAGCCGTTAACTAAACTCTTGAAAAAGGACATCCCACTCTTCTTTGATTCTGAATGTAAAAGTGCATTTGAAGAATTAAAGAAAGCCCTAATTTCAGACCCCATTCTAATCTATCCTAATTTTGAAGAAACTTTCCTCCTTACTACAGACGCAAGCGCATTTGCAATAGGCGCTGTGCTGTTCCAGGGACCAGTCGGATCTCCCAATAGCCTTTGCATCCAGAACACTCTGTAGTGCAGAAACTAAATATTCCACCATCGAAAGGGAGCTACTAGCAATTGTATGGGCAGTAAAGCATTTCCGCCCTTATCTTTTTGGACGAAAGTTTACGCTTATTACAGACCACAGGCCGTTAACATGGTTGTTTTCAATTAAAGATCCCGGAAGCAGACTTGCGCGATGGCGTCTAAAACTAGAAGAATACAACTATAAAATAGAACATAAACCGGGCAAAATAAACAAAAATGCAGATGCTCTATCGCGAATAAAAATTAATTATTTTCAAGAATGCGCAAATTTCCGATCAAAATTCCCCATTTTGCAGCCAATGAAAATAATACCGAAAACGAAATCAAAACCAGCCAGGGTCCAATGACGTCGAGATAGACGACGAGTACATTACTCAGGAATATAACAAGTTTATAGACCTGTACCAAACCAAATCAATAATTGACTATTACAAGGTCGAATTTTCAAATTCCCAGCTTTTAGATAAACCACATAAACTAATTATTGCCTTTTTCTGGCAAAATAAACTAGAAGAAATGCATTATAAAATGATCGAATATCTTCGAAGAAAGCGTTCATTTTGAAAACACGAACGTTAACATTGTCTCTAGCAAAACCGTGAAAGATAGAAAATACTTTATTATCCCAATACCATTTGATCCGGAAATTGTAGCCCAACACTTGTTCTATGTCTTATTTAAGGCCCAAAATGAATTCGACCCTTCCAAAACATATTACGTGGAAAATAACCTAACACTGCCTATCCTCGAAATTTCCTCATTCATTTTCGCCGACAAAGAAATAAAACTTAAAATCTGCCAAAATGTCGTAATAACCCCACAGGCCGACGAAATACCCCAAATTTTAGAACACTACCATTCGGGCAAAACTAATTTGCATAGGGGAATTAACGAGACAGTCAGGCGCATAAGAGAATAGTACAATTGGCCGAATTTAACAAAAAATGTCTAAAAATTAATAAAAGGGTGCGAAATATGCCAAAAAATAAAAACATGCCGAGAAAACCTAAGTACGCCCCTCGTCATAACGGAAACTCCGAAAACCCCATTTGAAAGGATAAACATTGACATCTTCGAATATCCAACCAGATATTACGCACTCACGATTGGAGACGAACTTACAAAATTCACGTCGAAGACAAAAAAGTGTCGACAATTGTAAATACCGTATTAATATTTTTCCAACACAACGGACAACTCATTATTCAAAGATCTTTGTGAACTATTTAACATAAAATTAACTTTCTCTAGTGTCAATCACCCCCAGTATAACGGGTCCATTGAAAGGTTCCATGCAACCTTATCAGAAATGATTAGAGCAAATATAGCCGAAAACCCAAAAGAACATCCCTTTAATGTTTTACCATACGCGGTAATCTGCTACAACAATACGAAAAATAAAACACATGGGTTTACACCGTTTGAACTTATTTTTGGTCACACGTCAAGTAGACCACCCGAAACTTTATACAACCAGGAAAAATTAATATCAAAATACGTAAGAGACCTTAATAACCGTATGGAATATTTTTACAAAATCGCTAGGGCAAAAACAGAACGACAAAAAGAAAAAGCAAAAGTCAGGTTTGACGAACACGTAACTAGTATCCCTGAATACAAAGTCGGAAATAAAGTGTATGTTAAGAGTTTAATGACCCTCTTGAAATCACAGAAGTTTTTCAAAATTCCGCTATCCTTCTTAATCCTCGAACAAACCAATCAACTAAAGTCAACTTCGATAGGCTAAAACCCTATTTTAAATAAGTATTCTTCTTCTTTACAGATTCATCGGGCTCCTCTCGGTAGGCCTGACCCAATTTTCGATTACACCTATCAACAACACACTCGGAATATTCTTCCACGAAGAAGGTTCTGTAAAAGTGTCAAACGACAAATGGACACTCCCCGTGTATAAAGATCTTTTTTACTTAAAGGAAGCTATCGTGAATAATGATAAGATCCTAGAAGGATTATTATATGGCTTTGTAGACGTTGACTCGCCCAGAATGTTATCTTTCAAATCCGAAATACAAACTCATGTCAGCCTGCTCAATCAAATATCCGAGACTTGTCAATTTAAAATACAAAGAAATAATCACGGATACGAAAAAATACAGTTACAGGGAGAAGCGCGGAATATTCAACGGTATGGGCACTGTCTGCAAATCCATAACTGGAAACCTCGATGCTTCCGACGGTGAGTACTTCAATGAACGCATTGATAAAGTTTCTCAAGACGAAAGACATCGAAAATCTCCTCAAAAATCAGATATCGGTTACTACCTCAGTAATAAAAACCTTTAACGCGTCAATACAAAAACTTCAAATAGACGAAGAAACATTAACCGGGACATAATCGAAATCCACAAATCGATAATGGACATTTCCGACGACCTTGCATTTTACCATGCCCAGATAAGAACTCTAGATTTATGTGAATCATTAATGGAGAGTTATTACTTTATAGAAAATTTTCTTAACGACGCTCTGAACGCGATATCATTCGCTAGGCTAAATATCTTACACAGTTCAATAATAACCCCGGGAGATCTGATTAGTTCCCTTCAAGAAATTTCACAATCTCTCAGAAAAAATAATCTTCCTCTACCTGTATACTCTTCAACCCTTGCTCAGTACGTCGAGATAATCGAACTTGAAGCATATCAATCTGATACTAAAGTAGTGTTTATTCTAAAAATACCCTTAGTGAACCCTGAAAGCTACACTCTGTATCATCTCTATCTAATACCCGTATTAGATAATCGAACAGAATTTCATCATATAATCCCTACAATATATTGCGCGGGACGATGATTCAATGTTATATATTTCATTTCAAAACCTGGGAAGCTGCAAATCACTAGGACGAGGCCAAAAGATCTGCTCAGATGTTCTACCCTACTCGATAGACAGTGAAGCGTATTGCGAAGCTCAGCTACTTAGAGGACCAAACCATTTACCAAAGACGTGCCAGGTATCTCTTCTTCTTGCAAAGGGATACAACGTTAAGGACATCGACCAAAACTTCTGGTTGATTACAGTGTCAGACCTACTACCAGTTACAATAAAGTGTGAAGGAAAAGAGGTCAGGACAAGTATCATCAATGTCAATTCCCTTCTTAGACTTCAGCTATATTGTAATGCCTTTATAGGAAGCACAAGAGTTCACGCAAAGCACTCATTGATAAGTATCAAAATGTTACTTATAAAAGCCAACCAGTGATAATCCCATACAAGTGCTGCCAACATATTTCATCGAAGCTTCACATTCCAGATCTTAAACCTCTTAGACTGAACAAGATAGACGTAGAAGATCTCAATATTGCCCAGCACAAATTGGATCAATACTCCGAAGAACTAGACAAGTTAATCAATCAACCTTTTGCCTATAAACCTCTGTCATGGTTCACGATCGTCACAATAGTTCTTCTAGTCAGTCTGCTCGTCCTGTACATAATGTGTGTCTCCGTAAAAGACTACCCAGCATCACCATGGCTCCATTGGATGATGGTTCACCACCTCCGCCTAGACCACAACAGCGAATGACAGTCAAACTCAGACTAAGCAGCATCCTTGCGTGAAGACGACCAGCCATCCACCCTCAAGCCCGAGAATAAGAAGACGAAAACGAAATATAATAATCTTACAAAAGTTTACACAGGGTGTTAACTTTTGACCAAAAGGGGGAGTTGTTATATCCGTTAATAGCCACGTGTAGGCAATGACCTTCGGTCACACGGTATCGGATACAGCAATTTCAACATTTCAAGGAATGCATTGTAAGCAGTACCTGCGAGTTGCAATTCCCACAGCTGGAAGGTGCCGCATCAGCATTTTAAAACATATAAAACGCTCTGAATTGTAAATATTAGTTAGTTCATATTATATACCGTTTTTATGCCAGTTTAAGTTTATATATATATATATATATATATATATATATATATATATATATATATATATATATATATATATATATATATATATATATATATATATATATATATATATATATATATATATATATATATATATATATATATATATATATATATATATATATATATATATATAAATATATATAAATAATTAATTTTTATTCGCGATAGAGCATCTGCATTTTTGTTTATTTTGCCCGGTTTATGTTCTATTTTATAGTTGTATTCTTCTAGTTTTAGACGCCATCGCGCAAGTCTGCTTCCGGGATCTTTAATTGAAAACAACCATGTTAACGGCCTGTGGTCTGTAATAAGCGTAAACTTTCGTCCAAAAAGATAAGAGCGGAAATGCTTTACTGCCCATACAATTGCTAGTAGCTCCCTTTCGATGGTGGAATATTTAGTTTCTGCACTACAGAGTGTTCTGGATGCAAAGGATACTGGGATATAACGATTTGACATCTAGGCTTGCTATGATATCGTTTTTTTCAAGGACGATATCTCGTATAATTCGAGTGAAATGCTCCGAGTTTTTTACAAATGAATCAGCTTTTTCTACAGTTGGTTGCATAATTTCAGATATCCCAGTATTCCAATCGACGAAGCATTGGACAAGATTGCTATGAAAGAGGATTTCCAGGCACATATAATAGAACTCTCGGAGCATTGCCTCAAAAATACTTATTTTTCTTTCAACGGGCAAATGTATAAACAAATGGATGGTGCTCCAATGGGGTCCTCGCTATCACCAGTAGTCGCGAATTTATTTATGATATACTTCGAGAAAGAAGCTCTTGAGAAAGCAAGTTTAAAACCCAAATTATGGATTCGTTATGTGGATGACATATTTATTATATGGCAACATGGTCATGCAGAGCTCGAAAAATTTCTGACTCACGTAAATTCAATCCACCCCAGAATACAATTTACTCTAGAGCTAGAGGAAAACAACAAACTACCATTTTTAGATGTTTTGGTAACAAAACTACATAACGGACATTTCGAATACACCGTGTATAGAAAACCGACACATACAGACAGATATTTAAATGCAAAATCACATCATCACCCAGCACAAATTCAAGCTGTGGCAAATACTCTAATATCTAGATCCGTGCGACTAACTGAAACACAGACGAGACAAAACAAACTTAAGGTAGTATCTAGTGCTTTAAAGAAAAATGGCTACACAAATCGCACCATAGAGAAAGCTATTAATGCACAGGTTTCCCGAACAACGAACAACAAAAAATATGAGCCGGGAAAGCAACGAGTAGTCTTACCATATGTAAAAGGCCCAACAGACAGAATCGGAAGAATTCTGAGGAAACACAACATACAAACAATACACAAGCCACAAACAACTATAGGTAAACTACTCGGAAACCCAAAAGATAAAATCAAATTGGAAAACCACGGAGTGTACAGCATTCCGTGCCAGGACTGTGAGAAGTTGTACGTAGGGCAAACTAACAGGCGAATATCAGCAAGAGTGGAAGAGCATAAACTCAGCATCAGAAATAAACAAACAACCTCAGCTTTATTCCTACATCATCAGGAAACCGGCCATAAAATAAATTTCGATGGGTGTAGGGAGATTGCCAATATAGAACATTATAAGACCAGAATAATCCGAGAAGCCATAGAAATTGAAAAACAAGGTGATTTGAATAAAAGGGACGAATCATTAAAACTACCAACATATTGGAAGACAATAATCGACAAATCTAAAATCGCAAAAACTCAAGCGCAGTTAGCGCAACAACAACAGCACCATCCGGAAAACATAAATAACGACCAACGCCTGCGCAGATATAACCTTCGGCCCCGAGTGGGGGTATAAAAGGAAGCGTCGCAGTCACCAACACTTCAGTCTCCATTCGGACGCGAAAAAGAAAGCTTCGAAAATGCCAAATGTGATTTTGGCGAAACGTCAGCAAAACTGTTCTTTTCAGAACGACAGTAGTGAACGGATGTACACCCGGAATGAAAACACATATATATATATATATATATATATATATATATATATATATATATATATATATATATATATATATATATATATATATATATATATATATATATATATATATATATATATATATATATATATATATATATATATATATATATATATATATATATATATATATATATATATATATATATATATATATATATATATATATATATATATATATATATATATATATATATATATATATATATATATATATATATATATATATATATATATATATATATATATATATATATATATATATATATATATATATATATATATAAAATGCTCATTCAGATGTTTGTAGCCCAATAACACATCCTTTGGTAGTTAATAAAAATTATTTGTGACTTATCGATGATTTTACAGTAATCCATTTATTAGAATTCATATCTGAAGGGCTAAACGCATTTAAGGATTTTGCAGGCAAAAGTGAACCACATTTTAATTATAAAATTGCTTATATACTGTGATAATGGGTGGATGTGAATATTTGTCAAATCATTTTACACGTTCCCGTAGTAAGCCTTGGAAAAACAATTGTTGTGCTTTTCTATTCAACATGACAGCTGATTTGAAACTTTTAAATTAAAATAAAATAACACTCAAAAGCTGATATTCTCAATTTATTTTATATTCGCGGAGAATGTTACAAAATATTGGAGAGAACGTGCCATGTTTTTAATGAAAAACATTCTCATTTATCGCCAATGAACAAGAGAAAATTGAAGAGGATTAAAACGAAATTTTTTCGTTTCGGAAAAGTTAAAGTTATAAAAAATGTAATAAATTGTTTACATTATTTTTAACCATATCTACTAAGTTCCAGACTGTTCTAAACTTGTTTTAGTGAACTTAAAAATTATAGCAATCTAACAACCAACAATAAATAAATAAAATAATAAACTTGAATTATAACAAATGTTCTATATCCTGTCCGTTCATTTGAAGACACATTTCAATTCTTCTTTGTACAGTTGCTGTGGACCGTTGAATTTGTCCGTTTTCTAATTCGGCTAAAGCTGTTCGTATCCTGTCCAGTAAATCTTGTTGGTTATTTACCGGGGAAGCATAGACTTTACCTTTGATAAATCCCCATAAATAAAAGTCTAGGGGTGTTAAATCAGGCGATCGCGGGGGCCATCTCCAAGGGCCATTGGGACCAATCCAGCGATCTTCAAAAATTCGAGATAATTGGAGATAAACTGCAGCGGAATTATGTGCTGGTGCCCCATCTAATTGATACCAATAATTTTGCAGCTCACCAATAGGCATTTCTTCTATAAATTCAGAAACCGTCTCTCGTAGAATTTCCAAATACTTATCAGTGTTTAAATTGTCTTCATAAATACAGTACCGCACCTGATCATTTAATACTATACCGAAAACATTGAAGCTAAACCTCTCTTGAGAACGCGTTTCGCGTAAAGCGTGCGGATTTTCTGCTGCCCAGAAATGTTCGTTTCTTCTATTTGTTATTCCTTCTCTAGAAAATTTCGCTTTATCGGTCCAAAATATTTTTAAAAGGAATTGAATTTTCAAAAACATGAATTCGCAAAATTCTACTCGTCGGACGTCATCACCAGGTCTCAAGGCTTGCACGTTTTGGAAGGAATATGGACAGATGAGGAAGAAATTCCCAAATCGTTTTCTGCAGACGGTATTGAACTTTTCTGGTTTGCGTGGAAATAAGCTAATGTGTTTATTACGTTATCCTCGGCATTTGTCACTGGTTTCGGAATATTTTTTGTAACTTTAACCTTGCCAAAACGCGAAAAGTTCGTTTCAATCCTCTTGAATTTTGGCTTGTTCATTGACGGCAAATCAGGGTGGCGTTCATTAAACACAGGACACGTTCTCTCCAAAATTTTATAACATTCTCCATGAATATAAAATAGATTGAGAATATCAGCGTTTGAGTATTCTTCCATTTCGATTTAGAAGATTTAGTTTATCACTGACAGCTTTCGATAAATAACGCATACTAATCATCTGTCATATTGGATATTGGATCTCAATTGTTTTTCCATGGCTCACCATTGGAACATGTAAACATTTAAGCAAATACATACGATATTTTTATAAAACCCAATTATTTCGAAAATGGTTACGAATAGGTATAGGGAACCTTAATACAGTTCGATAGAAAATGAAATTCTACATTTGATAGTGCATAAAGTTATAGGGTCTCCCATTCAAAAAAACGGACTTTAGCGGCTTTGAAAATGTGAATGTTTGCCGCTGAATTTAGGACACCCTGTATAAAAATAGACAAAAATTCAATAAAAAAAATAGAAACCTAAGATTATTTACCGATCGTCTGCAAAATATGAAGATTATATCTTCAAAACTTACAAAAATATAAGATTTTAAAATTTGGTACCCCTAAGGCTCATTTTCGGTTCAAGGTCAAATATCTTAAGAACGCTTGAACCTAGGTATAGGACATGCTATATAAAATAGCATTAAAATTCTCCGTAGAATCCAAAAATATCATAAAATACAGGGTGTTCCATTTAAAATAAGCAAGTTGATACCAACTTCCGGTTAAACCGGAAGTGACAAGAAGTTGAAAACATTTCAAAAAAGAAGTACCCCTTGACCTTACCTTAATCCCAAAATTTGAAATTTTTATCTAAATGGCATCATCAAAAACTTTTAATGAACGGGTTGCGTGAATAACCCTGTATATTACAGAATATTTGTTTAGAGACGTTGAGGTGATTGAAAGAGGCAGCAAATTCGGGTTACGCACAAGATAGTCATGAGAGGATGTCAACAAGTTCCTATACTTTTTAAAAATTAGGGTTACCGACTCTAAAATAAATAAGGATGTTAATGACAGAATTATATGCCTTGCATAGCAATTAGAAGCAAGCCTGGCACGCAAAGAACTTATGATAAGTGGCCCTCAAATTTGAATTTACTGTCAATGAATAGACTCAAAAACTTACACTCATTCAAATTCACAAGCAAATCGTCATTCAAATGCACACCAGTTAACTCACAGCCAAATGACATCACATTCGTTTTAGAGACATTCAGGGACAACTTATTTGCATCGCACCAAGACTTAACCTTCACTAAATCAACACCCACCACCTCCTCCAATCTGTCCCTACTCCTATCATGTCACAATATTGTCGCATCGTCCGCAAAAAGGGTGAAGTTGCCTGTTATGTCAATGTCGGCGAAATCATCGATAAACAATAAAAATAGTAGAGGTCCCAAAACCGAACCTTGTGGAACTCCAGACCCCAACGCCTGTTGCTTAGACACGACACCTCTCATGGAGACCCGCCGCTGCACTCGACTCTTCAGGTAAGAAGTGAACCACTCCCGTGACCTGCCCCTGAACCTATAATATTCCAGTTTTTGTAAAATATGGTGGTCTACACAATCAAAGGCCTTCGACAAGTCGCAGAAGACGGCATTGGGCCTTAAGTACAAGCTCTCGAGAAATGAAAATATTGCATCGCAAGTACTCCTAGATGCCCGAAAGGCGAATTGCACCAATCTTAAAACATTATGTTGCACAAGAAAGACCATCATTCTATTTTTGACCAGTTTCTCTACGATCTTAGACAAAGTAGGCAGCAACGCAATAGGCCTATAGTTTGAAGCCTGATCCCGATCGCCACCCTTGAATAAAAGAACAACAATCGCAGACTTCAAACATGAAGGGAATGTGCCTATAGAGAAAGAATGATTTATGCACTCTACGAGAGAATCAAGGGCAATATCCGGAAGTTCTAGAAAGATGCGGCCAGAAATTTCGTCCCATCCCGCAGCACTATTTCTTTTTATCTGCAGAATTGTTCTTCTTGTCTTTTCAATATTCGTGGGACAAAGAAAAAAAGAATCCGGAATAGGTGGGTTCCCAAAAAATGCATAAAATAATAATCAGATGATATTTTGCCTGAAAGAGAGGCGGCGACAGATCAGAAATAATCGTTCATAACATCACCAGATAGATCTGTGTCCAAATACGTCATTTTGTCTTTTCCCCTTAGTTCATTCACAATGGTCCAGGCTTCCCTCTGTTTATTGCTAGAGTAATTTATTCTATTACAATAATATCTCTGGCAGTTTTTATGAGTTCTCTATATATTCATCTATAGTTATTAAATACATGAAGGAAAAATTTATTCGAAGAAAAATATTTTCTGATTTAGTATAGAGAGCGCATATTTCCCGAAGAAATCTTCAGACCCTTGATGATCCAAGGCCTTTTTGACTTTTTTTTTCAGTGTTCTGACGGGAAACGAGATGTTAAAGATTTCACAGTTTCTCATCAAAGGCTTATAAAGGCTCTCTCAGTGTAAAGAGGGTACGCCAATTTGCGTCTGTGCATAGTTGAGTGAACCTACCATAATTAGTTTCGTATAGTCTTCCCCTGTACTTATTTCTACGAATCCTAGATTTAATAGTGAACCCACACGAAACTGCTTCATGATCCGAAAGACCAGCCGGAACAACATGGCAGCTTACAGCATGTGTGGGCACATTTTATTGTTTGTTGTTTAAAATGTGCTTGTTCGCCTGTAAATAATTGTGATTTTAAGTGGTTTTGTTGGTGAAAAAATACATGTGACCGGTATCATTTTGTTGCTAAAGAAAAATTGTACATGTCCTCATGTGTATTATCTAATTATTTGAAAAATAAGACTGCATATTTAATTTCAACAATTGAAATGAACATTTATAAAAAAACAAGACTTTTATTATTTACTCCCCTCTTATTTTAAAATATGCAAATTAGCTAATAAGGTGCTTGCCAGAGATTTTATTTATTTTGTTAATGTTAAACACCTGTTAAGGGAATTCCATTTTTTTATATTTGTTTATATGTGTGGGGAATCCTATTGTAATTGCAGTTAAATTTGATAAACAGGTCAGGCTTTAGAATATTTCTTAGAGTAATATCTTACACATCGAAATTTCTGCTGTTTATGTTTTGGGGAAATTTGCTCTCTGAACTGAGTAGGGGAGTGACTTCTTCTAAACTGCTTCCTATGGATCCTAAATTTAAGTTTAAGTGTTGTTCAAATAAAATGTATGTAAAACTCTTTTGCATTGTATGTGAAAATGTTTTTCACCCCAGCTGCTTGGAAAGAGACTTCAAAACTTATTCCAGAATGGGGAAACACAAAATTTACTGCTCAGCGGAGTGTGAAAAAAAGTAGTATTGACAAACATTTTCAACTAAAGTCTATTATGAAAGATTTAGAAAAAAACAAACAAGAAAACCATGATTTCAATTTTAAATCTCGAAAAAAAACGATGAAATAGAAACTCTAGAGTTAAAAAAAATGAAATTATAGCATTTCTTCATACAGAGATTAACACTTTAAAAAAAGAAATGCAAGCCAAAGAATCTTTATTCAAACGATAACGCCGAAAAACTCAGGAATTTTAACAAGATGTTGTTGAGTCTGAGTGGAAGCTGGTGGAAAATCTTAACCAAAAACGAGAAGAGGTGGTAAGATTGAAGATGGAGCTTTCCAATTCATCAAAAGAAAAAACATCCTAGAATCAGATACCGAAAGAATAACTAGCCTACAGAACGATTTGCATAAACTAAATGAAATGAGTAGAAATATGATTTCGTCAAGAAAGACTTTGGAGGTGGAAAATCAGGCATATATCCTTGAGATAGGAAGATTAAAAGAAGATCTAGCAGATTTGAAGAAGTCTAAATAGCAGGCATTGATGGTCCTATTCACAGTGTAGTACACACATCTGTGAGTTCCGATGTGTAGTGTAAGTGACAAATGCGATAAACCAAATTTGGATAATAAAAAACATAAAATTGTGATTGTGATACAAGAGCAGAAATCATTCCGCTTCTCTTAGGAAGTATCTAGACTATACCTATCAAACTATGGGGTATATTAGTAATGACCCTATGACTCGTGATATGTGTCAGCGGGAATTCTCATTGACTATGCATCATAATGAGGATGACTATGTCATCTCATGTCTCAATATCAGTCATTCTTTACCTAAACAGTCCACACTAATTTAATTCTTTGTATTAAATGTAACTTTAATTTTTGTCATAAAAATAAATATTTTAAAATTGTAAATTTTATCGGGTCATCTGTCCGGGGCAAAAATATGTCGGTTCGGATTATTACAGATACTTTTGGTGAATTCGGTGCCCTTGATAGACATGAACGAGGGTATAAGTGTGAATACATCCCTGTCAAATAGTGAGTGTCCTTCAGACGATCTGCATCCAAAATCTCTAATTAAACCAAGTTTTTTAGACCAGACTCCAGCAACAAAACTTTGTCCTTAGTATTAATAAATATTCAGTCAGTTAGGTCAAAATGTGATGAATTATTATTGTTTTTAGAATCGATCTCTTTTCCTAAGAAAAGTATCCTAGTATCTGTATACTCTCAAACAAGTATTCAATATGGAGGAACATTAATAATGATACACGAAGAATTCTTAAAAGAATTTATTTTTATCAATATTGACAAGTTGACTACTTATTAGAAAAAAAATCTTTGTATTCTCAATTGCTTATAGTCCTAAAATTAATATTTATATCTTGGGAATTTATAGATCGCCGTCAACTAACACAACACTATCCCTTGATAGATTAGAATTACTCTTAGCAGAAATTTCTTTCACGGGTGATTTTAATATAAATTTTTTGGAATCTAGTCGTAACACCCAATTATTACAAAATCTTTTTAATTCCTTTAACCTTTCAATGCATGTTGACCAGCCAACTCATTTTTCAGCCTACTCTTCTACTATTTTAGATTATGTATGTAGTAATTTTTGTAAAGATGATGTAAAATATTTGGTTATAAATGCAGGTTTATCTGACCATGAGGCTATTGGTTTTCAATACTCATTAAATAGTAATTGCAAACAAAAATGTGTAAGGCGTGGACGATTGTACACAAAGAAAATTTAAAAAAATTCATTATGTTCTGTAATCAAATGAATTGGACACTTGTTTTAGCAAATGATAATCCACTACAAAGTTTTCAAGTTCTCCTATATAACAAATTCAATAAAACATCTCCTATTGTTAATTTAAAGTATAAGACAAAGAGACCTTGGTATAGCAAAGTGTTGAAAAATTCTGGAAAAAATATGCGTTGTTTGCATTACATAAGAAAATTTTCTTTTGATAATCCCATTTTAATAAACTACTATAATAACTACCAAAAATCTATAGAAACACCATCAAACTATCAAAAAAAATGTACTTTCAAAAAAGAATTGCGGATCTTTAGCATTACCGGAGACGGTAATTTGGTTGTAATGGTTGAAACAATGGCCGAGGCAATAAATGCTTCTTTTCTTTCGGGTAGTTTCCCACATTGCCTAAAAAAGGCACTAACTGTCCCCCTCTATAAGGGTGGTGACCACGAGGCACCCACAAATTTTAGACCCATTGCTCTGTTACCTACACGGACGCAAACAGTAGAAAAACTCGTTAAGGTGAGGATGGTCTCTTTCTTGAATAAGCACAAAATACTCAGCCTCCAGCAGTTTGGATTTCAAACATCAAAAGAACCCAAAAACCATTTTTGAGTTCTTTAAACATCTATACATCCACTTGAACTCTGGAGAGGTTGCTGCTGCTGTCTTCTGTGACTTGTCGAAGGCATTCGATTGCGTCAATCACGAGGTACAGAAGCTGGCAAGCTTTGAGTTCAGGGGGAACTCCCTAAAATGGTTTGGCTCCTACTTGGCGGATTAGACTAAGAGTGTCACATTTAAAAATACAAATTCAACCGAATGTCGTTTAGATTGGGGAGTTCCTCAAGGATCAGTTCTCGGTCCATTATTGTTTCTAATTTATGTGAATGACCTTCCTCTTCTTGATATATCAGATAAGATTTACTGTCTCTGCAGATGATACCACCACTCTTTGGAACGATACAAATCCGGAAAGGCTAAAGTGGGTCATAAACAATGACTTGTATAAAATAAGGCAGTGGTGTGATGCAAATTTCTTGCCTTTCAATATTTCAAAAACTAATCTTCTAAATTTTAAATGTCACATAGATGGTATACGCCTACAGAACGAATCTATTGCAATGCCTTCTTGTGTTAAGTTTTTGGGGTTATCAATAGATGAATCATTAAAATTTGAGACTCATATTAATAACTTACGTAATAAAACTGTTACCGGTTGTTACGCACTCCGAGTTACCTCGAATAACTTAGATTTTTAGAACTTGATTAAGTCCCATCTTAGAGCTGGCATTTGTTTCTGGAACTCATGCTCAAACTGTTTATTCAACTCTGTTTTTCTGTTGCAGAAGCAAGCTATTAGATATATGTGTGGTGCAAGAGTTCGTGACTCCTGTCGACCTTTGTTTCGAGAACATAGAATCTTATCTCTTTGTTGTATATATATTTTAGAAACTGTGTGTTTAGTTCATAAAAAGTATCAGAATGAATTGTTGGAACTAAGTCATTATAATGTGCGCTTCTCATATTTGCTTAACTTGGCTATTCCTAACAACTAAAGAACAAATAAAATGTTTAATCATCTGCCCCTTAGGTTAAGAATGCTCCATCAAGGGAAAACATTTAGAAATGAAGTCAAAACATTTTTACTAAAAAAAGCTTATTATTGAAGGAGTACTTTAATGAGAGACTAAATTAGAAAACGATCCCCATTCTGTTTTGCATATGTTAGTGTATTTGTAGTTTGTGTTTTATTTGCGTACTTTGTGGTTTTTAAACATTTTGACCTGTTTTATTTATTTATATATTTTTTTTTCTTTGTGAGTTATGGAATATATCAGTAACATAAGTCTGTGGATTTATACTGAACGTAAAAAGTTGATATATTCTTATTATTGAAATATTAGCAGCTTGTTACTGGTAGTATATATATATGTGTATCTTTTTGTAATAATTAGAATATTAAATATAAGTATACGGCTTTGTCCACAATAGTTCTATATTATGACAATAAAGCTATTTTTTGACTTTGACACATCTACTAACATTCGCAAATTAAAAGAATCTAACAAATCTTTAAGTCTCTGAATATACCTATTGGACTTATCAAGATAATTTAAGTTAAAATCGCCACATACAATAATACAAGAACCTACTGGCAGCTGTGTCAGGAGAACTTCTAATTTAAATTCGTCACAATTACTAGTAGGAGATCTATATAAACATAGAACATACATATTAAGACGCCTACAAAACACTACTGACAACTCGAATATTTTCTCTTCTATGAGGTTGTCGAATTTAGTTACACAAGAAAAACAATATGATTTTAAAGTATCATCATGAACAAGAATCAACGAGCCTCCATGTTGAAATTCTGAACGGCAATAACTATGCAAGAATGCATAGTTAGGTATACAGAATGACTCACCAGGTTTCAACCAGTGTTCAGTAAGAAGTACAAAATTAGGGTGCCTAGACTATCTAAAAAAAGCTGGAGTTCGTTGATCTTGTTCCTGACAGATTGAACGTTCAAATACATACAGCTCACCAGCCTCGGCGTTGGTTCTAAAAAATGTATATCTAGATTACTATCATGCGGTTTTTTCGCATTGCTATATGCGGTTTTTTCGCATTGCTATTTGTAACACAGTGTATATTTTACCCGATAAATCATAATCACTAATTACTATCACAGAATCAAAAAAATCCGAATCCGCAACACCATTATCATCGATAAGTAGGTCATTATCTTTGCTAATATCACTAACATCGCTTATAGGAACAGTGTCTGGTTATCGAAGAGCATTTAGTTTGTCAGTTAATTCAGGATGCTGTATTTTATTCTTTTATTGTTTATAAATTTTTAATATAAAATTGTTGCAAATATAAGAAACGAGTTGTTTTTTGTTTGCATAATACCTGGCAATATCATTATCCTTAAATTTTAAATCAAAGATTGATGCATCGATTAACTCTGTACCTGGTACTGTGCGAGTTGCACACTTGTGATTTTGTTCCACAAATAGGTTGTTTAAAACAGTTCTATATTGGTTCGCATATGGAGAGCCCATCACTACTAAGTTTGTTCCCTCACCAAAGGAAACTAGTTCATCCAATATACTCTGTTCCATCCGTGTTTCCCATACAATGTAATGTGGTCCTGTACATATTATCAAAAATCTCCCTTTGTTAGTTTTCCATTGTATGTTCTATCCAGTTCAACAATATATTTAATGCAAGCACTGGATCTGTACTGAGTGCTGACGTCAAAGTAAGGTCTTAGACATTTGAATAAATTTAAGCAGCCCCTTACAAAGATATCTCCAACAATTAGTATGTGCGGTCTTTTATTAAAATTTCGCTTTGTTAAGTTATTGGTCATTACATGAGAGAACACCCCTTCCTGCAAGGAGTCAGAGGTGCCAATGAACTCAGTTTGGGTAGATTTGTTAATATTGATACGTAAAGAAAAACACAATAAGACGTGCTTCTTCAAGAGAGTTAAGGTTATCATGTTTAAAATTTGACTGCTGTAAGTTGTTGTTGGTTTGGGATCCTTTATGTTTGGTTTAGGGTTTGTCTAGCAGATTCAGATAGTGGAGCTTTGGTTGTTATAGCTTTAAAGTAAGTAATTTGTTGATTAAACTCTTCAATTTTATCTAATTTATCCAGCAACTGCTGCTCTTAGTGCTTTTTCATATAGAAAACGTCATCTTCGAATGCTGCAGAAGTTCTCTTAATCCTCAAAATAAAACTTTCTTTGCAGGATTGGGAGCAATAAATCTTATGTTGTTCTAGGTGCACCTAATTCCTCTTCCTTTCCCAACAAGACCTATGCAGTATTGCACGACATGTGATGCAACAGTACAGTCTACGCTGCAGATGTTTGCTGGTACAGCATGGAAACACCAAAGTCTTACTGTTAGACATAGTGAAATAAATAAAACTTAAATGTATATTTACACAAAAATATTGGGATAATGTAACAGGAACACCCGCTTCTCACTTTGGGACCTCTCAAGGCATTTAGAGAGACAAACAGGAGATCCCAGGTTAAACACAGACTACACAAAAGAATCCATGAAATGAATAGTTTTCCATCCAGGTTCAAAATGTGGTAGTCCTGCTCTGTTCAATATTTTTACTTTCAATGGTTCATTGACCCATCAATAAATAACACAAAAAAAAGGGATTCCAGCTGTTTAAACTTCAATGTTAATTAATTCAGTGCACAAATGGTTGCACATACCTCTCAAGAAAATGGTGTAACAGAGTGCATGAATCATATTATAACAGTATGATGATTATTATACCAGGGTTGATAAATGGGGTGAAGGCGTATTAACAGCCACATACCTAATAAATATTTTGCCATCGCAGCTCTGCTCATAAATAAAATACTGTATGTATAAACTGTGGCATAATAAAAAGTCCAGATTGGAAATTTTAAAAATATTTGGATCCAATTGACATGTTTCCATAATATTTTATCAGACAAGTTTAATGTTTCTTTTCCTATGAGAACCTTAAAAAGAAAAAACAGAAAACCCTGGATAACTAAAGGGCTGAAAAAGTCATCTAAAAACATGCGCTCCCTGCACAGCCTTCGCAAATATCTGCTACACAGTAATGTTTTTATGAGGTATTATGGTAGATATAGAAATATTTATAGAAAGGTTATTAGAGTGGCAAAACAGTTACATTTGGCCCAGTCCAGCAATAAACAAAGAGCGAGTTGGACTCGCTAGTCAATTCTATTCATTTTATTGTTCAATAGCATCCAAATTGTCTAAGCAAATTAAGCCAGCAAATTTTTCCCCAACTGATGTTTTTGAGGTTAAAAGAGTACTTACATACCTAATAAATATTTTGCCATCGCAGCTCTGCTCATAAATAAAATACTGTATGTATAAACTGTGGCATAATAAAAAGCCCAGATTGGAAATTTTAAAAATATTTGGATCCAATTGACATGTTTCCATAATATTTTATCAGACAAGTTTAATGTTTCTTTTCCTATGAGAACCTTAAAAAGAAAAAACAGAAAACCCTGGATAACTAAAGGGCTGAAAAAGTCATCTAAAAACATGCGCTCCCTGCACAGCCTTCGCAAATATCTGCTACACAGTAATGTTTTTATGAGGTATTATGGTAGATATAGAAATATTTATAGAAAGGTTATTAGAGTGGCAAAACAGTTACATTTGGCCCAGTCCAGTAATAAACAAAGAGCGAGTTGGACTCGCTAGTCAATTCTATTCATTTTATTGTTCAATAGCATCCAAATTGTCTAAGCAAATTAAGCCAGCAAATTTTTCCCCAACTGATGTTTTTGAGGTTAAAAGAGTACTTTCAGAATTAAAAAACAAAAAATCGGCTGGATGTGACAGTATTTCTGTGAAAATTTTCCTCACACATTTTTCCTTCTTCAATGATAATTAGGTAGGCACCAACCTATATACAGCAGATCTAGGCTAGAGTATACATTTAATAAATAAGAAAAAAATGTTAGTAAAACGCTCTAGTCAGTCAATTTAATTTTTTCATATTTTAATGTATCTTGCCTCAAGAGGGATATAAAGCTATATACATAACCAAAAAAGTATATTGTCCAGCCAGAACCACGATAAAACAAATTGCAAATGATATTTTACAAATAAAACATTCACTTCACAATGCCTCACCACATCATGTAACATAGAGTGAAAGTTACTAATATAATATATTGACCATCATTAGTCATGACTAATGTAAAGAACTAACAAATTAATTTAAAATAAGTAGTATCATTTTATAATAATTACAATTAATACCTGTAAAATTGTAATATTCAATTGGGGAAAATTCCGGGGATACGGCCACATCGAGACAGGTCGGTGTTGGGTGATATAAACTACGACGAACGTTATAGTCGAGGTTATAGCATTGGAAATATGTTTGCGAACGCAGCACGTACCGCGTAAATTTGTAGATGAAGTCTAGTATGTGAGATGACGGGATCAGCTGGCTGAGCCACCCTCTATAATAAATATATTAGAATATCTGTGGACGGTGGCCCGCGGACTGCTGTTAATGGAGTTATTTGTATGTTAGTCAAGCAACGATAATAGGGATACCTACCTATTTTCCTATGTGCCTATGAAATAATAAACTATATTTTGGTTTTGTGCGTTTTTGGGATGTTTACAAAATTATATTTGAAAAATATTTACTTTTTTAAAGAGAATTTTCCCTGTATATTCCGCCCCTGAGGAGCCGTCACTGGTAAGTACGTAATTAGTATTATATTATGGTAGAATATTAGACAATGTGACAGGGTGACTAGTTTTACGGCGTATCTCTCCCTTATTGGTGAAGATAGAGAGATAACGATTTTCGTGGCACAATGCTAGTTATTTGTAGAATGAAAGACGCCATAAACAATCTTTATAAATCGGGTTCGGTTGTATGCTATGCTTTTAGCAAAAAAGAAACAAGATTTGAAGTATTTAGCGTATTTTTTTATTACCTGCCTAGTGCTTTCGACTGGGCTAGGCCTCGTGAATAATTGATTCCTGCCAAGTTACATATCCCGGCCAGTCTCATTGAAAACTTATTAGTAATATTTTGGTGTTCAAATTTAAAAAAAAAAAGGAACTAGGAGAGCAGATATTTAGCTCTGGTCAAATATGTTTTAAATTTGTCATAGCTCTCTTCGTTTCTTAGATACGGGGCTAAATTGAAATCATTGCAATGTGAGACCTCAGTCATATTTCGAGTATGCTTTACCTTATCGAAAAAAAAACTAGGTTAAATAGTTTCTTACGTAGAATCCAGTGTCGTAGTGAGCTTTCAAGGCCTTTGCTTTTGAGATACAATGTGTTATTGTTTTAGAAAAATTCTAAATTTTTTTGTTGTTCCAATATGGTAAAAGCTACTTAATTAAAACATAGCGCATTTTAATAGATATTTAAGGATTGCATTTTGTAAGTACTTATAAGCTACTTTAAACTCAACCATAGGCATAGTTATGGGTAACCTTGAGAAACTTTGCGATGCGATTGAAATAGTATGCCACTGATTTTTTTTGTCAGATTAATAGCGCTAAAGAAAAGAGAAGGTAAAAATACATATATTTGTCTGGTCGTTTTCGGGGAAACGTTTTTTTTAGTGCGGGTTAAAGTTGCTGAAAAATCCAGCGTTTTTTAATACGTTTATAAATATGCATGGGATAAATGTACTTTTTTTTTTCAACTGGGATGTTTCAGTTTTTTGAAGGTATGTTTTGAAAATTTGAATTTAAACAATGGTATAAAAATTGAATTTAAACACTAATATATTGAATTTAAACACTAAAATAGGGTTACTCACGCTCACTGGCTTGGACATAAACTCTCTTTTTAAAATGTTTTAAATTGTGCGATATTGCCGCTTCTACTTGGTGGCATAATTCGATTTCTAAATGGCATGTCTTGTATATTATTGCTTTTTTGTATTGTCTTGAACATTCTACCCCTTTGCGGTGTAGCCGCGCTTATATCTAAAACCGGAGGCAACATCCGTTTTCTAAATGCACTGACCTGTATATTATTATATTTTTGTATTGTCCTGAATATTCTAAAAACTTTTTGGGTTATGTTTCCTATACCTAATTTCAACTGTTTTCAAGAAAATGTCGCTTGAAAATTGACATTTTTGACCCTTCAAAGCTCTGTCTATCATCTATCCTAGTTTTCAATTATCTATTTCCTCACACCAATTTCTGGTTTTACACGAGGTGTCAAATTTGACATTTCCTGTCAAAGAAGAATTTGATGTCAGAATACAGATGACCAAGATAAGAAACTGCAATCAATTTCGTTGCAAGTTAAGTTGTTTGGGAGTACAAAGCCTGAATGGGTCACAAAAATCAATTTTCAAGCGCCATTTTCTCAAAAACAGTTGAAATTAGGTATAGGAAACATAACCCAAAAACTTTTTAGAATATTCAGGACAATACAAAAATATAATAATATACAGGTCAGTGCATTTAGAAAACGGATGTTGCCTCCGGTTTTAGATATAAGCGCGGCTACACCGCATAATTTAAAATATTTTCAAAACAGTGTTCATGTTCATCTAAGGTAAGAGCCAACTTTTCTAAATCATCTATTCATTGGTTTAACAGATACTTCTAATATGCCACTGAGCTTGAATAACCCTGTATATACAATATGTCCGAGGATGGCTTTTACAAGAGGTCTAGGGGACTGAGAATTGAAAGATACAAAGAAAAGTCACTCTTGATAAGTGTTTTGCTTGAAAAATAAATAAGGTTCCCCTTATCAAAAATTAAATTTATTATACAGGGGGCGTGAAAAATACAAAAATGTTATTTTGCCTAAGAGTAAAAATGTCTCATTTTGCGAGATACGTAAAAAAAGTCATTCTCGATAAACTTTTTTTTGAAAAATAAAAAAGGTTTGCGGACAAACGAAATATGTAAGACTGATAGTATAGGTTTCATGCTGGATATAAAATCTACATGCGTCCTGCAGATGTAACAATAAAGTTGCAAAACGTCGATTATTTAAAAATAGTCTTTGTTTTTGTAACTGGATCCTAACCCCAAATAATACACCACACTATAACAACAAAAGAATTGTTAATGAAAACCATTTACAAACTTAATATCTGGGTAATATATGCGGAACAACGGAGTAAAAGTACTGATAATATATGTTTCATGCAGGATATAAGATCTATATATGTGTCCTGAGGATGCAAACAATTAAGTTGCGAAACATTGACAATTCAAAAAAATACTTGTTTTTTTTTACTGGATCTTAACCCCAAATAATACAGCACTCTAACAAACATTTGTTAACATTATTCCGCCATATCGCATTTTTACCAAAATATTATCAGGCCATCCCCATACTATGAGCCTTAATTTTTGGTCAAAATTTGAAGTCAATCGGGCAAGTAGTATTTAAGCTATGTCGCAAACTGACACAGACGGACCGACGGAATTGATAAAACATGTTTTTTGGCATCTAGAGACGCTAAAACATCCTGAGAGGGTGATTTTCTTCACGATTACAAAAATTTGGTCGCAATTTTGTTTTGCTATCTTGAATTAGTAACACAGTTTTACTAGTGGAGCCCTATACCACAATTAGTTATGGCACGCAATTTAAAATCAATCAAGTAGTTTTTTCAGGCTGAATTTTTAAACAATTTATTATACCGCCATTTTGTTCCGCCATCTTGGATTCGTACTTAAAAATACTGATTTCAACATAATACTTGCTGATTTTACAAAATTTGAGATAAATTGGATGAGTAGTTTTTTAATAATAATTTTTTTTAACATTTCGCTAGGCCGCCATTTTGTTTCGCCATATTGGATTTTTACCCAAATGTTACCAGGTCATCCCCATATGACCCTTAATTTTTGACCAAAATTTGAAGTCAATCGGATAATATATATATATATATATATATATATATATATATATATATATATATATATATATATATATATATATATATATATATATATATATATATATATATATATATATATATATATATATATATATATATATATATATATATATATATATATATATATATATATATATATATATATATATATATATATATATATATATATATATATATATATATATATATATATATATATATATATATATATATATATATATATATATATATATATATATATATATATATATATATATATATATATATATATATATATATATATATATATATATATATATATATATATATATATATATATATATATATATATATATATATATATATATATATATATATATATATATATATATATATATATATATATATATATATATATATATATATATATATATATATATATATATATATAACCACGAACTGCAATGTTTATTTGTCGTGTCGATCGATCAAGTTCTTTAATTTTAATCCTTGTCTTCATATGCCAAAGAGTTATTAGTTTGTGAATACTCGATTGAATTTATATTTATGCGACCTAAACAGAACCAATAGAAGGAATGATTCAACAAAATACGGCTCGCGCGTAATTCAAAATAAAAAAAGCAACTCTTGTTTTCTTTCGCCATGGAGTTGCAAATCATCAATAAATCTCCGTATTAAGTAAGCCACGTGCGGCGCTCGACCAATCCAACGTGTCATTTTCAGAAATCGTTCGCTGTACTGAAATTAATGTCAGTAACAACACCCGCGCTATGCGGATGTACTGGAAACGACACCCATACCAGACAGCTAGAGATATAAAACTTCTATTTAGTCGGGACGCTGCTACTAAAAATCCTCATTCGCTTGCTAAATGTCGGGCCCGTCGGAAAATGAGCCTACGCTGGAGATCTATATATATGTATCCCTATATAACATTTAATTGTTCGGCAAAAGTTCATTGAATAAGTTGATTTTTTTTTATTTTGGTTGGTCGCCGTTTTGTTTCGTCACCTTGAATTTCTAATACATTACATCCCTCTATCACATTTAATAAAAAAAAATAAAATTTTAAATAAATTTAGTAAGTAGTTTTTTAGTAATAATTTTTTAACGTTTCACTAGGCCACCATCTGACCCATAATGTTTGACCAAAATTTGAAGTCAATCGGGTAAGTAGTTTTTAAACTATGCCCCGAATTGGCAGACAGACAGGCAGAACCGACGGAATTAACAAAACATACTTTTTGGCTTCAAGGGACCCTAACGTGAATATATGTAAAACCTGACGACTTTTTTTCACGATTACAAAGATTTTATTTGGCCGCCATTTCATTCTGTCATCTTGAATTCCTACCACAATTTTAGCAGTTCATCTCTATACCATAATTAATTATTGCATAACATTTCAAACAATCCGTTAGGTAGGCTGAATTTTAAAATATTTTATTAAGCTGCCATTTTGTTTCGCCATCCTTGATTCGTACCAAAATTTTACCAGTTGATTTCCACAAATTACCTGATTTTTGTGCAAAAGTTGAGATAAATTGGATAAGTAGTTTTTTAGAATTAATTTCTTTACCGTTTTACTAGGGCCTTATTTTCTTTAGCCATATTTAATTTTTACCAAAATGTCACCAGGGCATCCCCATTTAATCCTTAATTTTTAACCAAAATTTGAAGTCAATCAAATTCCTTTACAAGGGAAGTAAAACCAATTTTTTGAAAAACACAAAATCTAGTTGGAATCGCAAATACAAACTTTTTTTATCCTAAAATTCCACCTGTTTTACATTTTACAAGATTATAATACTTCTCCACATTTTTATTTTTCATCAACCAAAATTTGCTTTTATTTTACTTGAACATTACTCATAAATATATTTTTGTCGCAGTTCTTTCAGTGTATCGAACGCAACGTAATAACTACAATTCGAGACGCTTCCTGCACGCCAAGACTTGAAAAATTGTGCTGTGGGTAGGCAACTTAAAATACTTTTCGGTTAAAAACCTGTCTAAAAGGGTTTACGCGCTGCAGAAATACAAAGACATGAGTGCAATTTAACATTTCAAATTTTGCAGTTATGTAGACAAAGGATCAATGTAAGGCGGTAAATATCCATTTTGCGGGAAAGAAATTTATATGTGGCAGCATTTGCGTCAAAAAATGGTCGAAAATGGACAACTTTACTTCTAAATTCGATTTATTCAAAAAAATACGGATTTAGCGCTCAACTATACATGTTTCCCTATTAAAATCAAATTGAAGCTAATTAATACCTTCTATAGTTTTTACACAATACTGCAGCCGCGGAAGGCTTGCAAATGATTCGTAATATAGCGTGCAGTAGACTCTTAATGATGGAGAGGTTGCACCGGCAGTATTCTGCGATCTGACCAAAGGTTTTGATTGTGTAGACCACATAATACTTCTTAGCAAACTTGAAATTTATGGTTTTAGAGGCACAATCTTAAAGTGGTTAAAGTCTTATTTGTCAGATCGTCATCAATCGGTGACATTTAATAATGAGAGATCCTCAAAATTATCAATACGTTCTGGAGTGCCTCAAGGTTCCGTCCTTGGACCTCTACTGTTTCTCATATATATAAACGATTTAGCAAATTTAAATATATTTGGATCCTTTACAATGTGCCGATGATGCTACTGTTTTGTGGCATTTCAAGTCTCCTGATCTGTTTGAAAACAATATTACTTACGATCTTGTAAAACTTAAAAACTGGTGTGATGCTAATTATCTTACCCTTAATATATCTAAGACAAATATTGTAAGTTTTAAGTGTCAGTTGGAGGATGTGGTAATGAATGACGAGCAGATACGCGGTGTAAAATATAATAAGTTCTTGGGTTTGTTTGTTGACGAAAAATTAAAATTTGAAGATGTTTCACAACTGTCCACAAAGCTTTCTAGACGATGCTTCGCATTAAGAGTTATATCTCGTGAAATGGATCTACTAACAGCTAGAAATGTTTACTTTGCTGTAATAGAATCTCATTTGCGATATGGTATATGTTTCTTGGGATCTTGTCCAGGTTATTTATTTAACATAATTTTTCTTTTGCAGAAAAGAGCATTGCGATTCATGTTACAAGTGAAATCAAGAGACTCTTGGAGACCATTATTTATTCAAAATAAATTACTGACACTTATAAGTATATTTATTCTCGAGACAGCCATTCTGATTTTTAAAAAATTTAGAGAGGAAATTCAAACCACACCAGCCTACATGACTTGCAATACCCATATAACAGCGCTTCCTATACCAACTTCCACTTTAGTTAAGAATTCGGTAATATATAATGGGAAACAAATATTTAATCACCTTCCGAAGGCTATAAGAAAAATTGACTCTTTTAGGAAATTTAAAAAGGAAGTTAAAAGTATTTTATTGAGTCGACCTTGCTATTCACTGACAGAATATTTTAATGATTCATTTTAATAGTACTGTTTTTCTATGTTGTTTCTGTTTTGTCAATGAGATTTTCATCTTTTGATATTAAAGCTATATTTGACTTTGACAATATTAAATCCATCCATGTTAAAACTAGGAAAACAAAATTTGACCAAAAGCCATTTAAATCCTAGTGGGATATACTAGTTGATTCTGAACATTCAAAATCACTATGGCAATAAAAAGTAATTCCGATATTATTTCGAAGCCCAAAAATAAGAAAACCGAATCCAACTTGGATAAATTAGTTGATATAAAAAACATAAAAAATATTTAATTAAGAGAAAATAAAGAGTGAAAGAATCAATATTTATTCTTTGCCCCATTATACTGAACAACTTAAAGAAAGTAATCAGCCCAAAAACTCCACTTTAAATAAAATAACTCAAGCTACATAAAATGTAGTTAATACTCCTAAAAAACCTGTACAAATTAAAACAGGAAGATCTGTTATTAAAACATATACATTTGTCAGCGAAATAGATAATAAACACAATAAACCTTTAACTGGCAATACTTCCACAGGATCTAAGGATTTCGCGCAAACTTTCAACAAAACTGTCAGAATACTAAAGAAACCAGGTCCCGATGGGATCCTGACAGATTTGTTCAAGATTCTTTAATCATTTAATGAGGGTTACTTTCCTGATGTCTGGAAATTCTCCAATATACAACCTTTTTTTAAATCTGGGGACAAATGTGATGTAGCCAACTATTATGGTATATCCATGCTTTCTGCATGTGTTAAAAGTATTTGAATCAATTCTCACCTATAAATTATTTCTCACATACAAACACTACATGATTGCAGAGCAGCATGGTTTTTATAGGTGATGTTCAAAGGCAACCAACCTCGCACTGTATCAAAACTTATTAACTTTATCCACTGAGGAATGGCATCAAGTCGACTCTGTTTACACCGAATTCTCAAATGCCTTCGATAGTGTATACCACCCACTTCTGATAAGAAAATTGTCCGATATTGGTATTATTGGTCCCTGCCTAGCGTGGATTGAGTCTTATCTGTGGAATCGTCGACAACGCTGGAAGTATGTGGGTCTGCATGTGCATCATGTAACTCTTCAGGATAATACACATCTGCTTCCAAAACATAACCTTGTGCGCTATCGTCTTCTACGTCCATAATATTTAAATCTGTAATCTGTTGGGATAGCCACGTAAATCCATTAAATGGTAATGGTTGTGACATACTATGACCGTACAAATTAGTTGCATCTAAATAAGTGATAAAAGAAGGTGGTTTAGTAGGATCATAGTTTGGCAAAATGTATTATTGGCAATATCCTTCTTCCTTCTGAACACTGACTTATTCCACCGCGAATACTCTTTTTGAAAAAATTAACCATATCAATGTCTGTCAACAATTCTAACTCTACCTTGGTCATGCGCAACATACAATCAAAAGACAAACTTGGAAGGCTATAGTACTGTGTCACATCTAATTTATAAATATTTAAGCAAGTATCTTGAAATTGCTCGAAAACATCAAATAGTAAGAGAACATCGGACTTCAAATACAAATCTGAATATTCCCCCAAATTCCTACATTCAAACACTCGCCACACTTCCATTGCTCTCTCATAGTCTTCATCGCTAATATGCTCTCCTTTAAGTTATCGTAAAATTGATCTTTTGTTGGAAGCGTGGAGCAATTCATTTTCTCCATAGAATCCATAAAACTATACGGAAAAATTCCCTTCTTTCACATAAAGATGCTGGAGTTGGTGCTGCTGCAAGTTTCACTAAGACATATTAGACAGCCGTAGCTATTCCATGTATATAGGCAACTAATTATGGCTTAATGGCTTTTGTTTATAGACTTAGATAATTATAACATATTTTACTCCTGACATTTTTTATTGTATGATTTTAGGGTTAAAAAGACCAGGTCAATTTTTGTATGATGTATGATAAGTAATATCACTTCGATTTTATATGAGCAAGTTTTCCTATTATTTATTTATGTTTTACCTTAAAGAAAATATGATCCCAGGTACAGGTCTGGTGATGTGTCAAATGTCCATCTTTGTGAAGTAAATTAATATTAATATCACCAGAAAACATCCATTCCATCCTGGAAATGATTTGAAATAATTGTCTAATTCATCTAAAAATACATGTAAGTTTGGTGATGGTAATCTGTACAATGCATAAATATTATATTTAATAGAAGGGAACTTTAGTTTAATGTATGGCTGGTGTTGCATCACCTCTTCAACATGGTGGACTGTGGCAAATAATCATACCAAAACAAAAGACTTCTTAAAAAACAACTTAATTTAATTTAACAAATATGGTTAAATACAACATAAAATTGTGAGAAGTCTATTCTCATCAAATATCATTATTGTAATTTAAACGACTCCAATGAACCACAGTAACACATTTTACGTCACAGAATGTAAAATAGTGATTAAAGTATTTAAGTTTTATTGATATTTAGCAGTATTTGTAATTTTAAGTGTTTTAATTTTAGTCACATAATAATTTTACCTTTTGTAAGTATAAAATTATTTTGAAGTATAGTAAAGATATAACATTGTGTACTTTAAATAAATTTATTTTATTTTACAGTGTAATTGTTAACATATTATTGTTTTGACGTCAGAAAAATGTTATACATGATTATTTGTAATATATATTGACTGATTGTGGGTTATATTCTATTGAAGAGGAGTTAACACAGTGTACTATTTGTCAATATCTTTGTTGTTGTCAACGTTCCTTTAAAATATTCCCCCTTTTCAACAGCGAATTCAAAATTACACCACTAAAAACACTTATCGTCTGGTAATGGAAGTGGACATATTTTTGAAATTGCCCTTTTGTAGATTCCCCTATTAGTCTTACAGTAATTACACAAGCAGGATCATCATCATCTGGGTGAACTTCTATAATTCTTCGAGAATTCATTGACATGGAGGAAGATCGTCATTTCTAATAACTACAAGGTGATCAACTTGGACATTGGAATTTCCAGTCTTTCACTTGTACCTCTTCTGTAGCTCAGACAGATTGAAATGGGACCACCTCTTCCAAAAACTTTGGTGCAACTGTGCAGCTGAAAGTGATTTAATCGATTCACCTTGACATTTTCTTCAAATAATGGATCTGGTAGAGTGATTAATAGCTTACCTATTAGGAGATGGGATGGAGAAAGTTGGAATAAATTGTTAGGATTTAAGGATATTTGGTAAAGTGGTCTAAAATTTAACATTGCCTCAACCTGCATTAATAGGGTATAATATTCCTCAAAACTTAAATGCTTTTTCTTATGAATCTGTGAATAAATGATACTTAATTGCTGCTGTAAATGTTTCAATCACAAACCCACCGAAACTGAGACTATTAGAAGGAATAAAGTGCAACAATATTTTTTCCTGAGCATACAATTTAACATCATTTTGCGAACTTTGGAGCACCAACAAAATAGGACCCTTATCTGAGTATAAATGTGAAGGAGTACCCTGTAGAGCAGCAAACCTTCTAAAAATAGCTATGAATGCTTCGCTTCTCAAATCCGTGACTATCTCAATGTGAACACATTTTGATACAAAACATATAAACAAACAAATATATGCTTTGTAAGTTCTAGTAATAGAAAAATGCCAAGCAATCTGAAGTGTATGCTTAAGCAAGTGAACCTTAATTGGACTAGTTGGCTATGGTTTAGCACGGAAACACTTCACACAAATCCAAACAATAATTTTTAGAACATTCACCCCCTATGTAATCCAGTATTTTTGTCTTACTGAAAACAACAATAATTGTGGACCTGCATGTTATAATCTCAAATGTTCAGCACGAAAAATCAATTTAACTTTTATATTGGATGTTTTTCATTATAAGACATCGTCAAAAATTATTGAAAAAATAGTGAAGAACTATTTAGTTGCCTTTCTGCCCCAGCATAATATTTGAGTGATGCCCAGTTTGGTTTTTGATTAAAGAAAAACACACATGATGCAATTCTTAGAGTCCCTATACATAAATCTTAACGAGAGATTCAGCTGCTGCAATGTTTTATGACTTAACCAAAGCCTTCAACTGTGTTAATCATAAAATATAATTTGAAGACTTATATAGTTATAGGTTTAGCTCTAGAATGGTTTAGGTCATATTTGTCATGGCAGGTACAAAAAGTATCTTTAGATGACTGTCATTCTGAAAATCAAAACATAATGATGGAGTTCCTCATGGTTTAGTCTTGGGATCCATACTATTTTTACCATATATTAACGACCTAGTATATCTAGATATCAAGGGAAACTTCACTTTTTCTTGATGGCGCAACAGTCTTATGGCATGACAAAAACCCCCTAGAATCAATGGCAAAAAAGTTACCTCACCAATACTAGACTGTCCAAAGAATACGAATTTTGGTCATACTCAGAAACATTTTTTTTGTCCAAAATGTTATTCCACCAGGAGCTGATGCGATGAACAGTTCTTCTGTAACTCAAAATGCACATACAGAACAGCAAAGTGTGGAACATGAGCCATATGATTCACTGACGATTTTCCACCAAAATATCCAGTGCATTCGGAATAAAATTCTTGAAATTGAACTTTTTTTAAATACTTTAAAACAAGAACAGGATGTGCTTTGTTTTTCAGAGCACTGGATGAAACCACTTGAGATTACTTTCCTTAAAATCAAGGGATATAGACTTGTTGCCTCTTTTTCGTGACTTCAGCTTAAGAATGGTGATACCTGTACATTGGTTGAGGACGATCTCAAAGACTTTGTCAAGCTGGACTGTATAAACACTTATAATGTTGAAGAGCAGTTAGAACTTTGTGCTATAATTAGTAAAGTTAGATTATTGGTAATTGTTTATATATATAGAACATGTTTGGGTAATTTTGACATCTTCACTAATCTCCTGGAGGCTGTCTGTGTCAATAATTTAGAATTGTATAAAAACTATAAAATTGTATTGTGCGATGATTTTAATGTTGATCTTTTAACCAGGAACAGTGAAAGTGCTCAATTGCTGGATGTATTTGCTTCCTTTAACTTTAACCAAACTATTTTTGACCCAACTAAGATTGGCAAGAAGAGTTCTACTCTGATTGATAATATATTTACAAATTCTTGTAACTTCAACAATAACAAAGTTATAATATCGGGACTATCTGACCACAATGCCTAAAGTGTAACTATTATTGGTAATTCTGGAGGTCCAAGTAAAGAGTTTAGCAATCCATAGAATCTTTTCTTTATTTAAGCAAGCATAATATTGTTTATATTATGTATCGAAACATTGCATAGACAGACTAGTCTACATGTTGAGGTATGTAATTATATTAAATATTTGCTCCAATTAATTTAAAGTTAAATATTTTTATTCAGTTGTGAAAAAGCCAAAAAAGATTTTTGTTTGTCAATCTAAACGCAACAAATAATCTGAACACATTTAAAAATAACATTATAGATGGCTGCAAACTATCATTTTTTTCATATCTAGGTTACAAGTCAAACAAATTGACAAATTTTAAAATTTTGAAATTAATTCTTTTTTATTATTTAATGTTTCTCTCTTACGATCGGAGCACTGATGAGTCCCCATAGGATGAAAGTATTTGTACAACTACTATGTGTCTATAAAAACTTAAGGTAAATGATATAATTTCTTATGCTTGATTAAATAATATTGTTTATATTATGTATCGAAACATTCCATAGACAGACTAGTGTACTTGTTGAGGTATGTAATTATATAAACTGTTTGCTTCAATTAATTTAAAGTTAAATATTTTTATTCAGTTGCGAAAAAGCCAAAAAAGATTTTTGTTTGTCAATCTAAACGCAACAAATAATCTGAACACATTTAAAAATTGAATATGAATTTAATTTTTCCCAAAAAGACGCAGAGGCGTGCAACATAATTGGATAACAAGCAGAATTAAAATGCCCTGTCAAACAAAAAGAAAACTTTACTAACAATCGCTTTCTGGGCACATAAGCATAACATTTTATAAAACCTACTGTAACATACTAAAAAATGTCATCAAAAACGCAAAAATTCTCTCCAGCCAAAAATATATAATAAATTCTGACAACAAAATGAGAGCTACTTGGTCCCTTATTAGGAGTGTCACCAATCATGATTCAGACAGAAGGCAATCTGTATGTAGAAGTTTTTCATATAACAACAAAACTAGGCTCTTGGATGAAATAAACTGTTTCTTCCTGAATGCTTGCAGACACCCAGCGGAATACCACCAGTGAGATATGTAATATTTCCAATTCTGCTGATACAATATTCCTGGAGCCACCTATAGAAGTTGTACATTGTATCCTCAATTTAAAAAATAAAAAGTCTGTTGGCTATGATGAAGTAAGTGCCCACCATACTATTAAAAAAATCTGCCTATCATCTAACAAACCCTTTGACACATATTATTAACTTGGCTATCGAAACTGGAGTTTCTCCAACTGAGCTCAAGGAGGCCCTAATAAAACCAGTACATAAAAAAGGGAAACTGGTCCAACTTGAAAACTACAGGCCAATTTCACTTCTCTCTAACATATGTAAAATTTTTGAAAACCTCCTAAACATACGGTTATTAACATTTTTGGAAAAGTTTAAGATTATAACCAATAAACAAAATGATTTTAGAAACAATAATGGCAATTGATCAAGCCTTGCAAGATGTAGTGGAATCTCTTAACGCAGGCAAGACTACCATGGCCCTATGTTTAGACCCGTCAAAGGCATTTGACAGTGTTGACATACCTCACTGGGAGGAGACAGTGTGTAATCGAGCAAGCAGATGATGGCACCACTGTAAGATCAACTTCTGTCCTGATAAAAAGAGGAGTTCACAGGGGTCAATTCTGGGTCTTTTGCTGAATATTAATTATGTCAATGATCTTAGTCATTTTAATAATAAAATAATTTTGTATGCTGATGATACCTCTCTAATCTGCAGCGAAAATAATGAGGAAATATGCAGAGAAAAAATCATTCAGAGCATAGATACACTAAATAAGTGGTTCACAGCAAACAATCTCATGCTGAACGTATCGAAAACCCAAATTATAAACTTTAAATTCAGGCCTAACAAACCCTTATCTTGCCTGTGGTGACACTATTGTAATGGCTCTGGGTGCAGTGTCTTTCTTGGGCATATTCCAGGACCAAAGATTAGATTGGAGGGCACATGTGACAAGGTTGCAGCAAGTATGAGCTGATATTGTTTTGCACTGAGAGTAGCTTTATACTGCATCTATATTTTAGTGTGTCAATTTTATACTGGCAAACAAAAACATATTTGGAGAATTAAGAGGCCAGCAGGATCATGACACCAGCTACAATAAAAATCTAAAAGATAAAAAAGCTAATTTTAGCTTCATACAAAAAAACATAAAATACAACATTTTAAAGATTTGGAACAAATTGCCAGTTAGATTCTGGAATGAACCACACTCAATACTTAAGGCAAAATTAAAGTGGTTTCTTATATTGAAGGGTTATTATGGCCTTAATGAATTCTTGAATGATCGGGAAGTAAATGGATCACTCAGTTGATAATTTTCGTGGCGTAAAATTATTCATGTACTCATGTAAAACTATTCATGTACTTATTTAGGTTTGTTTGTTTATATATTAAAAATGTGTGTATGTTAAATATAATTTTCGTTCTTTCTTATGTTTTTAATGTTTAATTTTATAATATGATAAAAGTGTAAAAATTTTACTTATTTTAAGATTTTGACAAGATCTACACCTTAGGGTAAGAGAAACCATTTCATGTATCTCCTTAAAGATAAAATAAAATATATCTATCTATCTATCATCTAAATGAAAGTTAGTAGTGATCTCAGTGAAATTAAAAAATGGTATAAGGAAAACAAATTGTTAATTTTAAATATGAAGAAAACTAGTATAATGAATTTTAAATGTACACTTAATGTAAGTTTAGATAACATAATATTGAAATTGTGAAATACCTAAATGAAAATAAATTCTTAGGATGGTTGGTTGATCAATTGTATAAGTTAAAATTTAAGAACCAAACTTGCATCTGGCTGCTATGCTCTTCAGGTTTTGAGCCTGGAACTTGACAAATTGGTTTTTGGGTATGCCTATTTTTACCTAATAGAAAGACATCTGCAGTATAGCATTTGCTTCTGTGGAAATTGTATAAAAAAAAAAAACTTTTTAATACCATAATTATCCTCCAAAAACATATAATCACGTGCATGTGTAGAGCCAATGTTGTGACTCTTGTAGACCACTATTTGTGGAGAACAAGCTCTTAACTTTGTCCTGTATATTTATCCTGGAATCAACATTTAATACACAGGAAATTTCAGAATGAAATTTACTCTGCAGCTGTCAGAATTACCCAAGTCTTCAAATATAACTACTTTACCTATCTCATCAACCTCCCAAATAAAAAAGTATCTGATACATACCAGTAAAAACATTTGTTTTCATCTGCCACTGCGACTGAGAGGTATTCCACAAGAATGACACTTTAGAACAACTTTTAAATCACGCATTCTATACCGTGGAAGTTTTCTGAGGAAAATTTGGTGTAGATTGAAAGAGATTGTTATTCAGCTTTACCTTGTATTTGTTTGTTTATTGTATGTATGTGCCGCTTAAATCATTGTGAGTTAATTTTATTTTTCTTTACATTTTTTATTACTTTTGACATTTACTTTTTAGATCATATACAGAATTCCTTGAGTAGCACGACCTATTTATTTTAGATTGTATTTGTATGTATTTATTTAAATGTGTATGTCTTATTAATATTTTATTTTCAGCTTTGTGAATAAGATAATAGATGGCAATGAAGAATGTTTTGACTTGGAAAATTTGAATCTTGAAATTACTGGCCAAGTTATGAAGATTTAATGCTCTCTAGATGCATCTTTTAGAGTGCACTGCCGTTTATGCCCTGGGGACCTTTATATAAAGGAATGTTCAATAATATTGGCAATATTTACACTAGTGGTAAATAACATAATCTACAACAATTTTAATGGTGTTTTGTATTTTCTGTCAAAAGTTAAATTCTTTAAATCATAAAAATACCAAAGGAAACTTTTGGTTTCTTTGAACTGCATTTATTGGTAAAACTAGCCAAAGCAACAAATACAAGTATTTACGTATTTCTTTGAACTAGATTAGGCAACAGTGCCGTATCCGGTTTTCTGCTATTTTATCGATTTTTGCAAAAATATTTATACTCACTTATTAGAATGTTGACAGAAACTACCAATTCGCTTGCGTTGGAGTGAAATGGGGTGCTGGATGGTGTATAATATATAAGGAAGAATCTCTGTACATACTACACTAAGTAAGAAAGCACTTCTATACAAAAAATCGAATTTAAAATACTTTTTTTTAATAAAAACGTGAAAAATTAGATTTTTTTTAACAAGATAACCTCAAATGTATAAAAATATTAAATATTAAACGTTTTTTTTTTTCGTCGGAACGCGGGAGTGATAACGTGGTGGCTGTAAGAAATCCCCTAATTACCCCACTTCAGCGACTGACTGCTCTTGTTTCATTGTAGAAACTTCTCCTGGTGAGTTCTACCTATAATTTGTTCTCATGCTACTCAAAGTCGTAGCATTTTTTCACTACATTTTATCAAAACCTAAAATTTTTTCAATGTTTCCGTAATGGAAATCGATTCGAGGGGGCCTGGGCCCCCTCCCTCACACTCACAAGATAAATCAATAGACTTGTATTTGAATCTGTTGACAGAACAATCTTGCAATATTAGAAATAAAATAGTTGATAGTTTGGAAGTATCTAAGAATGAATTAGAAGCTCTGCTTAAAGAACTGTACAATATTAAAGGTAAGCTTGCATTGGAAAATCCAATGTCCGGTCACAATAATAGACTAATCCATAAAGTAAGACGTACAATGAACAAGGTTACATCATACGATGAAGCCAGCTCCCCTCCTTTTCTTACTATTCTTGAACATTATGAGAAAGGAATTTCATTACATCCAATGAATGTTGCAAAAGTACTTCACGAAGAAAATATTCAAGGAATAAAGGAAGTTTCTTCCAAGGGAAGAAATAAAATTGGAATAAATTTTGATACCCCAATGAGTGCAAATAGTTTCATCAAGACAAACTCTCTTAACTCCAAGGGTTTCAAGACTTTCATCCCTGAGGGAATGTTATATAGTAGAGGTATCTAAAATCACGGAAGATGACTTTATTTCATTTGGATATGGACTGAGAGGGTTTAAGAAAACTAAAATAATTGATGCGACACGGTTCAAATTTAAAAAAAGAGAGAATGGAGTGGTAACCACAGTTCCTGGTTCCACTTACATGCTTCTATTTGCAGGAAAACTCATACTTCAGGAGGTAATTTTATTCAATACGAAAAGAAATGTCTCTCCTTACATTAAGCCAGTACTAATGTGCTATAATTGTTTAAAGTTTGGTCATCATCAAAGTCGATGCAGAAATTCTCTTAGATGCTTATACTGTGGGGAGGGACACGAGAAGGAAAACTGTGATAAAAAGGATAGCCCTACAAAAAGGTGCCTCAACTGTGATGACAACCACGAAGCATCAAGCAGAGAATGCAAGGAATATTTGCGACAAATACAAATTAACAAGGCAATAGCTGACTATAACATATCAGTTATGGAAGCCAACAAAATGTATCCTAAGGAAGGTGCAGTTCAAGCAACGTCTGATCTTAATCTCAATCGTTTCCCTAATTCCCTTCAAGCAGAATCTTCTCCAAGCCAGAGACACCCAAAACAATCACTCACACACACTTATGCCAGCCAAGCCGAAAAACCCAAAACTCATAGGACTAATATGCCAGGTTATGACCAAGCTAAGCATAGGGAGGCACTTTTCCCGAGTCAGGCTAGAGTGAACTATTCATCGATGCTTGATTCACCATCACGACAGGAATCTGCACTAAATCGGCAATCTCCAATGCAATCTCTTAATTTCCAGGACGACGTATCTGATATGGACGCAAGCGATGAAGAATCGGCAAAAACAATCTTTAAATTTCTTAACGAAAAAGAACAATCAATAATTCAAGATGTTATAGGTTCACAGGGACCACCCGAAAAAATCATTAAAATGCAAGATTTAGAAATTTTTTTTAAAAAAATAAGAAATCCAGTACACCCTAATGAAAAATAACCATTAATACTCTCCATCTTTCTTAATTTTTCCATAATTTTATCAGTTTTATGTATCCTTAATCAAAAGTGTTTTTTCAGTTAAATTTCTGTTAAATAATCTATCTTTTAAACATTAGTTACAATAATGAGGATAGTTCATTGGAACATTAGAAGCATAATTTCAAACAGAGACACCTTGATCGAGTTGATTAAGGAGGTTGAACCTGACATAATAGCACTAAATGAGACGTGGCTCAAGCAAAATCAAAATTTTAATATAAAGAATTATAACAGCATTAGACAAGACCGAATAGACGGTAAAGGGGGCATAGCCGGAATGTTCAAAACAAATATTGCTTTAAAACCATTAAATTTAAATATTAACTTTTCAGATAGATTTCAGTGCCTTGCTTTAGAAACTAAATCATTTATTATAGTTATTATTTACAATCCACCTAATCAACTACTGTCTTTGGATAACTTATCAGAATTTAATAAACAAAATTTCACAAAAAAAGTTCATAATTTTAGGTGATTTAAATGGACAACACTATTTATAGGGTTCAGGCACTAATAATAGAAACGGTAACATCCTTCACAAATTGATATCTGACTTCGGTCTAATCTGTTTAAATAACGGTGATTCAACAAGAATCACCTCCCACAATCAAAATAAGAGTGTTCCAGATATTGCTATAGTCTCACCAAATTTTAAAAATTGTTCAGGATGGAAGGTTCTTACAGATTATATAGGCATGAGCGACCATTTTCCCTTTATGTGTGGTTTTGATGAGCTTTCAGGTTCGAAAGCTAATTTTCGAAAAAAATATTTAACATTAAAAAGGCACTTTCGGGATCAGACATCATTCCACAGACTGTACTCTCAACCAGGGTTGGCAACCCTTGGTGGGATGTAGAATGTGACCAAGCAATCACTCAAAAAAAGAACACTTTGAGGGAGTTCTTCAGAAGTCCTAGTCAGGAGTTGTATATAAATTTCAGAAAGGTTAGGGCTTGGTGTAGGAATATGTTACGAGACAAAAGAAGAGAAAGTTATCATAGGTTTTGTGAAAACCTAAATCCTTCAAGTAATATCAGTAAGACATGGAAGTCAGTCAAAAGGTTTTCAAAATCGCTGAATTCAATTTCTTTTCCATGGACAATCGATGTTTCAATTCCTGAGGAAATGCTCAGATCTCTCACTTCTCCAGCTACCATTGATCCAGAGGCTCCAAACAATTTTAATTATGAACAGAGTAGGTTATTTTCTATCGGTGAATTTTGGTCAGTAGTCCAGGGAAAAAAGGACTCAGCTCCAGGCAAGGATCTTATCACGCATTCTATGATTCAAAACCTTCCCTTATACTGTATAACATTTCTAGTCAAATTTTTCAATGACTTACTGGGGGGAGTTACTGAGTTTCCAGATGATTGGAAAACCGCCGTAGTTGGACTAATTCCTAAACCTCATAAAGACCCTGGATTGCTATCTTCATACAGACCAATTAGTATGACCTCTTGTGTAGGAAAGGTGCTGGAAAGTCTAATTAAGCTAGAATGGTTATGTGAAAACCAAATATTAATAAAACCCACACAATTTGGTTTTCATAGGGGTAGAGGTGTCATGGATAGCTTGACTACTCTTGTCACTGAACTCACTAACTCAATAGCAAACAGGAGGAAATTTTTGGTGGTTTGTTTGGATTTAACAGGCGCTTATGATAATGTGTGTGTTTCCAAGCTTTACAAAAAGATTTGTGATTTGGGTTTGCCAAGGGATCTTTGCGATCTGGTTTTGAAGTTTCTTACAGACAGAATTATTTTCGTTAGGGATCCACTAAATAATGTTCTTCTTGGTCCAGAGAGGACGAACAAGGGGGTCGCTCATTATCTCCATTATCCCCACTTTTATTCAACATTTATGTGAACCCTCTAAAGGAATATGTGCCTGACTTCATCAAAGTTCTGCAATACGCAGATGATCTTGTTCTTACTATTTCTGGTAGTGAAGTAGAACGAATGGTTACGCTTATGAATGAGGCCTTAGAAGGTCTGAATCAGTGGTCTGTTGAACATCATTTGAATTTTTCTCCAAATAAGTCTGCGATTATGATGGTGGGGATTCGTTCTCACTCCCGTTATCCGTTTCATGTTAAAATTAATAATGAAACAATTTTTTGGGTTGATAATTATAGATACTTAGGGATTTTATTGGACAATCATCTGATTTAGGGCAAACAAATAGATAACATGTGTCAAAAGGCACTGAAATCACTTAACATATTAAGATATTTGCGAGGCACGTGGTGGGGAGCACATCCTTTGACCATGCTTATGTTTTATAAAGCTTATGTCAGGTCTCATCTAGATTTTGTTAGTATAATTATAAATAAATGTGCGAAGTATCAATTGACAAAACTAGATAAAATTCAATATCGAAGTCTTAGAGCTTGCTTAGGTTTCATGAAATCAACACCGACTCATATAATATTATCAGAAGCAGGAGAACTGTCGCTTGAAATTAGAAGATATTGGCTGGCAGTCAAGTTCTTAATCAAAGCCTTTTCTATCGAGGATAATGCTGTAGTGGAAGCAGTCTCCACAAACTATGTTAATTACAACTATAATTATGACTTCTGGTCAAAATTAGCTATTCCTCCCTTGATTGAGGCCTTTGACCTTTTAAGGCCTCTGATCAATTACATTGAAGTTTGTCAAACCCTACCATATTTTGCCAAACGACCAATTTTTAAGGAAACAAACTTCTTTAAAATGAACCTAGATAAAAAAGTAGATAATTCACAATCTTTCCTGATTCAAGCTAAGGATTAGTTTCCTAATAGTAAGTATCTATTCAGGGATGGGTCCAAAGAAAGCAATGGCTTGGTTGGAGCTGGAGTTTATGGAGGGGAAAATGTTCAGGTTTCAGTAAGGCTACCATCATACTGCTCCATTTGCACGGCGGAGGTTTATGTGATCAAGATAACACTAGAAATTGTTGAAAACTCAGACAATCAGGATATGGTAATTTTTTCTGACAGTCAAAGCGCGTTACAGAGAATCACCGTCACATCAGTTATATGTCATCCAAGGATAACTCCATTACTCTAGAAACAAAGTATAAATTAATAGAATTATTGGTAGAAACGTCGAGTTTGGGTGGATACCCAGTCATACTAATATTCACGGTAATGACAAAGCAGACTACCTAGCTAAAAAAGGCTGTAGTCTTGACGAACCTCTTGACGTGGCAATGGATTATAGGGAGTTTCTTCCAATTATTAAATCATCCTTTTGGGACACATGTACGGAACGCGGGAAAGAAACAGTGCAAACCAAAGGAAAATTTTATGGCGAGATTGTCCAGACTCTGTTCAAATCTCCCTGGTTCAAAAACATGAAATCATTGAGTAGGAAGGAAATTGTCACAATGTGCAGAATTCGTAGTGACCACTGTCTCTCACCTAAGCACCTTTTTAGAATTAAAATAAACCCAGATCCTAACTGTGAGTGTGGGGTTCCAGGTTCCCTTCACAAATTTTTTGAATGCCCTCTATTTCCCCAGGCTTTTAACTTATTCATTCAATCCTTCCAATCAATCAATGGCTTCATTTCACTAAACACAACCAGTGTTTTTTTAGCCTCTCAGGAAGGTATAAAAGTCATAAATTCATTCCTGGCATCTAGCAACAGGAAGCTACAGCATGCACCCTAAATACAGAAAACACACTAATGGTTACTCACTCACCCATCACTTATTTAGTTTCTCACTCACTCAATCATTCTCAAGTTGTTCACCACTTGTGAAAGGAGGCTGAACTGATTAGGTTGAAGTTCGCAAAAAATCAACATTCTAACTTATTAAAATCTCTTGCAGCCACCACATCGACCGTATAGTCTAGGCAGCGTAAGGCCGTTAAACTGAAGAGGAAGGAAGGAAGGTAAACATTGCACGATCTTATCTTGGTTTTTCGTCGGAACGCGGAAGTGATATCGTGGTCGCTGTAAAAAACCACTTGATTAACCCACTTTAACAATTGACTGTTCTTGTTTCATTATAGAAACTTCTCTTGGTGAGTTCTACCTATAATTTGTTCTCATCCTACTCAAAGTCTTTGCATTTTTTCACTACATTTTATCATAACCTAAAATTTATCGAAGGTTTCCGTAATGGAAATCGATTCGGGGGGGCCTGAGCCCCCTTCCTCACACTCACAAGATAAATCAATAGACTTGTACTTGAATCTGCTGACAGAACAATCTCATAATATTAGAAATAAAATAGTTGATAGTTTGGAAGGATCTACGAATGAGTTAGAAGCTCTGCTTAAAGAACTGTACAATATTAAAGGTAAGCTTGCATTGGAAAATCTAATGTCCGCTCACAATAAAAGACTAATCAATAAAGTAAGATGTACAATGAACAAGGTTACATTATACGATGAGGTCAGCTTCCCTCCTTTTCTTACTATTCTTGAATATTACTACAAGCAAAGAAATAAAATTGGAATAAATTTTGATTCCCCAATGAGTGCAAATAATTTCAAGACAAACTCTCGTAACTCCAAGGGCTTCAAGGGTTTCATCCCCGAGGGAATGTTATATAGTAGAGGTATTATAAAGAATATTGGTGATAAAATCACGGAAGATGACTTTATTTCATTTGGATATGAACTGAGAGGGTCCAAAAAAATTAAAATAATTGACGCGACATGGTTCAACTTTAAAAAAAGAGACAATGGGGTGGTAACCACAGTTCCTGGTTCCACTTTTATGCTTTTATTTGCAGGAAAACTCATACCTCAGGAGGAAATTTTATTCAATTTGAAAAGAAACGCCTCCCCTTACATTAACCCAGTACTAATGTGCTATAATTGCTTAAAGTTTGGTCATCATCAAAGTCGATGCAGAAATTCTCCTAGATGCTTATACTGTGAGGAGGGACACGAGAAGGAAAACTGTGATAAAAAGGATAGCCCTACAAAAATGTGCCTCAACTGTGATGGCAACCATGAAGCATCAAGCAGAGAATGCAAGGAATATTTGCGACAAAAACAAATTAACAAGGCAATAGCTGACTAAACATATCGGTTATGGAAGCCAACAAAATGTATCCTAAGGAAGGGGCAGTTCAAGCAACGTCTGATCTTAATCTCAATCATTTCCCTAATTCCCTTCAAGCGGAATCGTCTCCAAGCCAGAGACTCCCAAAACAATCACTCATACACACTTATGCCAGCCAAGCCAAAAAAGCCAGAACTCATAGGACTAGTATGCCAGGTTATGACCAAGCTAATAAATTTTTCATTTTTTTTTTTTTTAACCTCAATACGTTTACAAAAGTGGTGAAATTTGTCGTTACCGGAAAATCTATAAACATCGTAAAAAATATTACACTTTTAAAAGAAAAAAGTAATCAACATTAAAGAATAGACCTTGGTTTATATCTGCAGCTAATTATTTAGTGATATAGTGTTTTCCAAATCTTAAAAATTTAAAGTTTGAATCGAGGTTCACTTTCTAGCCTACAAGCAGTGCAAAGCAGATATTTTTTTGTGAAATAGGGAGAACTTTACTACATGAATTGAAATCTAACTAATTCTAAACCTCTTCTTCATGGGATCGACGTCCGACGGCGAAAATTTAACGGCAGATAAAAAATTCAAATGTTGCAAATCCAAAGCTGTTACGGTGATATTGTGTGTAAAATGTTTATCGATTTATCATCCAAGCTGTTTGGATCGAAAAACTGTAAAGTATATTTCCAAAAACGAAATTTTATGTTGTGGGAAGGAGGACATAACATTTAAGGATCAGCACGTCTTAGGTCTTGAAAAAGAAGTTAAGCTACTAAAAGAGCTAAATGTGGTAAAGGAAGAAACTATTTGTGATAAAAACGAAATTATAAAGCAACTAAATGAGAAAATAAAGCTTCTGCAAGAAAAAATAAGTTATTTGGAAACTGAAGAAAAAAGGACAGATAAGCTCACAAATCAGCAACAAAAACAAGAAAGAAGTTATGCAACGGCAGTAAAGAGGTCAAAGGAGGGCGCAGTCTTAGTAAAATCAAACCTACAAGGTGAAAATATCAGTATAATAGAAAAAATTGAAAAAAATACAAATCCAGTTGAACTGGGCATCGGAATTACCAGCATGAAGAATATCAAGGATGGATCGGTAATTATTAAGCTGAGAAACGAAAATGAGGCCAAAACACTGCAAGAAAATATAGAAGCAAATGTGGGAGATAATATTACAACAAAACTTCCTACACGTAAGAAGCCATCGATAAAAATAGTAGGGATTGAGCAACTTTATGGGGACAAACACCTAATAGAGGTCCTAAAAAAACAAAACCCAGTAGTTATTACAGCAGAGAGTCAACTTAAAGTAAAAGTTACCAAGAAAATGGTAAAAAGCTATTTCTCTATAATAGAATGTGATCCTTTAACATTCCATAGAATAAACAACTACAAATAGACTATATATCCTGCATCAAAATAAACAAAGCATTAGAAATAAAACTCTTGAAATGGAGGCTTTTGTCGATGGACTTGTAAATAAACCAGACGTGATGTGTTTTAGTGAACATTGGTTGGAGGGCCAGGAAATAGAATTTGTCAAGCTCAATAATTATAATTTGGTCTCACATTATACTAGAACTACTTTAAAACATGGTGGAGTATGTATCTACAGTACAAACAATTTCGACTTCATAGAGGAAAAGACTATAGTAAAGAAGACCATAGAAGGAGTGGTGGAATTTGCTGGTGCTGTTGAAAATAAACAAAAAATTGTGGTTGTTTGTTTGTATAGGCGCGTGTTAGGGTCCTATGACACTTTTATTGAGCAATTGGAGGAATTACTGAATTATTTGCATCTAAGATATTTTAAATATAAAATTTTTATTGCTGGTGATTTTAACTTGAATATGTTAGAAAGTAGTGAACAAACAAAACATTTTTTGGACCTAATGCACGCTTTCAATCAGGCATAAAATATTTTTAAAGCTACTAGAATAACTAAGGATACTTCTACTCTGATCGATAATATTTTTTGTAATATACCTTATGATTGTAATGGATATGTGTCGAACTCTGCACTTTCTGATCACCAAGCCCAGATTCTGGGAATAGATGGGGTGAAACACCAGTTTTGTAAACAGAATTATGTATGCCGGAGGGATTTTTCAATGAATAAAGTGGGATATTTTATACAAGAAATACAAAGGGTAAGTTGGGAAAGGGTCATGTCATCTATTATTGTAAATGAAGCTTACTCAATATTTTTTGATCTTTTTATTGATTTATTTAATAGCATATTTGTCATTAAAAAATTTAAAATTAAAAGTATGAACAATTACTGGATTACTGAGGGTATAAAAATATCATGTAGTCATAAAAGAATATTGTATTATAAGAAGGGAATGAACCAAATATCACTGATTTCTACAACAAATATTGTAAAATCTTAAAAAAAGTAATAAAGGAAGCAAAACATCTCTAATAAAACATATTTAAAAAGTGCCGAGAACAAAACTAAAGCAACACGGAATTTAGTAAAAGATGTAATGGGGCAAAATAATAAGAACAAAGATGCTACTTGACAACTTTGCCAACAAATATCAAAATCCCGTAAAGATCCTTGATAATATCAACGGTTATTTTGTCTCTGCTTGTCCCAATCTGTATTCTTCAAACAATGATAACCAGTAGACTGTGAAAGAAAACGTCAACTCAAAACCCCATAAATTGTCTTGAAGTTGAAAAGATTATTAAAAACTTTGAAAATAAAAAATCTGTAGGTGAGGATCAGATCCCACTTCATGTTTTAAAGAGCGTAGCAGAAATAATATCGCCACCAATTTCCCATATTATTAATTTATGCTTTTCCACGGGTTGTTTTCCAGAACCGTTAAATCGAGCATATATTAAAGCAATATACAAAAAAGGGGAGAAGGATGATGAAAAGAACTACAGGCCTATTTCCTTATTGTCGAATGTGAGTAAAATTTTTGAGAGAGCTATCTATGAAAGAGTGATATTTTTTGAAAGAAACAAGATCATTAGTGACAGGTAAAATGGCTTTAGAAGGGGAAAATCCACAATAAGAGCGGTTTATCAGGCAATAACTAAAATGTGTAGAAAACTTAGAATGTATGGCGTTAGAGGGGTTCCTTTAAGTATGTTTTTTTCTCGTACTTCTCATATTCACGGTGGGGTTGCAATGGCTGTTTATAAATCACTTTCTCACTTGTTTGTTGCAAGAAACGATTTAAGTGATCTCTCAGTTGAGATGCACTGTGAGGTCTGTGGTATTCAGTGTGATAAATTAAAAATTATTGTTATCACTTTTTATAGGCCCCCATCGGGTTGTTTTTCTATATTTATGGATGTGTTTAAATGTATAATGGATAGAATTGGGAAATTAAAATATCAAATCATTATAACTGGGGATTTTAACTTGGATTTTGGTGTCGAGAGCACAAAAGTTACAGGGGTAAAAGATCTGATACACTCATACGCTTTATCTGTCCTTATTAACAGTAGTACAAGGGGAGAGTCATGCTTGGACAATATCTTTGCAAATATTGACGAACACAGAGCATACGTGACTGATGTTGGCTTCTCTGATCATCTAGGAGTGGCCGTAGAGTTTGTGACTCGGAAGACGGAAAATAATAAGGTAGGTACCAACTGTAGGCCGATCACACAAAAGGGGTTAAATGATTTGGTTCACTTAGTGAGGGAAATTGACTGGGAGTTTATAGCTGTGAAGGAAATTAATACTGAAGATAAATTTATATTGTTTATTATGTTTATAAAAAATTGTGTTGACTCAGCATTTCCACCAAAAATCTTTAAACATGTAAAGAACAAACCAGTAATATCATGGTTTAACGAGGACCTTAAACAAAAACGTGAAACACTTCATTTCTTGAGGGATGTAGCAAGAACCACTAAATCACTTGCAAATTCACAGATCGCAAAGGACTATGCAAGGTATTACAGGGGAGAACTCATAAGGGCAAAAAAAGTATCCAACGACAATTACATCAAAAACCATCAAGAAAACCCCAAAGCAATTTGGGATGTGGTTAGATGGAATTCCAATGTTGGCTCCAAAAAACCAATAAATGAGTCTAACATACTGCCAGATCAGTTTAATGACTTTTTCATAAACATTCCCAGACAACTGCTAAGTAATATACCCAATTTTGACACATCAGGTAAATACACTGAACTTTATAAAAACACACACTTTCAAAATTCTTATTGGTCTTTTAAATTTTCTGAGCTTTCCCAAATACAAATTAGGGACATCATAAGAGGTTTAAAAAAAACACCAAGCTGTGATTATTATGGTATCAATTGTAAAATTCTTAGAGTAATTTTAAATGAAATTATCAGCCCGCTAACAAAATTATTAAATTTTTGCATTAACGACGGAATTTATCCTGATGTTCTTAAAATATCCAGGGTTATTCCAATCCATAAAAAAGGACCAATTGATGAAATAAACAATTATAGGCCTATTTCGATATCCCCTATATTGTCCAAGGTGTTTGAAAAAGCATTAAAAAACCAGATTCATAGCAACCAACTCAGCCTGAATAGCACTAAGACCGAGCTCCTTTTTTTCGCTCTAAGGGACCTGCAGGGTCTAGAGATGAGTAGTTCAATACATTTCCTGGGTGTACAAATTGACCCAAAACTAACTTGGAATGAACAGATTGGTGTCGTAGCAAAGAAAATTTCATCGGGTATTTATGCTTTGAGGGGGCTTGTGGATGTAGTGTCCAAACAGGTACTCCTCTCTGTTTATTACGCTTGCATTGAATCTAGAATAAATTATGCTCTATTGGCTTGGGGCCATGCCCCAAATATAAGTAGAATTTTCGGTCTGCAAAGACGAGCCATCAGAGTGATGGGTAAACTGAGTTACAGGGATGAATGTAAACATTTGTTTCCTGAATTTAAAATATTAACGGTTCATAGTTTGTATATATACCAATGTCTACTGTATGTAAAGAAAAATGTGGGAAGTTACATCAAACACGCAGAGGTTCATCATCATTCAACACGTAACAGAGACAACATTTACACTGAATACCGCAGGGTTCATAGGGTCAAGACTGGGATAACTTTCTACGGGCCAAAAATGTTTAACAAATTGCCGTTACACATTAGAGAACTGCCATTAAAAATATTTAAAGAAAGACTAAAGAAATACTTAGTAACCAAATGTTTTTTCTCCCTTGAGGAATATTTTCAAAACGATTTTGCTGATATATAATCACTGTTTTATTTGCAGTATCTACCTGAAATTTTCTTGTGATAATAAATGTACCTAAACACATTGTGACGTATTTAAATATCTTATGTATGTATAGCATCAATAAATTCATTGTTTCATTGTATGATAGTGTTTAAATCAAAAAAAAACTGTCACTAGAGGCGTACCACAGGGCTCCATTTTGGGACTTCTTCTATATATTATTTATACAAATGAACTTCCAGAGGGTTTGAATGAGTATACAGTATTGTATGCTGATGATACCACTCTCATATTTAGTGAAGAAAATGAGGAAATGTTAGTTGCAAAAATAAATGCTACAATGGACACTCTTGACGGCTACTTTTCATCTAACGATCTTTCACTTAATGTATCTAAAATAAAGTTATTCGCTAACAGAACTAATAATTCTCTAACTGTAACGTACAATGATACACATTTAAAATCAGTGAAGAGTGTTTTGTTTTTGGGTGTGCATATTGATGCCAGATTGGACTGGAGAGAGCATGTAGAGAGTGTTGCGGTGAGCATTTCTAGATACTGCTATCCCTTAAGAATTATTGTAGAGTATGTTGGTGTGGATGCGGCATTGACGGCTTATCATGCATATATACAATCGAGGCATAAATATGGTTTGATTTTTTGGGGAAATTCCACTGATATGTCCAGAATTATGGTGCTGCAGAAAAGGTGTATCAGGACTATTTATAAAATGAAACAACGAGAAAGCTGTAGTATCTTTATTGAAAAAAATATTTTAACATTAGTTTGTATGTACATACTAGATTCTGTGATATTTGTACACGATATAAACAAAAAAAACAAACAAACAAACTAAAACATAAGTATAGGGAGGCACTTTTCCCGAGTCAAGCTAGAGTGAACTATTCATTGATGCTTGATTCACCATCACGACAGGAATCTGCACTAAATCGGCAATCTCAAATCTTTTACTTTCCAGGACGAATCATCTCATATGGACGCAAGCGATGAAGAATCGGCAAAAACAATCTTCGAATCTCTTAAAGAAAAAGAACAATCAATACTTCAAGATGTTATAGGTTCACAGGGACCACCCGAAAAAATCATAAAAACGCAAGATTTAGAATTTTTTTTTAAAAAATAAGAAATCCAGTACACCCTAATGAAAATTAACCATTATCATTCTCCATTTTTCTTATTTTTTTCCATAATTCTATCAGTTTTATGCATCCTTAATCAAAAGCGTTTTTTCAGTTAAATTTCTGTTAAATAATCTATCTTTTAAACATTAGTTACAATAATGAAGATAGTTCATTGGAACATTAGAAGCATAATTTCAAACAGAGACACCTTGATCGAGTTGATTAAAGAGGTTGAACCTGACATAATAGCACTAAATTTTTCAAGCTTTAAATATTTTGACAGTTTTAGCATTTATGAAAGCTTTTGTTTTATACATGATAACATCAATGATTTAACAAAACGAAAAGATCTTCATTCATACGAAACACGGAGAATATACACACTAAACACTCCACTATGTCAGTACGAAATAACGCAAAATACAATACGGCACAAAAGAAGATTGTTCTACAACAAACTACCAAAGACAGTTACATCAGTCAGAAGGAAGGTGGAGTTCAGGCGAAAAGTTAAGCAATACCTGATCCAATGTGCTCACTACAGTTACGAAGAATTCCTTCAGAAGACCATAGTACCTGATGAGTTCAAATAAATAACCAAAAATATTTTAATTTTATATTGAATTTTTGTCAAATTGTAACAAAAAATATTACTAGTACTGTCACGGTCATTGTATAGTATTTGTCATTGTATAGTGTTACTATCCTTATATATTATTTGAGTGTTTTTGGATATTCTGTTTCATTGTGTATAATTTTATTAGTTTTAGGTATATTATTGTACAGCATATTTTTCTTTTAAATAAACTGATCGATTGATTGAAATGAGATGTGGCTCAAGCAAAATCAAAATTTTAATATAAAGAATTATAACATCATTAGACAAGACCGAATAGACGGTAAAGTGGGCATAGCCGGAATGTTCAAAACAAATATTGCTTTAAAACCATTAAATTTAAATGTTAACTTTTCAGATAGATTTCAGTACCTTGCCTTAGAAACTAAATCATTTATTATAGTTATTATTTACAATCCACCTAATCAACTACTGTCTTTGGATAATTTATCAGAATTAATAAACAAAATTTCACAAAAAAAAGTTCCTAATTTTAGGTGATTTAAATGGATAACACTATTTATGGGGTTCAGGCACTAATAATAGAAACAGTAACATCCTTCACGAATTGATATCTGACTTCAATCTAATCTGCTTAAATAATGGTGATTCAACAAGAATCACTGCCCCCAATCAAAATAAGAGTGTTCCAGATATTGCCATAGTGTCACCAAATTTTAACAATTGTTCAGGATGGAAGGTTCTTACAGATTATATAAGCATGAGGGACCATTTTCCCTTTATGTGTGGTTTTGATGGGCTTTCAGGTTCGAAAGCTAATTTTCGAAAAAGATTTAACATTAAAAAGGCTAGCTGGGAGGTTTTCAATCGGAGCTTCTCTGGAAGTGAAATCACAGACTACCAACACTTTCGGGATTAGGTCATGTCAGTGGCAGAGCTCTCAATTCCACAGACTGTACTCTCAACCAGGGTTGGCAACCCTTGGTGGGATGTAGAATGTGACCAAGCACTCGCTCAGAAAAAGAATGCTTTGAGGGAGTTCTTTAGAAGTTTTAGTCAGGAGTGGTATATAAATTTCAGAAAGATTAGGGCGTCGTGTAGGAAAATGTTACAAGACAAACGAAGAAAAAGTTTTCAGAGGTTTTGTGAAAACCTAAATCCTTCAAGTAATATCAGTAAGAAAACATGGAAGTCAGTCAAAAGGTTTGCAAAATCGCTGAATTTAATTTCTTCTCCATGGTCAATCGACGTTTCAATTCCTGAGAAAATGCTCAGATCCCTCACTTCTCCAGCTACCATTGATCCAGAGGCTCCAAACCATTTTAATTATGACCACAGTAGGTTATTTTCTATTGGTGAATTTTGGTCAGTAGTCCAGAGAAAAAAGGACTCAGCTCCAAGCAAAGATCTTATCACGTACTCTATGATTCGAAACCTTCTTTTATGCTGTAGAACATTTCTAGTCAAATTTTTCAATGACTTACTGAGAGGAGTTACTGAGTTTCCAGATGATTAGAAAACTGCCATAGTTGGACTAATTCCTAAACCTCATAAACACCCTGGTTTGCTATCTTCATACAGACCAATTAGTATGACCTCTTGCGTAGGAAAGGTGCTGGAAAGTCTAATTAAGTTTCGGCTAGAATGGTTATGTGAAAACCAAACATTAATAAAACCCACACAATTTGGTTTTCGTAGGGGTAGAGGTGTCATGTTTGGTGGTTTTTTTGGAATGTGTGTGTTTCCAAGCTTTACAAAAAGATTTGTGATTTGGGTTTTCCAAAGGATCTTTGCGATCTGGTTTTGAAGTTTCTTACAGACAAAATTATTTACGTTAGGGATCCACAAAATAATGTTCTTCTTGGTCCAGAGAGGACGAACAAGGGGGTCACTCAGGGATCTCCATTATCCCCACTTTTATTCAACATTTATGTGAACTTCTAAAGAACTATGTGCCTGACTTCATCAAAGTTCTGCAATATGCAGATGATCTTGTTCTTACTATTTCTGGTAGTGCAGTAGAACGAATGGTTACGCTTATGAATGAGGCCTTAGAAGGTCTGAACCAGTTGAACATCATTTGAACTTTTCTCCAAATAAGTTTGCGGCTATGATGGTGTGGATTCTTTCTCACTCCCGTTATCCGTTTCATGTCAAAATTAATAATGAAACAATTTCTTGGGTTGATAATTATAGATACTTAGGAATTTTATTGGACAATCATCTGACTTGGGGCAAACAAATAGATTACATGTGTTAAAAGGTACTGAAATCTCTTAACATATTAAGATATTTGCAAGGCACATGGTGGGGAGCACATTCTTTGACCACACTTATGTTTTATAAAGCTTATGTCAGGTCTCATCTAGATTTTGGTAGTATAATTATAAATAAATGTGCTAAGTATCAATTGACAAAACTAGATAAAATTCAGTATCAAAGTCTTAGAGTTTGCTTGGGTTTCATGAAATCAACACCGACTCATATAATATTATCAGAAGCAGGAGAAATGTCGAAATTAGAAGAAATTGGTTGGCAGTCAAGTTTTTAAACAAAGCCTTTTCTATCAAGGATAATGCTGTAGTGGAAGCAGTCTCCACAAACTATGTTAATTACAACTATAATTATGACTTCTGGTCAAAATTAGCTATTCCTCCCTTAATTGAGGCCTTTGACCTTTTAAGGCCTCTGATCAATCACATTGAAGTCTGTCAAACTTTACCATATTTTGCCAAACAACCAATTTTTAAGGAAACGAACTTCTTTAAAATGAACTTAGATAAAAAAGTAGATAATTCACAATCTTTCCTGATTGAAGCTAAAAATAAGTTTCCTACTAGAAAGTATCTATTCATGGATGGGTCCAAAGAAACTAATGGCTTGGTCGGAGCTGGTGTTTATGGAGGGGAAAATGTCCAGGTTTCAGTAAGGTTACCATCATACTGCTCAATTTGCACAGAGGAGGTTTATGCGATCAAGATAGCACTAGAAATAAAAGGATAACTCCATTACTCTAGAAACATAGTATAAATTAATGGAATTACTATCAATTGGTAGAAATGTCAAGTTTGGGTGGGTACCCAGTCATACTAATATTCACGGTAATGACAAAGCAGACTATCTAGCTAAAAAAGGCTGTAGTCTTGACGAACCTCTTGATGTGGCTATGGATTATAGAGTTTCTTCGAACCATCAAATCATCCTTTTGGGACACATGGATAGGACGCTGGAAAGAAACAGCACAAACCAAAGGAAAATTTTATGGGGTGATCATCCAGTCTCCGTTCAAATCTCCCTGGTTCAAAAACATGAAATCATTGAGTAGGAAGAAATTGTCACAATGTGCAGAATCCGTAGTGACCACAGTCTCTCACCTAAGCACCTTTATAGAATTAAAATAAACCCAGATCCTAACTGTCAGTGTGGGGTTCCAGGTTCCCTTCACCACATATTTTTTTAATGCCCTCTATTTCTCCAGGCTTTTGACTTATTCATTCAATCCTTCCAATTAATCAATGGCTTCACTCCACTAAACATGACCAGTAGTTTTTTAGCCTCTCAGGAAGGTATAAAAGTCCTAAATTCATTCCTGGCATCTAGCAACAGGAAGCTTTAATCCAGCATGCACCCTAATTACAGAAAACACACTAATTGTTACTCACTCACCCATCACTTATTTAGTTTCTCACTCACTCAATCATTCTCAAGTTGTTCACCACTTGTGAAAGGAGGCTGAACTGAGTAGGTTGAAGCTCGCAAAATATCAACATTCTAACTTATTAAAATCTCTTGCAGCCACCATATCGGCCGTATAGCCCAGGCAGCTTAAGGCCGTTAAAGTGAAGAGGAAGGAAAGAAGGCAAATATTGCATAATAATCACGTCAGTAAAGAAGTTGGAAAATGTGGCATCATCGCAAAATTAAGAAAAAAGGGTAAACGGGTAAGAGTAAATTTTCCCCAGTTTTTGTCGGGTACATATGAAAAAATGTTTTTGAAATAATACATTGCTGGTTAGAATATTTTCTCGTTTTCGAGATTATAATCCCGAAATTAGAATCATAGATGCTATAGCATTATCTCCTAGATGTATTATACTAATATTTTTTTGCTAAACTAACAAAATCTAATCTATCTTAACCAAACCTAACCTAACATCCTAACCAAACCTAACCTATCTTAATCAAACCTAACCTAACCTTTTCTAACCAAACTAACTTTAAAAATCCACAGTCTATTTTCTCTAATTAGTTATAAGGTTTAAAAGAAGAACAATAAGTAATTTTTATTTATTTATTTATTTAAAACAAAAATTAACAAGTTTTAAAAATATTTAACCTAAATTAGGTGGATATAAGTGAGCTATTTGAATAAAAAAATTATGGATATCATCTGAAAATAAAAATGAACATTTAAATAAAAATTCTGCTAAATATCCAATAAAATGTGCTTCCTTCCTGCCATATCGTGAAATTGCACCTCCTACGTCCTGCCACGTGCGTTCTATATTTTGGGTATGAATTTGTGGGTTGGCAGGATCTACAAATTGAAAAGAATGATTAATTTGTAGGTGTTGAAAACCTTCATTCTGCAAAACATCATAAGATTTCTAGCAATCGGACACAATAATGGAGCCACTGTTTGATAACTGCCAGCAAAGATTCTGTAGTTCTATTTTCAACAGGAACTAAAAAAACTCTTTTATAGTCTCTTTCAAATCCTCCAAACACCCACTTGCCTTTGATTCTACGTCCCCGATTATATTTTCTCTTTGCAAATTTGGCTTCATCTATCTCTACAATTTTTCCAATTCTGCCGATTTGTCGCGAATTGGTAACTACCCACTGAATGCATACCTACCTGCAAAATGAAGACCAATTAACTACAACATGACTATTACATTTAAGTTCTTTCATAATGAAACGTCTAGGAAATCCTATCCTCAACCACAAAACCATAAAATAAACTACACTTTCCAATGGCAATTTCGACTTATAAAACCAAGTTCCCACTCTGCCATTTTTCTTAAATGTACACTTTTTTTTCTTCAATTCGTTTCGTAACTTCTCACGCAAGTATCGAACAACGAATTTATGTTAATTTCTATTCTACTATTACAAGTATTGCAAATAGTGTATCTCATCAAAAGTCCATGATTAACTAAAAAATCAACTAATTGTCTTCTGTCTGATAAAGGTAATATAAAATCTTTTAAAGAGTATTCACAATTATTGCACGCGATCACATTCAGAACTATGCACACAAAACACTTTTTTTACTGCACTAATTTATTTATTATATCACAATTAATTGCACATTATGTCTGATGAACATCGCAATTTCTTTTATGTTCTATATGAAAATTCCGGAATTTACTAGAAAATATCCAGGGCAGTTTACCATTGTCGAGATCCCAAAGTTATATTTGCATCTTTGTCTAAATCATAAAAGTTTATTTATCTACCTACCTATTCCATCTATATTTATTCTTTTCAGTTGAATATCTTATAGCTTTTTATTGTAGTTGCAATGTTGCCTGATTTACATTTTGGTGGCGATTATTTGACAACAAAATGAAAAATTGTTTATAATTTGGAAAATCAATAAAATTATTATAAATCGCAACCGAGATGACCATCAGATCAATAAATAGAAGAAATTCATGCAAAAATTTTTTGAAAAAGTGGAATATTCACAGAAAACTGTTTACGGCATAATTACCCTAGATTAATATTATTATCTAGACATCTCTGTCAATCTCTGTTTTTATGGGTTCCTTACATTGCAAGACTCTTCAGTATGACACAACTAAAGAATTAAATACCTACCTTTTAGAATATGATTTAAAAATTAATTTGTCTTTAGTTAAATAAAATTTTTGGATGTAATTAAACATCCTCCAACAAATTGTGATAAATAATAATCAAATTCTACAAAAAAGTAACTGGAGTAAAAAAAAATGGCTACAATTTACACAAACATAAAAAAACAACTGAATATAAAATCATGTAAAAGGAATGTAGGTCAAACAGGCAGATATTTGGAGCATAGTTTTCATAAAACTTTATATAAAAAGATAGGACCATACATAGAATCTCTGGTAATAAATAAGCTCAAACATTCAAGTTGTTAACTGAAAGATCAGGTAAAACCGATAATGAAACTTAACAATTCACCTTGTGTTTTATTTTAATAACTTTAGAATAATTGTAATAAACCTAGATATAGAAATAAATATTCATTTGTTAGGTTTCTACCTTTGAAATGTAATATCCGTATCCAAAGAAGCTTCTGTGTAGCAAAACATGTCACATAAACATAGAGGTGGACCTTTGAAAAAAATATTTTTTTTTTATATTTTACTAATATTGTAAGAAATTAGAGAAATAATTGAAAATTTGATCAACCTAAAAGAAAATGTACTGCTTTTACAAACCTAAAATAAGGGTCATTTGGCCACACAAACAGTAATAAATATGTAGGGGTTTTTCTTCCCCATATTCTTCCTGATCTTTGGTATCTGAACAAGCTATACTTCTAGAAACGACTTTTGGCATCTTACTGCTATGCAGATGCGACTTTCGCCGTTGCTTATTCCAGCCCAACGTGAAACGGTGAACAATAGCAATATTAAACAATCAGGGTTCTTAACAATAATAACAATACTTATTATTCGGGTTTGGGTTCACAGTGTTCACACTAAGCACTAAGGATGCGCGATTCGATACGATCCGATATTCTAGGATATCGATACTTTTAAAACGATACCACAGCAGCTGTACAGTAGTAGCCTATAACGTTTGGCTCACGAATCTGAATCTATAAAAGAAATGTGAGTAACTATGGAGACGGTGCAAAGATCATTCGCGGTTGGCTACAACTCTGTATATCCATGGAAACGACCTGTACCCTTTTGACATACCTCCCCCTTTCGCCGATGTTTTAGATCTGTGTGGTGTACTTTACGTAGGAACTCAAGCGGGGCTTGATGGTAGCTGTGACGGTTGTTAATCTGTGCTGTGAGCTGTGGGGATACTTGTTATGTATCGATACCTTCAGGTTTCGTACGCAAAAATTGTGCACGTCCCATAAATCCGAATTTTCATATCCGAAATACTCAAATGACATTTGATGTTGACATATTTCTTTTTCGACAAGAGAATGGATGATGTCAATATTGCCAATGATGTAAGAAAAGGTTAAAACTTATATTTTCTAATCTTCATTAAGTATAAAATGGATTTTGAAGACGAAGACGCTTCCCAAGAGTTTAAATATCCTTGCTCCAGCAATATGAAGTAATTCGTGGAAAGTATCGCCCGACATTCTAAGATAATTGAAGTATTTTTCTCGGTCCGTGAATCTCATTTCTTTTAACAAATAATAATAAACCCCCTGCCTTCACCTGTTCTTAAAAATGTCTCGTACCCAGAATCTTCGACGTTTTTTTCAGGGCTTTTAACTTTTAGCATATATAGCAGGGATAAAAGCAAGGTTAATACTTCGTCTATATTGACGCCTACACGATAGTTACAATTAGTTCACTTTTTGTTTAGACAAGTACATACAGGGGAAAGGAAGGGTGCGCGGAAAGGGGGATCAGAATCACCCTTCAAGGATATGGAAAGGAATTTTCGTCTGGGGAATGTCAGCCAGACGGACCCTACGGTTTATCGAAGAGTCGGAACCTCGGCCATCCCCTCCATCTGAGAGGGTATGTGATGGCGGCGAGTGTGAATTTACCCCCAGAACTACCACCGGAACATCCGGTTCCCACAGGCCTGGTTACCGGCGTAAATGGCAGCGTGGAAAGTAAAATTAATTTTACACTCTTTTTTGTTGAATTTTTAAACCACTATTAGCTGCAACCTTGAAAAATCGTGCACCCGTATTCCTAAAATCCAAACAACTGTGTCCAAACTTTAGCCTAGTAAGTTCCAGGTTATAGATTTCTATGAGAGTTACAAATGTGCAGAATTGTAAAACTAGAGTTATGGTTGATAGGGGAAGGGCGGATGGTGGATTAACAAACAGGGATGACAGCGGCTATCCGGCAATTAAGGCCATATTCCGTTTCCAATCTTGCTTTCGGTTTCGTGTCCGTATCCACCGTTTATCTGAAAAGTCGGTTATTTACGGAACACGGTTCCTGAAAATAACAACAGTGTCACCAGAACAACCGATCAATTTTGTTGCTTGTCGGGTAACCAATGCTTGAATTGTCAGTTATTTGACGAGCTGTCAGACTTATGTCAATTGGATTGGTTAACCAAGTTTGGAAACGGAATACGACCTAACTTCTTATCCGGTAAGCACAATTTTTTTTTCTTAAACATCCGCTCGAGTCTTTTCTTTGACAATCTTTGTTTTAATATACACTTTTTATATAATATATACTTTTTATATAGATACACTTTTTTATCTTATCCGAAAAAAAAAATCTAACCAGAGCTAACTTAAATACAATCCGAATTTTAAAACACAATTTTTTTGGTACCATCAAAAAAAATCAACCAAGAGACGGCAAGTGGCGAGACCCGATGATGTCGTTAGTTACATTAAAGTTAAGGAATCGTCGAAAAAGTACTGGATAGTAATGGGATTACCCCGATACTGAAATCGAGTAGTATTCGTTTCTTAAATAACCGATACTAGTCGACTACTTTATTGGGAGTCGGTTACTGACTACTAATTAATATTTATGTGCATTGCCATGATAACATAAGCGCGGAACACAATGCAAACTACCTAATTTGTTTCCGTCTATTTACGTCAAACTTTATTTTTTCTCTATTTTTCGTTGTTTTCTTTTTGAAATACAGGTAATAATAATAAACAGTTATATTTAATTCCAACGTTAAAATTATCACCCACTTTTGTATCACAAATGTGTACTTTCTTTTTAAGTTTCGTTTTTGTAAGTTAGTTTATATGTAAAAGGAAAACTGCAGATCCATTGTGTTCCATGTGTTACAACGGTATGATCTGTATCGATTTTAAACCAGTGTCGCCAATTATTTTTTGGGGGAGAGAAAAATCTTATTTTAGTCTAATTTTTCAGTCAAAAAATCGACAATATTTTTTTATGTTTTCTTTTATGGTGTGCAAGGTCTCCTGGTAGTGAAACAGGACTAAATTATTGAAAAAATACATTTAACTAATAATAAATAAATTAAATATTTTAAAAATAACATTCAATCAAAAAATTATTATTTTGTTTATTTATATATTAGATTAATAATTAATTTTACAATAGTTGGAATTATTTTCACCTGACACATAAGATACTAACATGGGTTAGTTCATTTCGATTTTTTTTGATACACATATTTAAATGTCTCAAATGTATTAATTAACTCAAGAAACAAGTTGAAATTCTACATAAAAGTGCAATTTGTACAAAATAAATAAAACTTAAATCAACTAATCAGAATGTAAAAGTCTTAAATATTTTTTTTAGATTTTTATGCATCTTGTATGATCAATTCGAGCATAAAAAATTATAATGCATTAAAACTAAATTCCCATTGACCCCTTCAACACCACTTATTTTGAAAATAAAGCAATTTTGGATTTGTGTTTATATATTTTTTCGTTTTATTTATTAAATTACCTTGAGTAATATTTAAACCAATCACCTATCTATTTTTACATTTAAAATAAACCATGCAATAATTAATACAAATATTTTATTTGACGTAAAGGACTATACTATATTTAAAGAAGGCAATAAATGAAAGCTACGGATTTCCCCGATTCATTGCGGATAGGCAGATTTGAACCATATCCATAGTTACAAGTGACAAATAATAGTTGGGAATTTCCCTGTTAATTGCGGGCTAGTACGTTTGATGAATAGACAAAAGTGACAATATCTTCACTAAAGCAAACAGCATAAAATGGACTAGTATCAACATTCTAGCCCCTCAGATTGAGGCACTTCCCTCTCTCAATTTTCATGGAAAGCGAATGACCGGGAATTTAAATTTATCCGAAAGCCACCAAAATTAACTGAGTAAAGCAAATAGTATAAAATGACCCCAGTATCAGCATTCTAGCCCCACAGATTGAGTCACTTCCCTGTTGCCATTTTTCATAAAAAGTAAATGACCGGGGGTTTAAGTTATATCAGGGCTATCAAAATTTGCACAAATCTTTACTAGAACAAGCAGCATAAAAGTGTCAACTTTCTAGCCCCTCAAATTGGGGCACTTCCCTCTTGCAATTTTTCATAAAAAGGGAATCACCGGGAGTTTAAAGTTATCCTAGAACTACCAAAATAGGCATAAATGTTTACTAGAACAAACAGAATAAAACGTCTCAGTATGAACTTTCTAGCTCCTCAGATTGAAGCACTTCCCCCCTCTTGCAATTTTTCATAAAAAGTGAATAACCGGGGGTTTTAAGTTAACCTAGAGCTACCAAAATTGGCAATATGAACTTTCTAGCCCCTCATATTGAGGCACTACCCTGTTTCAATTTTTCATAAAAAGTGAAAGCTACCAAAATTAACTGAAATCTTCACTAAATTAAAGAGAGTAAAATAGACCAGTATCAATATTCTAGCCCCGCATATTGAGGCACTTACCTGTTGCCATTTTTCATGAAAAGTGTATGACCGGTGGTTTAAAGTCATATCAGAGCTGTCAAAATTGGCACAAATCTTTACTAGAGCAAGCAGCATAAAACGGCAAAGTGTCAACTTTCTAGCCCCTCAAATTGAAGCACTTCCCTCTTGCAATTTTTCATAAAAAGTGAATGACCCGGGGTTTAAAGTTATCCTAGAACTACCAAAATTAGCACACATCTTTACTAGAGCAGGCGACATAAAACGGCTGAGTATGAACTTTCTCGCCCCTTGCATTAATGAAAGTAATACTAAGTAAAAAGGGACCTAGTAGTCAGTACAACATAAAATAATTGTTCGGAATTTGTATTATTTTTAATTGGCCTTTCATTTTCTACCAAGAATGGAATAGCAGTTAGGTGCCTAAAGATGACATTAATAAAATACCTATATTTAGTTAAACATTTGAAATAAAAAATAAACTCCAATAATTTAAAATAAACAAAATAACTAACAAATATATGTTTATCCATATCTTTATAAACTTTATGATACAAACCGTCAGTCTTCAGATTTCCTCGTCCCTTATGCAAAAATTATTATATTAAACAGAGAATAAAATGAGAAGATGAAGAAAAAGTTATATATACGGGGTGCCCCGAATTTAAGTTTTTAATATTTTTTAGAGTAATCTGTCTTAAATGAAGTCTGTATGCATACGTAATACGTACCCATTATCGCTGCCTAGACATGCTTATAAATTCAAATACTTAATCGCTTATGCAAATCTTCATGAATGTTATTACTACTTTAAAATATATGGCGTATAATTTTTCTCGGATTTCAGTGAATTATTTTTTAATAACATTTCAATGTCCGACTAAGAAAACATGACTACTGCAACGTATACGACAATGTGAATTCCTGTTTTATGCTCTCTATTATTGATTCTAGAAAGTGTGTTATTAAATTGAAAAATCTTTACTGTCGGATGTCAGTGTTACATGTTTTCACATGCCGTTCAGAGTAAATTTTACGTTTACTTGGATGAAACATTTTTTGACAGTCGAAACGACGGTGAGGGCAATATATATATATATATATATATATATATATATATATATATATATATATATATATACTCATTGTTTGGGTTTAATTGTTTCTACTGATTTTGCGATTAAGGTGTCGGTTGACCGGAAACAATAACGCGATGTAAAATAATCGTCTTTAAAGGGTCTCTTATGAGTTTCAACTGGTTATTGGTCCTACTTTATTTTGGTTTTGGAATTTTAGATTCACCATGCTGGGTTAGTTATTATAGGATTATTATTAGAAGTTGATTTTGTTTACATCTATTTAAATAATTAAAAGTTACATATACCCTAATATAATGCTACTAAAAATATTTACAAAGCTTGCAAAGTGATTTGTAAAACAGGAGCAAAAACGACATTTGTGGGTATCAAGAGAACATCCGAAATCTTCGCCGGACTTGATACTCTATTACCACAGAGCAGCATATGTGGCGAAACTCATAACCCAAGAGTAATAATAATGTGGCAAAAACTATTATATAGTAAAACAAGGATATTTTTTAGGACGACCGCTAAAGCACTCTCGATAACCACAAATGCCGATTTTGCTCCTGTTGGTGAGTTTGGAGTGGTTTTGTTGTATTAAATTTTGGCGCTAGTTGTACTCGTCTCTCAACTGGTATATATATATATATATATATATATATATATATATATATATATATATATATATATATATATATATATATATATATATATATATATATATATATATATATATATATATATATATATATATATATATATATATATATATATATATATATATATATATATATATATATATATATATATATATACCTGCTGGACACTCGAACTGCATAACGTAATTTTTTGGGGTATTTTTAACGTTCGATATTTCAAAAACGGTAAGCTAAATTGAAATGCGGTTTTCGACGTCAGCTTACTCAAGGTGTGTAGATTACAAACATCGCCAGATATGATGGGAAAAGGTTTGTACAGGGTGTAAACTAAAACTCTGCATTTTTTACAAAATTTCATTTAACGATATTTTTTACAAAACAATATTTTATTTATTGTCATATACACCAAAATAATCTATGATTAGATACAAAAAAACAATTTCTCCCGTTTTTTGAAATTGCCATTTTTTCGGAATATACAGGGGATTTTCAAAAATTTGTACATGGGTTCACAAACAAAATCCCAACTCACTAGTGATAACTCAAATCAAGCTCACTGTGGTATTGTTTTCATTATTTATGACACTGCTATTAGGAAAAAATACAATAATATTATACAGGGGTCTAAAAAAGCTTACAGTTGATTTAATTATTAAAATTTCATGATTTTGCACATTTTTATGCATTGAACATTGAAAACTAAAGAAAGTATAATAAAACGTAAAAATTTTCAATCCCGTTAGTTGATTTACATAAATTAGAGTATTTTACCGAAACGGTTTTTTAAATTCCATCCTAACCTCACTTCCAAAGAAATTAGCGGTGCAAATGTATAGCGCTACTTTTCAACAATATTGTAAAGTGTTTTTTGAATATATTCGATTTTTTAGAACTGAATGATTATTATAACGAAATTGTAGCATTATTATACCTGGAAAGCAAGTACCAGTAGCGTTTTATAATAATTTCATAATTATACCGGGTGGCCAAATAAGCGTGCAATGTACTGTATCTCGGAAACTACTGATTTTAGAAACTTTCTGTAAAATTTTTTTTAACTATAGTGGCCAAATAAATGCTGGAAAAAATTTTTGAGTTTCTAAGATGACCGCTAGGGGGCGTAACAGCAAATGAAAAATACATAGAAATGCCGATTTTCGCTGGATTTTTTATTATTTCCGCTAAATTGTAAGATGGAAGGTTTATGGCCTGTGCACCGTCTAATCTTAGTTGGCGTTGCGATAAAAATGTCATGGATTCCATGGATACGACAAAATGCTTAATTGGATATTCTTCCTTGTTTGTCATTTTGACGTACTGTTTCTTAAACTCATATTTTTACATTTTACTTCGTGATTTTACCTTTTATTGATTTTTATTTTGTTTGTTTTTTGTGTATTTAATTCATATCTTCTCGATGCGGAGACTAACTGCTGCCGAAAGGCAAAATGCCCTTAGGCTCTTGGACCAAGGCATGTCTCAGCAAGAAGTCGCAAATTTATATAATGTGAACCAAAGTCAAATTTCGCGGCTAAAAACAAGATTTGAAAATACGGGAAACGACGCATATCGGCACGGTGGTGGTTGGGTGAGGAAAATTAGAGGAAGGGCAGAATTAAATTTAGTACGTAATACGCGCCAACAAAGAACGAAGTGTTCCAGGAAATTGAACGATGAGCTGCGTCGTACAGCTGAAGTGCATGTTTCTGATCGTACTGTAAGGAGGACATTAAACAGAAACAATTTGAGGTAAAACTTTATCATAGCAAGCATTAAATTTGCAAGGTCCAATTTTTATCTACATTTAAAAAAATCTTATTCAAGAAATTCCCAAACCATGAGTAATATTGAAATATCTGTAACATCGAAAGCAATTTATTATTACAAGTAGAGGTCAACAAGTACGAACTAAAAAATAAAATCAAACAAATTTTTTAGAGCACGACGTAGAGCGAAGTGTCCTCGTTTGCTACCACCTCATCGTGCAGCACGGTTAGCATGGGCCCAAGAACATCGAGATTGGACCATCAATGAGTGGAGAAACTGTTTTTTTTGCGACGAAACAAGGTTCAACCTCATTCATTCGGATGGTAGAATTCTTGTTTGGAGAGAGCCGAATGAAAGGTATGACGAGGAAAACATGGCACCTCAAGAAGCCTTTGGAGGCGGAGGCATTACAGTTTGGGCGGGGGTAATATACAATGGGAAGTCTGATATTTTCACTACCAGACAAACAGTTAATGCTGTAGTCTATAGGGACGATATCATACTTCCCATTGTCGTGCCATTTGCCGCAAATTATGGACACGATTTTCTTTTGGTCGACGATAACGCACGGCCTCATCGAGCGCAAATTGTAACGGAGGCTTTGCAGGTCTCCGGATTTGAATATTATAGAGAATGTGTGGTCGCATTTAAAATTATTAGTGAGATCAAGAGATGTTGCCCCAGAAACCTTGAACGAGCTGTTCGAAGCCATACAAGAGGAATGGAACAACGTCCCCCTAGATTTCATTAATAATTTAGTGCACAGCATGTCTCGGAGATGCCGTGAAGTTATTCGTCTGCGAGGAGGGCCAACCAAATATTAACATGGTTACGTTTCTTTTCTTTCTTCTCCTTTCTCTTATCCCAATCCTCCAAGGGTTATTTTTTGTTTTTTTAAGGTGTCTAAAAATGTGCCATGGTAGTTAGGTACACTCAAACTATCCAGGGTTTTTCACATCTGATAGTACTGTACAAGGAGGTACCAAGAATGTTATCACGAGTATCAAATACCTCCATTGGTACCGACTTTCATGACCATCAGATTTTGTTTCCTATTCTAAACTTTTTCTTCGCTGTAGTTGAATTAGGTTAACAAATAATTGTTTATTATATTTTAGAATTTTAGAGTTGAATACAGGTATACTATACTATACCTGTGGGTATTATAATATTGAGTGGAATCCAATATGTTACAATATACAGGGTATTGAAAGATGCTTAGTTGGGTTATGGATCAAGTTATAAATGCAAGCTATAGTCCTGTCGATGTTTCGTTTTATTTTCAAGACACTATAAGATCTTCAAAATTGTTGTAACATTTTAAAAACCTTATATAATTAATTTAAAAGTAATCCAGGTGCGATTACTACCTTGGTTACTACACTAATTATTATTAACGTCTTTGAATGTCCTGAAGATCCCTTAAAATAAAGCGAAACGTAGACAGGTATCTAACAGCTTTCATTTATAACTCGGTCCTACATGCCTCAAGTAAGCACCTTTCATAAATTCTCTTCGATCGTTGAAGGAATAAAAATATTATTTAATATACAGGGTGCTTCATAAAAAATCTAGAATTTACCGCTAATTTTTAATTGAAGCGGACCTGATAGAACATGTCTCCTTATGTGAGTAACCAAATTCTTACTAAGACTAAGGTCTGCTGTTTAGTTCGCCAGAAACCATCACCATGAGACACTCTGTAAAACTACGAAATTCCTATAAAACGCTACTGGTACCTGTTTTATAGGTATAATAATGCTAGAATTTCGTTATAATAATTATTCAGTTCTAAAAAGTCAAATGGATTTAAAAAAAACTCTACAATATTGTCAAAAAGCAACACTGTCCATTTGTGCCGCTACTTTCTCCCAAAGTGAGGTTAGGATGGAATATAAAAAACCGTTTCGGTGAAAGACTCTAATTTATGTAAATCAAGTAACGAGATTGAAAATTTTTACGTTTTATTATACTTTCTGTAGTTTTCAATGTTCAAAGCATAAAAATATGCAAAAACATGATATTTTAGGAATGAAATCAACTGTAAGCTTTTTTAGACTCCTGTATATTATAATTGTATTTTTTCCTGATGGCAGTATTGTAAATAATGAGAATAATACAACAATCAGTTTGATGTGAGCTATCACTGGTGAGTTAGGATTTTTTTTGTAAAACCATGTACAAATTTTTGAAAATCCCCTGTATATTCCGAAAAAATGGCAATTTCAAAAAACGGGAGAAATTGTTTTTTTGTATCTAATCATAGATTATTTTGGTGTATATGACAATAAATAAAATATTGTTTTGTAAAAAATATCGTTAAATAAAATTTGGAAAAAAATGCAGAGTTTTAGTTTACACCCTGTACAAACCTTTTCCCATCATATCTGGCAATCCACCAGTCGAGTTTGTAATCTACACACCTTGAGTAAGCTGACGTCGAAAACCGCATTTCAATTTAGCTTACCGTTTTTGAAATATCGAACGTTAAAAATACCCCAAAAAATTACGTTATGCAGTTCGAGTGTCCAGCATATATATATATATATATATATATATATATATATATATATATATATATATATATATATATATATATATATATATATATATATATATATATATATATATATATATATATATATATATATATATATATATATATATATATATATATATATATATATATATATATATATATATATATATATATATATATATATATATATATATATATATATATATATATATATATATATATATATATTATCATCACTTTTCTTAAAACCGGTAAATAAAAATGAGTTAATGAAACACATAAACTCACTCAAAAACAGTTCGGCTCCTGGCGAGGACGGGGTATCAGTAAAAATTATAAAATCGGTGCATGCCTATATTTTGGATCCTTTATTACATATAATAAACTTAATTTTTAAAACTAGAATTGTACCTTTAAGATTTAAAACTGCTGTAATAACCCCTATCCACAAAGCGGGTAATAAAAATAATATTAATAACTACAGACCAATAAGTGTCATTAACAATTTTGGGAAGTTGTTTGAAAAACGTCTTAAACAAAGAGTAATGGAATTTTTTTCCGATTTAGGTATCTTGTCTAAAAATCAATTTGGTTTCAAGGTGGAACCAGTACTTGTGATGCGATGTATGAATTAGTAGATCAAATAACTTCAAAACTCAACAATAATATGCTAATTAAAACACTTGAAAAAAGTAATATCAGGGGCTCCGTGTTGGACAGGTTTAGGTCATATTTAACAAATAGAAACCAATTTCTAAAAATAAGTAACTCATTAAGTGATCCTCTTAAAACCACTATTGGTATACCACAGGGAACCGTACTAGGGCCAATACTATTTATCATTTACATCAACTCAATGAAATTTCTTAATATTCAGGGTTCCATCATTTCATATGCGGACGATACTGTTCTAGTTTTCTCTGGCAGAGACTGGAACAGTACTAGGGATAAGGTAGCCAACAGCTTAGCTATTATTAAGAATTGGCTAGATTTTAACAAACTTACTTATTTATAACAGTACTAGGGATAAGGTAGTAGATGTGTAGATAACAGTACTAGGGATAAGGTAGCCAACAGCTTAGCTATTATTAAGAATTGGCTAGATTTTAACAAACTTACTTTAAATTTAGATAAAACCCATTATATAGCCTTCACATCTACCAATGTAAATCGACCTAATTTTTCCAACATCCAAATAAGCGAGTCAAACACCACAATAAAAGAGGTTTCTAACGTAAAGTATCTGGGTATAATTATTGACTGCTATTTCAAATGGGATCACCATATTTTAAAACTAACAAATAGACTTAGAAAACTTGTATATAAATTTTATATTTTGCGAGAGATCCTTTGTGTGACACAAAATTACATACTTAAAGTCATAAACAAAAAAGAAAAATTATTCACAACAAACCTTCTATATAATGAAAGAGTCTTTAATGTTAGATTCCTATATATTCATTCTGTTTGTTCCTATGTCCATAAGATTGAAGGTCTGTCATTTAACTAAAAGTAGAACACTTAATAAGTTGCAAGTTCCTATTAGTCATAAAAATATTAACCAAAGATTTATTGGATACTTAGGACCAAAATTCTATAGTTTATTATCAGGTAATATTAAGGAAATAAAAAATTTAAAAAAGTTTAACTTAGCCTGTAGGAACTATATTTTTGTAAATAACACAAAATTTATCACTTTGTTATAAAAAAAAAAAGAAAAAACCTCTAATAGTTTTCTGTCATGTCAGTCATTCAATCGGGTCACCATACGATACGGGTCTTTTCCAACTTCTGACGGACTTCATTCCATCGCTTTCTATCTGTAATTTATAGCGACCGCTTCAAGGATTTCTCTGGCGCGTTTACTAACTTAACTGGCTATCCTCATTCAATCTTTTTTCTTCAGTTGAATGATCCTAATTTTTTCCACCTGCTGAGCATAGATATAACATAATCCGTAGTAGTTACCTTATTATCAGGAGGGCGTCCAGTCAGGAGGTCGACTGAAAGCTGTAAATCGGATATAAATATTACACTAGCAGGTGTTTTTCCAGTGGATTCATGAACTGCAGAAGCGATAGGCCAGTTGGTTGAATGCATTTATCCCAGTCACTTTGTTGTTCATTAACTTGGATTTTCAGGTAGTTCTTCACAACTCTTCCATCTGACTGCGGATGAAGAGGTGTTGTTCTTGTTATATGAATTTTTAATAAACTGCACAGGCTTTTGAGTACATCGGGTTCAAAGTTTCTGCCTTGGTCCGAGTATATTTCCCTTGTAATCCCATATCGGCAAATCCATTCTTGAAATAGTACGTCGACAACAGTGAGGGCTTCTTGATTGGGTATTCAGTAGAGTTCTGACTATTTGCTAAAGTAATCCATCGCTACTAACTCAAAGGGATCCCCGGACTTACTAACTGGAAATGGTGGTTCTGCTACCTCTATGGCAATTCCTTCAAAGGGTGCTCCCACGTTGTGCTGCTTCATTTTGCCACGAGTACGTGTTTGTGGATCTTTAGTGGTGGCACAGTTCTCGCAGCTTTGGCACCAGTTTTTACATCTGTACGACTTCCCAATCAATAAAATTTTTTTCGAGAATTTTCATGATACCAAAATGCCCACCGCCGATACCGGATACCGTTGTGTACGGCTTGCAAAACTTCAGGGATCTTATTTGAGGGTAAAATAATCTGATATTTGTGGTTTTTGCCATCAGGACTTTCCCAAATTCTCTTTAACTCTCTCATCATCAAAGAATCCCATAAAACCCAGTATCCTTTAAATTTCTGGGATTTGGCTGCAATTTCTTGGTAGCAGGGTCTTGGTGAATTTTTTAATTTGAGCTTGGTTATAGGGTCAATATATGTCAAGTGTAAGTCATATTCTTGTAGGCGCTGCAACCACCTAGCTATTTGTCCCTCGGGATTCTTCAATTGTAGCAGCCACTTAGATGACGCGTGGTCCGTTCTCAAAAAGAATTTTTGCCCGTACAAGTATTTATGAAAGTAGTCCAATGTTTTAACAATAGCCTGTAGTTCTTTCCTTGTCACAAAATAGTTGTGTTCAGGTCTAGAAAGACCTTTGGTGAAATATGCTATTACTTTTTCTTCGCCATTTTCTACTTGGGACAAAATACCGCGGCATTGCTTGTATCGGGTCTACGATAAACATCTGGGATGGCTCCGGCTCAAGCTTAACTTGCCAATAACCACTTTTTAGGTCCAAGGTCGAGAACCATGTTTATCCTGTTAGAGTGTCTAAGGGTAGTGCGTATTTTCCCCTAAACTACACCGGCCCAAACAGTTAGTGGACCGAAACTTCACTGGCTCTAACAGTCGAAATCCCGACAGATTGGAATGTGTGGAATGCGACGCTAGCCCGACACTTTAAATAGCGAATTGGCGAGCTACGCTACTGGCTAAAAATTCTTTAAATGGGCTTGCTGTGTTGTCAAGTTTTATTGATAAAAATAAATATAGTGTTTATTCATTATTAATCAAAAACCACACCATGAAAAAATGATGTTAGCGTATTTGCCTGCATTCTAACTTTGAAGTGAAAATGATTTGACTATTTTTTTTTGTTTATTATAAACTATTTGTTTATCACAGGATAATTTCTATTTAATGGAATAATGGAGATTGTATACTGGAAAAAAATTGTTAGAAAGCCCAGGAAGAGGTTATTATTTGTTTGCATTCAGATGATTTTAAACCTTCTACTTTTAAACTGGGTATGTAAGATAATCTTATTTGTTAGTATATAGGATTGAGTCCCCATCTGTTATTAATGTGGATGTTGTTCCCTACCTAAAGATAAAATAAAGTTTTACTCAAAAGACCATATAAAAATTCACAAAAGCCTTGAAGCTTGAACATATATCTTTTAACTAATTTGTTTTGTGAGCTTTTTGGGACACACAATTTCAACTTTTTTTAGTGTTTAATTTTTTATCCTGATCCTAAGCAAATACCTATCTAAAAATCAGTTTTTATCAGTCACATACTGATTAGTGTTTTATAAAAGATTGTTAATGATTTTGCCTAAGCTTGTTATTCATGCAGGTACTTTATTAATTGTAATTTGTTTTAGGACCAATGCAAGTCTTCTTGATTTTTCATATAGGTATCGTAGACAAGGCTTAGGAAGTTAGTTCTGCTCAATGTGCATTGCATATATTAGTGATATGTATATTATAGTCACACTTCAGTACTCTTTGTTTCCCTGTTTGCATAGGAAGAAAGAAAAGACTTTAGTTACGTGTATAGATCCGAGTGTCATATAGCCCCAATTATAGCCCATTCCATCAATGTAATAATTGGGCCTCTTTATTATATGGAAGCTTCAAATTCTGCACCGTTAAATTTACTGAATATGCTTGTCACATAGAGTGGTTCATTTATAATTACTGTTGCTGAGAAAGTGTGTAGTCTGAGAATTAAAAAAGATGCACCATATGATAAATGTAGTGTCAACTTTATTTTTAATTCTATGTTGAATAAATTTTTTTTATTGCTGTAAAGTGTATCACATATTTTGTATATTGATTAAAGATATATAGCTAAAGTTTAGAAATTTGAATAATTTTTACCCATATTTTAAAAATATTAACTGTGGCCTATTTATATATTTTCTCGAGTTGGTATACACAATTCAGTGATAAGTTAATTTAGTAAGTATGCCACCTTCAATTTTTTTTAAAATCTAAGTATGGTTTAGGAAAAAGTTAAATGCATGATATAATAATGAATGACCAGTCTTTCGAAGATATCATCAATTAACGTATTCATGCTTTCAGATTCTTAGGTTTATTAACTGGTATAAAGTAGTTTAGGTCTTGTAAATTATTTTATCAATTAACTTTTAAAATACAAACTTTTATAGCCTAATCTTATAGAATTTCCTAAAAAAATCTTATCGTTGACTTTACCATATGTTGGGAACTGGCCGCCAAACTTATAAGACTGCGTATTGTTAAAAAGAATTATGGTGTATCTTTTAGAATCTTTATTCAAGTAAATGTTAAGTTTTCTAAATAAATAGTTCCAAACCAGTAAAAAGGTATCCGACAATAGCTTTATATATAGATTCCGGCATATCACAATTATCAGCTGTACATATAAGGTATCATATTATAAGGCTAATAATACCTAAGGTTGAAACAGTGTTTCAAGAAGGATAGACATTGACTAAAAGCATTATCCCTTATAATACCTGTAGCGCTTTGTTTAATGTCTGACTAAGTAAAATAATTTTTAATTGAGAAAAATCTAGTTTAAACAATATCTTATTTAACTGACTTTGGCATAATGTCATTATTTGTCAAAATAAACTCATAGCAAATTGTGCCAAGGATATATAACCAAATCCCATTGGAATTTAAGAACAAATCATATTATATAATTATACAAAAATCTTGAATACTTCAAAATGAAGTAATCGTTTTATGATTGCATACGAATTTTGATTGATCATAAATTAAACCATTTAACTTTTTTGTTGAAAGGGGTAGAAAAAATTGGTAAACGCAGAAGTTGTAGATTTTTAATCCATTATTTTCTATGTATACTGGGAGTTTTTTCAAATTCTGAAAAGATTAACAAGATAGATTGTCTTGTTTTTAAAATACAGACAACGGCATGGCAAAAATACCATGATAACTTTAATTAAGTTTATGTAGAGAGTTTGTATAAATTTTTTCTGAGTCCAGTCTGGAGTTAGCCTAACCCTGGATGTAATAATAATAGCTATATTTTAAAAAATGATATACTTTAAATCATTTAGTGTATTTAATCACAAATATTTGTAAAAGTTAATGTTATGTGTAAGTTTCTAATTATTGTGAGGCATTTGACCCAATCCCTCAAGCTATGCTACTGGACATTGTGGATAGCTATATGATGTGGAGGATCCATGTTGAATGTTTTCAAAATGTATCTAATTATGTTAAAGTAGGAGCTTTGAGTCAGCCTAAAGAAATCAAAATTGGAGTACCATAATGTACAGTGCTGGGTCCTGTGCTTTTAAACATATATATCAACACTCTTTGTAATCTTGGCACAAGGGGGTAAAGTGGTTGCCTATGCCGATGGCTCCATTTTGATTTTCCCCAGTAATACATGGGAAGAAGTGTAGGATTTATTAATTAAGGTCATAAACAAGGTTAAATTGTTTTTGGATAATTTTAAACTGACTCTTAATGTAAAGAAAACTAATTTATTCAATTACATCAATTAATCATCCAAATTTTAATTAAATTAGCATAGATTATTTGAGTGTACTATTACGGCTAGGAAATAAAGAAATAAAAAGTTTTAAGAAGTAAAAGTCTATTCATAAATAAGTCCGACACATTGTAAATGCATAAATAAAACCTACTACACAAAATGGTGAATGAGTCCTTATATAGCTTATTTTCAGAATAAATCTAAACCTAAGATTATATTAAACATAAATTTTATTTAAAACACAATACAGCAAATATTATCTTCTTATGATGTAATCAGTTTTCTCAACTCACAAAGGGGTTGTTTTCACTTGCCTCGCCCCTGGCACTAACTGAATCGGTGTAGTTGGTAAGAAGGCCAGATTTTAACCAATGACACAGTCCAAGATGATATCATTTTCTTACTTTCTAGAGCTTACATCTTGTTGGTGATCTTATTACATAATGGCCATCCTTGGGCATACTAAAAATAAAGAAAATTCCTAATTACTTTCAAAAACATTTACACTTATTAAAAAAAAAAAGAAATTAATGAAATAGATATGGCACTACTTCGAAAAATAACCAGGTACTGGTGAACTTATGCTATTTGAATTTTAAAAAGAGAACGAAAAAAAAACTACATATTATATTTAAATGAGCCCATATAATTTCAAAAAAAAAAAGATCAAACTAAATGCTTATTTGTGGAAGTATATTCCAGCTTTTTCTTACACATGTTATAAATATATCAGAAATTGCCATCTATGCATTTTTACATTCCGATAAAACTTTAAATTCTATGAATGTCAGTTTTTAAATATTTACAATTGGACAAAAAATGGTGGATCTACAGGCATTTCCTTTATTTTGTTTAGCTTGCCATGTCACAAATATTAATGCAACTTTTAACAGACTTCAAAAAAGGAGGTTATCAATTTCACCCTATGCATTTTTTTATGTATGTACAACGATTACTTTACTATGGTTTCAACAATTTCGACGAGCTTTTCAGGGAATATTCGGGATATTGCCCGAGTGGTCCCACAGCTAGCATATCGTAAAGAAGTATGACGCTATATTAAATATTTATTCATCGTAAAAAAAGCGTTTACCATTTTATCAGGAATTTACATAGATATAATATCTAATGGTTATTTGTTAAATATGACTTATAAAATAAAAACCGACTTCAAAAAATACACCAAAAATTGGAAAATAATATTATATTCCATCTGGAAAATTTTAGTCACCAAACGAATAGAGATAGTAAAACAAAACACTCATTACATAAATATATTTTTGTGATTAGGTAATTAAGAATAAGTTTGGCTTTGACTTCACAGACACGGGGAATGGGATTCGCTTCTGGGGAGTTACTTCACAATATCTACTTCAGAAAGCGTTGTTATCCAAAACAGAATTTTTTATAAAAAATAGAACAGACTTAAAAAAAACACTAAAAAGTAAAAAATGATATTTTATTCCACATTGAAAATTTGACTTTATGAAGTCATCTTCAAACTAATTCTTAATAACTTAATCATAAACAGACATTTATATAATGAGTACCTACATATATGGGAATAATATATTATTGTTTACTTTTTGTTGTTTATTATATTGATTTAGTAATTTTTATTTTTTTATTTCATCCTTGTTAGTTTTCTTTATACAAAGTTTCAAGTTGTAAGGCCGAAACTTAGGTTAAAATTTTAGCTCCCCGAGTCCATTGCACATGAAATTTTGCCAAAATCACCATATTAACATGCATACTTTTTTCCTGGCAATATGGTGAACGCGATATAGATTGTCTTTCGCGCTCGTGTATACATGTATGGCATCATTCCGATATATTTAATATGTTTGCTATGGGACCACTCCAGTAACATCCTGAATATTCCCTATTTCATTCAAACTGGTCATACAAGACAATCACATACCATTGCTCTTTCCATTCATTTAACATCTTAATTGAGCTGAATATTTTTACTTATATAAGCAAATTTAATTCAATATCTAAATCAGATTTGTCAATAAGATAGAATTCTTAGACAATAAAGAATTTAAGTTAATTAAAATTTCAATTATATTTGTGCCATAAATAAATTCTTATGCATCTCTCATAGAAAACTTTGTAAAGTGTAGCGGAAAATTTAAATGATTTTAATTATCATAACACTTCCTTTTTGTTTGTGTATTTTTTTCTGTTTTTGTAAGAAACAATGTTTGCTTTTTTTTCAAATAAATAAAAATATATGAACATAAAATGGCCATTAACATTTTTAGACAACAAATTACAAAATCAAAGTGCAACCTATCAAATTCTGTGGAACTTAGTCTGAAATAATGGCTCGTGTCTTGTTGATCTGACAGAAACATGAAAGTTTATTTTACATAAGAGATAAGGTGACTTAAAAGAATTAATTAATTTTAAATAAATTACACAAGTCCAGGTGGCACGGTACAAAATACTCTATTAGAACATACACATTGCTGAAAGGTCAAAGACATCTTAAAATAAAGCCTAATAGCTTTATTGCCCTATTCATGATATTATCTATGTGTTTGGCAAAAGTAAATTTGGAATTCAATAGCACTCCCAAGTCTTCAACAGTATCAACTCTTTTCAAGATGCTTTCCTTCAGTGTATAAATAATGTATTTTTTAAACAACGGAAACTTAATTTCTAGAAATAGGGATATCTCCAATAATATCAACACAGGGGTAGGAATGATTTGGTTATGACACTTCACCAAATTTCTTTATTTCATAAGGGTCCTCTAGTCGGATGTATAAAATTATATACATTCCCATTAAAAATAAAATGTATTCAAAGCATGAAAGTAAACCAAAAAATTCTTATTGAAAGCGAATCCCCAGATGATTATGTTAACTTTTATATACAGATTACGTCCTGCTTATGTGTAGAGCCTAGTATGAATGAACTGTTCATTTAAATCACTCAAGAAATAGTGAACATCAAAATACCTTAGGGTTGCCGAGGGGTATTCCAACATTGAATACACAAGTGTTTAAAATTTTGTAAACATTAACAAAATAGGTTGCCTTTTTGGAAAATACTGACCCAAAAAATTTGTCCCAGGCCAAGTCTAGGGTAAGCACGGCCCTGTATGAGAGTAATAGTTATTTTTATAAAAATGATAAGTATATGGATCTCTTCATGTGAAATAAATCTTCAAAGCACTTTATTTTGCTACCTATTTAACAAATTTTTCTAAAAGTTATCTTTGTAAGAAGAAAATATTTTGAAAAGGAAAAATGCCTCATTATTATTAAAATATCTAATTATTGTGACATATGAATTACCTCAGCAGTTCTATATTTATTCCCAGATGGACCATGGAACCATTCCTCACTGCTCTGTCTGTCTACTCATAATTTTATATGCAAAGCTGATTTTTATTTTTTATGGTTGCCTGAGATTCATACCCCGATTTGCCAAGATGGAGCCCACTGTGGATGATACATCCATGAATTTACTTGGTTTTCCTAAAAATGCAAACACAACTATATATCAAAATCATGTTATCAACCAAATACAAATGTTTTTGTCGAGGTTTTTCTTTTAACTAACATTTAGTGTGCACTATACATTAAAAAACCGATATATTGTAGAAAATCCGAACAGGAACATTTAAGAAAATAGATGTATATGCAAAAAAAGAGTCTAAGTCGGTTACCAATATGAAATTTGTACATTACAATATACTTTCTGCTGTCCTAATATCGATAGTCCCTTGAAATCTGAATCTAACTTTCTAGTAATCTCGTTCTTGAAATTGCATTTAAATGGGCGAAAAACTGAGAATTCAGGACATATCGGGAACACAGTAAAAGCTTGCATATTATTGCTGGACGTTTCACAATCGAACCAACTAACAATTTACAGGCATTTTTCATCATGTTAGTAAAACTTATTTTATTGTATCCTAACACTGATACGGTCGCAGTAGAATTAATACGTAGCTATTTGCTATTTTTGTAAACTAGGTCATTCTTTGAGAACATTTAAAACTTTATTATTCAGGAATATTAATAACATGTTATACTTCATTTGAACAATAATGCACTTTGGCAACAGTGATAGAAGTTTCTTACATCATTGGCGTGCATGTTTATGTATTTTGACGTTTAAGGCCAACGACGAATTCCATGCATTCCAATGTGTCGGGATTTCGACTGTTAGCGCCAGTGACGGTTATGTGTAATGTAGGTTTGGGCAAGTGAAGTTTAGGGCCAAATACATCGAACCTGTCTAAGGGATCGTTTATTCTTGGTAGGGGAAAGCTATCTTTCTTCGTGACGTCATTGAGCCTGCGGAAGTCGACGCAGAATCTGGTGGAACCATCTTTCTTCTTAACGAGGACTACTGGTGACGATCAGGGACTTTGCGATGGCTCTATAATATCTTGTTTTTCCATATCCTCAAGCATCTGATCAACTTTAAGCCGCTTTGCCAAAGGTATTCGTCTTGGAGGCTGTTTTATCGGCGTTGCATGATCAGTATTAATTCGATGTTGAACTATGTTGGTTTTTCCTAAGTCGCTCCCAGAGAAAGAGAAGACATGTTGATTTCTACTCAGAAGTTCTTCCAATTTGGACACCTAAATTTTATTCAGTAAATGTGACGATTTCACCAGGTCTTGGAGTACCTTAGGTAAAGTAGTTGCAGATTCTGAAGGTGGTAAGTTTTAAGTAAATATTGTATTAGAAGGTTGACAGGTTCCGATCATGTCACTCTTTTTGACGTAGCTTCTTAATCTGAGGCGCCAAGCGCCAAAGTAGCATCTTTTAGCAAAACAACTTCTCGCATAGTGGACTTATTTCTTTGTGTTTTATTATTATTTCGTCATTTATTGTACGGAGGACCAGCTGTGATAAGTCAAGTACGAATCCATGTTGATCCATAACATCCAGGCCGAGTATGATGTCATCCATTATGTCTGCGACAAACACCGTGTGTACGAAAGTCGTGCTCCCCAGGTTGATTTCAGGTTCGTGTATTCCCTTTACTGGTATTATTTCACCATTGGCTGTTTCCAAAACGTAATTCTTGTGTGGGTGTTCTATTCTGCAAGGAGCTATGACGTCCGGCTTCACGATGGTGTGTGTCGAACCAGTATCCAGTACCATTTCACATTCTCGACCTCAAACCTTTCCAAGTATTACCAAACTAGAGCCATTATTTTGCAGACGAGACACTTTAATTTTTGACGCTGGTGAAGACTGGGACACTTCCCCGTTATGTTTCAAATCCGTACTGCTGGCACAGCGACCTTACATCTTTACCGGATTTCCAACAACGTATGACTTTTCCTTGTCGGAAAGTTAATGGTTTATTTTCGCCTTTCTGGTGTTTAAGAAGAATTTCTTGCTATTCTTTTGAAATGTTCGAAATATTTTCATTTATAGTCTGTTATTTTGAAGTGTACTGTAGTCTTCGTAGTTTTTCTTGACCCCTAGATGTTTGTTTAGCCGTTTCAAACTGAAATGCATATGTAAGTTTCTGAAATCTTCTTTACTCTATCTATTCGTAAAGCTTGGTTGATATCAGGATCAAGAAGGCCTTCAATAAAACTGCTTACTGCTCTTGCTTGATCTCTTCAAGGTAGGATGGATACGTCAAGCAAGGCCGCCCGCGCCGCCAGGAAAAAATGTAGGGGGGGTCAAAAAGTAAAAATGAATGTCACAAGGATGGCTCCCAAAACAAGGTAATTTTTTTGCGACACCACGCCTTAATTTGACCAAAAAAAATCACACATTGGGCAGAATTTGAACCATTAGAATTTAAAGCTCTTCCAGTCCAGTAAAAGCTCCAGTGTCTAACATTAAAATAAAAACACAATAGCAATTTCACAACTTTTATTTCTAAATCATACAAAAACGTTATTCGCTAAATAAAAACTGCAACCTCCTTCGGTCCTGACCAAATTTATTTAAAACTTTGTTTATAAAACTTTCTTTATTTTTAAGGACTTTTTGCCTATGTACACTTAGCAATTTCACAACTTTTATTTCTAAATCATACAAAAACGTTATTCGCTAAATAAAAACTGCAACCTCCTTCGGTCCTGACCAAATTTATTTAAAACTTTGTTTATAAAACTTTCTTTATTTTTAAGGACTTTTTGCCTATGTACACTTAACAAACATAACCCAGACAATCTATCTTCTGATAAGGTTGATCGTAACCATGTTTTAACACGTCGCAGTGTGCTAAACGATCTTTCAATGCTAACACTAGTTGGTGGTAAGGCTAAAAATATATTTATAGCCTTTTTAATTGATGGGAAGAAATGTACGTCGTGCATTAGAATATCGCGAAATTCTACATTTTCTTCAACTGTCTTTGTTTTCCAAAGTTCCACCCATGTTTCAATTTCTTCTGAAAAATTGTCAAGATCATATTTCTGGGAAATTTCATCCTTTTTAAGTACCAGTTCTGTACCTAATTTTCTGGGATGAATTTCTGAAAGCAAAAATGCAGTGCTGGCGTTGTCAGAGAATCTGATTGAAATGGACTGTATAATAGAGTCCAAATAAGGGATGAAAAGGGAAAGTTTATAATATTCTTCAGGTCCATTTGATGAATAGTTAGCTCTCTGCGTTTGTCTAGATGCTATTCGTGGTATTTTAATTTCTAATTTAAATGTATTGGCGTAATCTACACATTTGTCATATATTTCACGAAACCACTTATCAGGATCATTTCTATGTGACTGAAATAATCGAAGAAGATCGTCTAGATGTCTTTTAACTGAAAGTAAGTCTATGTCTTTAGATTGCAATATATTACAAATTGGTTCCAATTTACTCGAATATTTTGCCATAATAAATAGGCAAACAATAAATTTTGACGCTGATACGCACGTCAAAAGCTGATTGGCTTTTGTTCTTGTTTGCAGATTAAAATTCGGACTAAAAGCTAGTGTCTCAAGAGCATTCGTAATTTCTTTTAAGTTTGAAGCAAAAATTCTTATGGATTTATATTTAGCTGACCATCGTGTTTCACAAAATAATGGTAAATTAGGGACGTACTTTCTTCTTAAAGGGCTATCTCGGAAAGTTTATAATTTCTTTAATTGTTGCAGCTGTATTTTGAATATCTTGTATTTTATTTAAGTCATTTATTACTAAATTTAATTTATGGGAAGCACAATGAAAAAATGTGGCTTTTGGATATTTGTCCCTAATTATTTTTTGTACGCCATTCTCATGCCCTGCCATAGTGGAACACCCGTCAAATCCCAAACCAACTAGATTTTCCATATTCAAATTATTTTCTAAACAATAATTTAAAATTGTATTTGCAATCCCTTCAGCATTTAAAGTCCTTAGCTCACAAAATCCCAAAAAATCTTCTCTTACACAGTTTGTTTTGTCTACAAATCTAATACCGAGAGAAAGTTGTTCTATACCGGCTATATCAGCACTCTCATCAGCCATAATGGAAAAACCATCACTGGAATTAATCTCCTCTACGATATCCTGCCTAATTAGTGTTCCACAAATAGAGATTAATTCATTTTGGGTTTGATGTGACGTGTATTTTGCATTTTTATTTGAATTAGTTAAATGCTCACTTAATATATGATCCCCACTTTCCACTCTAAAATCTAGAAGATCTTCAAAGTTACCTTTCATCGTACCACGTAAAGGTAAATCATGTGTGCCACAAAAAATTATAGTTGAAATAATTGGAAACAGTTTTTTCCGATTCGACTCTATCAACTCCCGTTTTGCATTACTAATTTGTTCAATCACAGGGATAACTTGGCCCTCGATAGATTTAATAAAATTCTGAGCTTTAATTGTTGATTGCTTATGCCAATCAGAAGAACTATGCGCTTTTGCAGAAGCCATGAAATCATTATATTTTATAAAAGGCTTCACTATAAACCCTCCTTGTATGCCTCTGTTTACTACAGGTCGAAAAATAACACAATATTTACATAAGGCCCCTTTTAACCTAGGCGAATATGCCAGCCAATCAAACTGTTGAAACCATTCATATCTAAAGGCCCTTTTGCCTTCCTTTGAGTCACCTTTAAAATTATATTGAATGCCTGGCTTAAAAGGATTCTTAATCACTTCAAATCTAGTATTGTCTGATAGTGGCTGTTGCAAGTTAATAAAATTGCCCAAGTCTAATTTATGATATGAAATATCAAGCTCATTATTAGGAACAGGAACATCCTCAATCGATACAGTTTCTAAAAAAGAAATTTAACCTAAATAAGAAACTAAAATTCCGACTATGCTTTTTGTAATAATTTTACCTAAACCTTTTTTATTAGTAGTACACGATTTTAAATTGAAAGTATCACCTCACCTTTATTAGAAGCCTCACCACCTAATTCGGGCAAACCATAACCAATACGACTATTACTACTACTAGCAATACTATCACCATTACTACTAATTTTAGATTTCTCATTTTTGTCAGTTTTGGATTTAAAAAATTTTCTAATATCCATTTTCAACAAAAATCTAGAAAGAATAAGAATTAAAATAAAAGTAATATTTTACTTATTTTGAATTATTGACCGATATAGCCCTAGCACATGCATTTCTGGCGCGTTAATCATGTTTACAGAACAGAAAAAACATATTTTATTTATAAGATTACTTACCAGTTTCGAATTGATTCTCTATGGAACTACACACACAATAACGAAAAATTACAGACTGCACAATTTAAATGTCTAATAAAAAAAACAAGCGCTTGATTAAACATAAGAAAACCAACACGTTAAAACCAGTTAAAACAGTTCCAAGTTTACGTCAGGAGCAGCAACCAGGGAAACAGCAAATATCTTGGTCTTGGTTATGAGACCCGCGGACTGCGGCACCACCCGTATTAATTGGTAAGACTTTTCGCATTGCTATGCTTTATTTTAACGTTTACTTCTAAATTAATTTGATTTAATTAAATTTAGTGTCAATTTTGGATTCCTAGGCAATATTGTATTATAGAATTTGGAATTACCTTGTTTTTTATAAATACCCCGGGGGGGTCGCCGGACCCCCCCTGACCCCCCCTGCCGGCGGCCTTGACGTCAAGTTAATTAGTCGCAATCTGCCTCATACTCTTGAAGACTTTCATTATATGTTATTGAAGTTGGGCTTTATAAACCTCCTGTAGATGTGCTTCACCATAACGCATTTCTAGATGGCTTAGTAATGTCCCAAAGTCATTCTGTTTATCTTCGGGTATGTTCCTTAGCACCTCCATTGCTTCATCACGCAAAGTGAAATCCCAATGATTTCCTGTTATATATTATATATATGTATATATATATATATATATATATATATATATATATATATATATATATATATATATATATATATATATATATATATATATATATATATATATATATATATATAGTTCCTTCTGAGACAATTAGTTCAAATTTAGAATATGTATTATTTTTAAGAACCTCTACGATAAAATATCAAAATCGTGGATGGTAGTATAAAGGGTGTTAAATTTTTTTGCACCACCTACAAGTTTATCTTGCGGAACTTTTTTTTGCAGCATCCTGTATGAATTCTGATATAAAATTTAAACTCTTTGTTCATTTCTTTATCTCTTTTGTATTTTGCATTATTCTCGTATCTATAACAGTTTTCGACTTATTTGCAATAATTTCCATAGATGCAAATTAAGTGTAGGCTAAATAATGAAACTGGAAAATAAAGTAGTAGGCTGAGGCAGGTCATTTGTTAGTTCTGTTCTTTAATCTGACATTTTGTAAGAAATATTTTTTTGTTTAACGTTTCCGTAGTTGTTTCGAGTTGTTTAATGATGGTTGAATTCACAAATAAAGAATATGCAGAAATTCATGTCATTTATGGACTTTCCAACGGCAATTGTTATGAAGCCAGACGACTCTATAAATAGAAATATCCGAATCGCGTGGTGCCCAATAGACAAACATTTGCAAAGGTACATAATCGGCTATGTGAAAATGGATCATTCAAGAAATCCACTCATTTAGCAGGAGCAAATAGAACGGTTAGGACTCCTGAAGTCTAGGAAGCAGTCCTGAATGCAGTAGAAAAGGATCCTGCTACCAGTAAGAGGAAAATTGCAGCAACACTTAACATTTCATTTGTGCTTGTATGGAAAATTTTGTTAGACAACTTAATGTATCCTTACCACATCCAAAGGATTCAAGCTCTTCTCCCACGTGACTTTCCACTCCGTTTAAATTTTTGCCAGTGGTTCTTACAAATGCTAGCCCAAAATCCATTATCTGGCGATGAGGCAAATTTTTCTAGGAATGCCATACGTAATTTTCATAACAATCATTTTTGGGCAGGAGAGAATCCGCATTCGATACATGAAAATAATTTCCAGCAACAATTTTCAGTAAATGTGTGGGCCGGCATTATTGGAGATTATTTGCTAGGTCCATTTTTGCTGCCAGCAAGACTAAACGGACGATAGTATCGTCAATTTCTCGAAAACGAACTCCGGGTATTGCTAGAAGACGTGCCAATTCTATATGTATATATATATATATATATATATATATATATATATATATATATATATATATATATATATATACAGGGTGATTCACGTGGATGGACCGTTAGACGTTTCTGGAGAACGGATTGATGGATCCTTCTGAAATTTAGGTTACTTACATAAATGACCTTGATCTACCGTTTTAAAATATTTTCAGCCTTACAGTGTTGCCGGTTATACTCAAAACCGGTGGCAACATCGCTATTTTAAATGAAATGCCCTATATTTTTTTACATTTTCTGAAACTACGCGTTTTTCTGAGCAACTTTTCTAAATACTTCCCTATACCTATGTGTAGCCGTTTTTCAGGAATTAATTTATTTAGAATATTTTTAACGAAAACAACACTTCAAATAAATCTGAATTTCTCCCAACTCTAAAACAATTTTAATCTGAAATTTGGGATGCGGTTAGATAATGCCCTTAGGTATTTGATTTTTTTGTCATATTCTAGTTGAAGCATACAGGGTGCTCCAGAAATAGATGCATGTAGGTAACTTACAAAAGTGCGAGAAATTCGATTTTTTTAAATAGGACACCCTGTATATCAATACTTATTTGAGAAGCTGATAAAAGTGGCTTTCTAATAATGTATACTTTGCCTATACCTAACTCTTCAAGTTTTTGATTTATAAGCATTTCTTTATGAAATATCATAAAACAAGTAATTTTTAATGATTCTAGTAGTAGTGTGCCATGAAAACAATTAATATAAGGCTCCATGGCAGTATAATTAAACAATAATACTACTGATTTTCTGACATTTACGATTTATTTGTACCTTTTGAGGAGTGTAACAAAATTTATGCTAGAGCCTGTCACTTATTTAATGAAAAACATCCAGATTTAACCATAATTAGTTAAAAAAATTGAATGTATGCAAAGGAACTACACTTTACCTCAGACTTTAGTGGGAATAAAAAGAAATGAATATTATGTACCTACCTAATAATAGAAAAAGATTACGTATACATAAATAAAAATATTGTTAAACAGGTGAATAAAACAATAGCCTAACTATTTAAAACCAACAATACAACAAAAATAATATAATAATAAAAGTGAAAATAACAGTTACAATAATTATTCAATATGGCCACCATTTAGTCTCAGGCATTTCAAAATGTTTTCTTTTACATGTGATGTTGTAGATCTTCTAATTTGTTCTGGCTGTAGACTACCAAAAGCTGCATGAACCCGATTTAAAAGTTCTTCTCGACTATTTATTAATGTTCCATCGTATACTAAATTTTTAATGTGCCCCCACAAGAAAAAATCTAAAGGATTTAGATCAGGTGATCTAGGAGGCCAGTTCCATGGACCTCGCCTGCGAATCCATTGATCTTCAAACATAATATTCAGCTCATTACTGACCAAATCCGTACAATGAGCTGGAGCTCCATCCAACTGATACCAAACGCGGACAGCTAAGTTTAAGGGTAAACTATCCAAAAAATCCGACACCACGGTTTGCAAAATTTCAATATACTTCATTTGATCCAAATTATCATCATACACGTAATAAACACTCTGGTTGTCCATAAGAAGGCAAAACACATTAAAAGAAAATTTTTGTTGATGATTCCGTTCGACAATAAAATTTGGATTCTCGGTAGACCAATAGTGATTATTTCTTCTATTAAAGATGCCATCTCTGCTGAACTTGGATTCGTCAGTCCAAATTATTTTCTTTAAAAAGTCTGGATCCTCTTGAGTTCTCACTAAAAGCATTTCACACAATTCCACTCTTTGCAGAAAATCGGTAGGCAATAGTTCATGAAGAGTATTTGCTTTAAAATTATGCATAAGATGTTTGGAAAGCATTCTTTGAATAGAAGAATAACTTACTCCTAAATGAATCTCCGCACTACGTATTGAGCTTCGTGGAAAAGCATAAAAATATGCCAGCACCATAATTTCTATATCTTCATCTCCGGTGACAAGTTTCACACGGCGTCTTGGACAAACCGAAGTTCCATGCAAAACATAATTCCTTTGTATGCGTTTGAATTTTTTCTTCGTCATTGGAGTTAACTCTGGATATTTTTCATTAAATACGCGACATGCTCTAGCATAAATTTTGTTACACTCACCAAAGATTACAAACAAATCACAAATATGAGAAAACGTATAATTGTTATCAAATATTTCAGCCATTTTCGTAAATAAAAAAATGTCAGCCTTACTTCAAATTAAGAGTTAAATCATCATGGCAAGCTTGTCAATAGCGTGGCGTTGCTTTTTCACAGCCTACTGTCTAAAAGCTTTCAAAGCGCTTGTTTTGCGTCCATTCCGTTATTCCGTATAAAAAACCTTAATATGTTAAAATGACCAAAAATAGGTATTATAGGATAGTTTTGGCATTTTTCATTCAAAAATTAATGCTGAATCGAATAAAAGGAAAAAATTCAGGGTGTTCCATTTAAAATCAACATTAAATAGTCATTGAAAATGACATGTTTTCTGATATTTCATAAAGAAATGCTTATAAATCAAAAACTTGAAAAGTTAGGTATAGGCAAAGTATACATTATTAGAAAGCTACTTTTATCAGCTACTCAAATCAGTACTGATATACGGGGTGTTTCATTTAAAAAAATCGAATTTCTCGCACTTTTGTAAGTTACCTACATGCATCTATTTCTGGAGCACCCTGTATACTTCAACTAAAATATGACAAAAAAATCAAATACCTAAGGGCATTATCTAACCGCATCCCAAATTTCAGATTAAAATTGTTTTAGAGTTGGGAGAAATTCAGATTTATTTGAAGTGTTGTTTTCGTTAAAAATATTCTAAATAAATTAATTCCTGAAAAACGGCTACACATAGGTATAGGGAAGTATTTAGAAAAGTTGCTCAGAAATACGCGTAGTTTCAGAAAATGTAAAAAAATATAGGGCATTTCATTTAAAATAGCGATGTTGCCACCGGTTTTGAGTATAACCGGCAACACTGTAAGGCTGAAAATATTTTAAAACGGTAGATCAAGGTCATTTATGTAAGTAACCGAAATTTCAGAAGGATCCATCAATCCGTTCTCCAGAAACGTCTAACGGTCCATCCACGTGAATCACCCTGTATATATATATATATATATATATATATATATATATATATATATATATATATATATATATATATATATATATATATATATATATATATATATATATATATATATATATATATATATATATATATATATATATATATATATATATATATATATATATATATATATATATATATATATATATATATATATATATATATATATATATATATATATATATATATATATATATATATATATATACAGGGTGTTAATTAATGTCGTGGATATATTTCATGGCTGAGGTCCCCCTCGCCTTATCCAACGGTTGTTAAAATTATTATTTAGGAACTCCCATCACCTCTATGCTGAAATGTGTTGGCGCACCATCGTGCATGAACCACATTTGATTTCTAAGAAGAATTGGCACGTATATAATTGTATTATAACGTATTGTAATCTACTAATAATTCCAAAACTTTTCGTTTCAACTTTTTTTCTCTAAATTGTCAAACAAAGGAAGGGGGGGAGGGGTAAACATTGGATTCAAAGAAATTAAATAACTTTTGTTTGGATTAACTGATTTTAACGATTTTTTTTGTTTTAAAGAGATTATGTGTAAGTTTCTTCGAGAATATTAATATTTAGATTTTATTTTTTTTCCTAGCCGCAAACTTTTGTTATTTTCTCTAAAATTTCAAATACAATGGTATTTTTTTCTTTACTTAGAAAAAAAGAACATGAAAAAATACATAAACTGGAGAAAACCGCTGATTGATATCTTTATTCGTGTCTGAGTTATTTTCAAATAACTTTATTTTTTGACAAAATGTGATGTCACTCACTTTAAATTTGCCTTCCGCATTTTTAGATATGTTCTCGTCTAAGTAAGCCTTGGAATGGACTACGACGAACATTAAAAAGTATTCTTTGTTTCATTTTGGTAAAAAAAACCATCAAAGAAAACGCGAAAAAAATTATTTTCTAAATCGATTACCTACTTTATTAAAATCTAAGTGACGCGGTCCTCTATAATAAGGGCGGCCATTACTAATTACTATTTTTGGGAGATAAACATTTCAATTTTAATTTAGTATCAGTTTGAATTGTTTTTGTTTAAAATATGTATTCTAATGAAGAAGCGTATGATATGTTAGCTATTTTCTTTCAAAATTTTGAAAACGCATTAACTGCTTCGCGCCAATACGCTCTGCGTTATTCTGATCGGCGTCATTATTCCTGGAAAGTCTTTAGGCGTTCAGTAAGACGGTTATAGGGAACAGGTCAAGTACAGCCTCTTCCTGTCCAAAGAAGAAATCGCCCCGCCAGAAATGGGGAAAATATAACAAATGTCCTGGCTTACATTCATGCTTTACCTCACGCAAGTATACGTGAAATTTCAAGAGACTTACCAATATCTATCGGGTCGGTGCACAAGATTTTACGTGATTTCAAAATGCATATTGCGTACCATATTGTTGTACATCAAGCGTTATCAGAGACTGATTTTGACAATAGGCTGAACCATTGCTATTGGCTTCGTAATATGGTAAACGAAGACGAGCATTTTTTATCTAGGATATTATGGACCGACGAAGCTACCTTCAGTAATACTGGTAAACTAAATTTGCATAATATGCACTACTGGACGGATACCAATCCACATTGGATGGGAGAAGCGGATAATCAGCACCGTTGGACTGTCAACGTTTGGTGCGGAATCATTGATGGTAAAATCAAAGGCCCGTTCATTTTTGAACAGTTGAAAGTTTAAACGGTGAAAGTTATTTATATTTTTAAATTAATGACTTACCCGGACTTTTAGAAGATATACCCTTGGCTGTAATAAGGAATATGTGGATCTAATCCAAAACGCTATCAACAGCATTACCAGGGCGGAAATGGAAGCCGCTGTATTTTAAACCTTTGATAGACTCAGTGAATGTATTCAAATGGATGATAGACATTTTGAAAATGTTAGAAGTTTATTATAAATTTTGTTTTAATGTGTAGTTTTTATAGTTTCATTGCAATTAAATTTATTTTTTAATAAGGTACGTAATTTGCTGATCGCGCGATTTGTAAAAAAATAAAGTTTTTTCAAAATACCTCAGACACGAATAAAGATATTAACCCACGGTTTTCTCCAGTTTATGTATTTTTTCATATTCTTTTTTTCTAAGTAAAGAAAAAAATACCATTGTATTTGAAATTTTAGAGAAAATAACAAAAGTTTGCGACCTTGTCATAAAATGCCATCTAGCGGCTAGGAAAAAAAATAAAATCTAAATATTAATATTCTCGAAGAAACTTACACATAATCTTCTTAAAACAAAAAAAAATCGTTAAAACCGGTTAATCCAAACAAAAGTTATTTAATTTGTTTGAATCCAATGTTTACCCCTCCCCCTCCCTTTATTTAAAAATTTAGAGAAAAAAAGTTGAAACAGAAAGTTTTGGAATTATTAGTAGATTACAAAAAAAGTATTTTCGATAAGGGTTAATTAATATATATATATATATATATATATATATATATATATATATATATATATATATATATCTCGTCGTTTGACTCAAATTGATCATTGTGTCTGCTGTGATGCAAAATATAATCGCCTATGTGGTACATAAAAATGAACATTACATAAAATATGCATGGTGTTTCAAAAACAAAATAGATAACAAGAACATTCCAAATAATTATATTTTAATATAACTGGATGTCGTATCTCTTTATACTACTATACCAATAAATATTGCTCTAGAATCTAGATGTAATTAAAAAAAAAATCTTTTTACCAACAAATTGATGGTTGTGCAATGGGAGCGTCGATATCTAGCGTTATTGCTAAATTAGTATTAGAAGACCTGGAATGTAATAAAATACCAACCTTGGATTTTGACTTACCTTTCTTTTATGGACACGTTGATGATTGCCTAACTACTATACCAAAAGACCAACAAGACTATATTCTCGAAAAATATAATAGCTATCGCGAAAAATTAAAATTCACCCTTGAGCCTGAAAAGAATAACATTATTAACTTCTTAGACATGACTTTACATCACATGAATAATGCCATAAAAACTGAATGGTTTACAAAACCGACGTGGTCGGGCCGATATCTAAACTACAATTTCAGGATTGTCAAATAATTTTATAATAATAACAAGCTTTTCAAAATACGACTTTAAGGTTTGCAATAAAGGCTACAATTTGCTCAAGTACGAGCGTTAGGTCGCAAAAAGAGTGTTTTGTGTTTGTGTACACACTTACTTTCGACCTCATGTAATTATTTAACGTCCATTAATGCAATACGTAAAAAGAGTTGAAGTCAACTGTCAGATTGTAAGTAAAAAAAATCGCATGATAATCCAAACTGACTGGTACCAAAATTGTGGACTTTGGGTGCTTGCATTGTGCAGCATTCCTATACGTGTGGCGCAGAACGTGTTTTTCTATTAACATATACATGACGGTTATGTTTTGTATAATAAACGGTCGCTGGTCCTACTGGTACAGCCAAAAAAAAGTTATTGTTTAATAATAACGATAATAATAATAGTAACCAAAAATTCTATTTATTTGCGAATTTAAAATTAAAGTATAGACTAGGTTTTTGAATTAAAAATTTCACAAAAACAACTATTTGAATAATATCTTCATTACTATTCATTTTTGATAAAACTGTATAGAAATAAATTAAATATTTATAGAACTGGAAATAAAAGAAAATTTCTTTTTCTAAAAATTTGCCTACAACTAATAGCTATCGATAAAACTGACTTTTAAAATTTAATGAAGAACTTGAAAATTGTAAGACTCTTCCTAGGCCACACATTTTCCTAATTTATATTCATCAGAAAATATTTATAGTTTTCGAGATATTTGAGTTTTTCTGATTTCAATCAAAGTTTTAAAGGGGTTATTGCCTGTATTCAAAAAGTCAAACATTTTAAAGTATGGAATTATAATTAACGTACCTAATTAGTATAATTTTCTTTTTACGAATGTAAATTTAATAGCCGGATATGATAGAGATCGAAAGCAAAAAGGTTGCTTAATGTATATCTTTTTTGCGAGTGTAATAATATTCGAATTGATTTCCTTTACTATTAACATAATCTTTACGGCTATGTTGTGATTAAGAAACGTCCGCTAATTTGATACATCGGATTCAGACCTTACAGTAAAAAAGATACGTTTTGCATAAGTTTGCTCCAAATACCAAATAAAATTTGAAATAAAGTCTAAAGCATGGTAACGAAAAATAACACTGAAACTAAGTGTTGTTTTGTTTGAGTGTAAAAAATACATAAATACTTATTTATAAATTCAAATACGTAAGTACTCATTTTCCATTTTCATATAAGAGTTAACCAATAAAGTTGCAAGCCGCCTATGCAAAACTCTTAATCCCTAGAACACGTTTTCCACTGTCAAACGAAAATAAGCCTGGAAAATCTACCATCAGGCCTATTTAATGTTTACGCTTCCACCGTTTATTCATTGCATTCGAGTTATTGTAAGTTTAAGGTTTTTACCGACTATTAGAATATGTGATTTTTGTAGTTGAAAAACATTGCGCAAGTAATCGAAACGTCCTGCAACAACAAACAAAAATTAAATATGCAGTAATCATCAAAAACTGTATTATTTCTTACTGAATTATTGTACGTTTCAGGTTTTTACCGACTTTTAGAATTTGTGATTGAGTAAGTGCAACTTATTTTAAGTCATGTAAGGTTCCGACTCTCTCTACTATTAACATAACCTTAACCTACAGGTTTTTTGGTTACAAATGCATTGCTTTCATATCTCTGTAGATATCAAAAAATGTTCTCAATTCAAAAAATTTTTCGAATTGTGCAAATTTGTATCTAGTGTTGTATGCAAATATACATGGTGTTTAGCTTTTCTGATATCAATTAACTTTGGTTTCTTAAATGTAATACTGTATAAGTCAATGGAATGGGTTCCTTCTTGCCGATCACAAATAAATCGGTTTGATACATTTACCAATGAAGACAGTCGAGAAAAACTAACGGAAACCCTTCTATACAAGGCAATTTGGTCAACTTTACGGTACACCATATCCAGTACCAAATGTGGTTCAAGAAAATTTTCAAACAATTTACAACAAATTAATGGCCCTATCTGTAATAATAACAAACAGTCACGTTTTATGTATAGAATTGTTAATGTTTGTAAAAAATTGTATACATGAAACGCGGCTACATATATTATACAGTCATTTTGTAAATTCAAAAATATGGACATTTAATTAAAAAATATAGTTTCATAAAATATGTAAAAATCTGATTTAAAGAAAAGTAACTGCTTAAAAGTTACAGAAACTAGATTTTTTTTTGGAAGCGCCAAAATATTGTGATATAAATTCAAACTATGAAAAAAACAAGCAAATTATTTTTTTTAATTGAACCTTTAAAAGCTACATGGAACTGTAGAACCGTATTTAAAAATTTTAAGCAATTCAAAAAATAAGGAAAACAAAAACATTTAAAAAAAAACTGTTTTTTAAAATAAATAACGCCTTTAAAAACATGGAAAAACCTTATTTAAATATTTGAGATAGTTTAGACGTCACGGGAAAAACTTTTATTTTGACAGCTGTCAAAATATTTTGTTCAGAACAATTGCGCCTTTGAAAGTTATATGGAATCGTATAATCTACATAATTTTTTTTTAATAAGTTCAAAATTTACGAAAAAACAACCTTTTTTTTGACAAATGTCGATTTTTCTTTTTATTAAATTACATTATAAAAATTAGAGAAAAGTGTCAAAACCGTTATTAAAAAGTTTAAAAGTCCCGGGGAATTTTTTTAAGATCTGTCAAAATATTTTAAAAAATTACATCACTAAAAGTTACATGGATCTGTAAAAACGATATTAAAAAATTTTAAGCAGTTCAAAAGCTACATGGAGAATATCGATTTTTTTAAAGCTCTCAAAATATTAAAAACAAAAAGAAACGCCACTAATAGTTACTTAAATTTGTGAAAACCATATATAAAAATTTTAAAGAGTCACTAGGTAAACCCATTTTTTATTAGCTATTAAAATATTTTTTGTAATAAATTACACCCTTAAAAGTTAGAAGAAATATCCTATCTATTATCGAAAACTTCAATTAAATCCTTTAGAAATTTATGTAAAGAAAAAAAAATGAAAAAATTCATGACTGCAAAAACTAAATTTTCTAAATTTATTATCCAAATCTCTTCAATCCATATTCCATACCGAAATAAATCACTAAGACAAAAATTACTGCTTTTAAACTAGAATTTCTAAAGAAAGAAAATATCCTACTGTCCCTGTATAAAAATATATGCTGTACTGAAATCTTCTGACGGGGACAAAAATTCAATCAATCAATCAAACCCTACCTATTACGTATAACTTATAATGACAATGTTTAAATTTTAAAAATAACAGTATAGAAAAGAAAATTGAAAAAATCGCAGCTGCGAAAGCAAAATGCTTTAATTATTGCCTTGTACTGAAAAGTTTCACTAAGAAAAAAACACAATACTGACCATGCATAAAATAATATAAAGTTTACTACTTTTCCGAACTGTATAATACTGAACTTCATTACATTTCATATGCTAAGCATACCAGCATAAAAGAAATTAGAAACTTTATCAGCAGGTTGCACAAAACTTAATTGCTATTTAGAATATTTAACCGAACTTTCGGATTTGACAAGCTGCTTATAGAAATCTAGGAAATCGCTGTGAAATTTAACATTCCTTTAACCATTCTAAACTTTAATTGAGCTTTCTGCAACCGCCCGTATGCCCGTTTCCTAAAAAACCTCACAAAAAACATACTGGACTATATACTAAAAATCGTATCCAATTAGATGCAAGTATTTTGCTGCTCTAACTGATCCTAAAACGATAATCGAATAGCACCTTTATTAAACAAATATCGATGTAATGCTTGAAATCGAGAATGACAGCTAATTTTTTTAGAGATATTTTGTAGAACTGGGGAAAGTATTATCCTTCAAATTGTAGTTACCTAGTTAAAAAGATTCAAATTTTATGCTGCCAATTTTAAAAATACCCAAGAAATCCTTTTTGAGTCTCTAAAATTAGATAATTTTTACTTAAATATTTATTATTTATTACACTCCTGACAACGACGAAAGTCAAGGATGAATGGATATTTTGAAATTTTTGATCATCTTAGAAATTCTTAGAAATTCTGCCCAAAAGCGTGCACTTTTTCTTTTAAATCGAATTTTCACCTATTTCCTCAGTAGCTAGTAGATAATATTATAGAGGTTTTTGTAGCCAAATAAACGCTCTATCCTTCTGCCAGGATATTTTACAGTGAGCCCCACAGTGAGGTTAAATTTGGACTGTCAAATTTCAAATTTGAAAAATCGCGTTAATTTAACCGTGTAAGCTAAAATTTTGAAATTTGGTCACAATCTACCTACGAATATCTAGTTTCGTAAAAAAATACCCCATGCCCTAGGTGTATTAGCTTTCTTGTAATACAGGGAAATGTGGAAAAATGTACAGATTTTTGGAAACTTTAGAAATTTTATCTAGTAATTGGATTCTCTGTACATACTCATTCCTCACAGATATTCCATTTTGTGTATAGGTTTGAGCACTTTGTGATGTGGCAATCAGTTTTCCGACAGGAATGCAAATTAAACATTTCTACTTTCCGGTAATTTTTCCGACAGAGGTGCATTCAGGTTTTTGTTCTCGTCTATATTTCCAATGAAAAATTTCGCTAGGACGCACCCAGTTCGAGCTATAAGCGCCCCAAAATACCCTTTTTTCGAACGAAAAAAAAAAATCGAAAAATCTCGAAACGGATTCAAAACTCAACTAAAAACAATAGGGTTCTGTAGGACCTGAAGATATATCGTTCCAGAAAGTTTCGTCAAAAAAAAATCAAAAATTGCGAACTGAACCCTGTTACATCGAAGTCGCAAAATGGTCGACTTTGCGGTACCACATTTTCGGTACCAAATGTGGTACAGAAAAATCTGCAAACGAATCGTGTAGGTCAACGCCTCCTCTAAAAACACATGTCAACTTAATCGCCCTATCTCTAATAGTTTCCGAAACATACCTACCCAAAAATCGAAAAAAGTCGAAAAACACGGTTTTCTGAAATGACACGACACTCACACCAGGTTTTCGTCCCCGAGTGTGAGAGCCATAGTAACAAACGGCTTCGCGGTCCTTTGTTACACAACTACAGCTAAAAAATCAAATCCCTACAAAAAAAAAGATCTAACGTAATATATCAAATTCCATGCAAAGTTTTTATAAAGCCAGACCAATCAGTATCGCCAAAATAGGATAAACGGCCACAAATATGACAGAAAAAAATTACTGCCCTTAAAAAATACATAGAAAATTTGAGTCACAATTTTGGTTTTGAAAATACCAAAATTCTTAAGATCGAAATACACAAAAGAAAGTGGGATTTCCATGAAATCATTCAAATAAAAAAAAAACGTACATTCCGTAAACGACAAATTAGATATAACCAATGACGTATATATGTCGTTGGATATAACTAATTTAAATGGTTTAAACCAAATATATTTTAATATCCTAAATAATTCCTAGGCTATGTAACCAGGAAATAAAATTATCTCATCCCCCATTTGCTTGCATTCCTAACTCATTGTCGCCTAATAAAACCAACGTGTACGTGTTGTAATTTTTTTAAATCTATATATGTGCCGTGATGTCCTTTGAATGGATATGTTTTAATGACAGTAAAAAATAGTGAAATAATGTATGTTCATTTGACCTTGAAGTTTTCAGCACCCTCCCCCCTTCCGTCTCTACCACATCGCCCTGTGAACCCTCCCCTTTCTTACGTCCTTGTCCCCCTGGCCCTGTGACATCATTTGACCTTGATTGCCCCACCCACTTGACCTTTGGTCCATTTGATCTCGAGATTTTAAAGGTCAAATTGTTTGACATTGAAATGACCTGGAGATTGTTTTGAAGGTCGACCACTTGACCTTGGGCTTGTTTACTCTTGAGAAGTTTTGAAGGTCAAATTGTTTGACATTGAAATGTAATTGCCCCGCTAGCTTTGAGTTTCGGTGGGGGGTGTTATACTCACTGACTTTGAAAGTCAAGTTGTTTGACCTTGAGACGTGGTTGGCCGGTGGAGAGTGCTTGGTATTAAGTGACGCATTTGTTATTTATGTGGATAGGGGGTGTTCGACTTTGAAAGTTGCCTATATATTAAGCTTGGTTAGTATAGAAATCGCATATTCAAACGCGAATTATACGCAGTGAGAAATCGCTAATAAATATAAATATTGTGTGGTGTATTCTGAAAGTACTTTTAGATACACTATATTCGTTTTTTGACTTAACGCTTAACGAAGAGGTTAAGCGCAGAGCGATATAATCAATGACGGTGGGAAAAATAAATATTATTAAAAAAAATGAAGTTAATAACAACAAGTTTTGGGGAAACAATTCTAGTAACATTGTATGATAAAACACATAATCAAACTTTCCAATCATTTTTAGCAAAACGCGTTGTTGAAGCCCTTTTATTGGACATAGTCGAGAATATTAACAATTCAGAGGTTAAATTCATTTTGATTTATTTTGGTCAAAGCTCGCAAGTGTTCTGTGGTAATGCCAGGTCATTATTAAATTTTGGAGTGTTGGAATAATATTAAATATTAAAGCTACTACTGTTGTAATATAATGTATTGAATAAAAAAACTGTAATAAAGGAGTTGTTAGACATCAAATCCGTAATAACAGAATATTCACACATTTATTTCCTATTAGATATGGGTGATGTTGTTACTGAAATGTATGATTCCCACGTGAGCATCTTGAGCTACGACGACCATTTTTCACACATCCGACATTTCGCTGTACCGCTAAGAATAATGTCTGAAGATATTCTTTCACTTTTAAGTCAGTTTGAAGCTGGTGACCGAGAAGAATTTATTAAATATTTGAAGGATTCAACAAATTCATCTGTAGAAGCACATATTTGTGAAAAGTATGTATATGGATGCATTACCTTGGAAAACTTTTGTTTAGAAATGCTTGAGGAGGGTCTAGAGGATTTTTTAATTAAAATTCTTTATATTTCAAGTGATATTATTGAGAAAATTCAATTATTCGAAGATTTGGGTGTTGACACAGTAGCTGAGCACAAGCAACAAGTGGAAAATCTACAATAGCATGGTATGGTTCCTCAAAGCAGTAACAATGATTGATTTAGAGTGTGATGTACAACACCCTTTTTTATAATATAGAAGTAGGAAATCAATAGAAAATAGTTTAGTATAAGTCTAAAATGACTAGTGTTAACAATACGTTGATAAATTTGGTCGAATGTTTTTTATTTAAATAGACCTATGATACCCCCTTAAGAGAACCTGTCTTAATTGTAAAACAGTAGTTTTGAGATATGAAGCATTTTAGTTCCCACTCAATAATGCGTAAGCGTGGGATGAGCGGTCTGGTGACAGCAGAGCCTTTCGGTAAGTCCATTAATAAAAACAGTCCACATTTATTTAAAAACTGAGCTAAGCGAAAACATTTGATCCTATTCGAGCCCGGATTTCAAAAAAAAAAAATTAATTTTATTTTAAATCGTATGATTATCGTTGGTTTTGTATGGCAGGCAATTCGTGCATTCTAGCACTTCGGTTTTTTTTGTTGTTATTTTATTGCCTAAAGATTTGGTACCGGAATTTGGGCATTTGTGATGTTGTTGGATTTTAAACTTTATTTGTGAAAGTTATTTTTCCTAAATTTTGTCAAATTATTAATTACATGAGTTATAATGGAAAGTATAGCGGTATACTTTTATGGTAATTAATTACGAAATGTAAATTGTCAGTTACGAGTTATGATCTTTACTGAAAAGGCGGTTTTCAGCTAAAAAGATAGAAGTAAAAATGGTTTAGTCTAGATATTTTGATATTTTAATTAATTAGAAGTCTAGGTATTTTGATATTTTAATTAACTTTTCCTTTTATAAATCACTTTAGTTATCGGATTTCTTTTAACAAAAGGCAAGGTATATAAATCGAGGTACGAGTATATAAATAATAAAATATATAATGTAGATAATAAACTATAATATATAAAACATAAATAAAATGTCGACGGAAGAAAGGAAATTTAAAATTCTTACAGCCAAAAAGGAGTCATTTTTTAAAATTATACAGTCGCTCTACGAACTTTCAAAAGATATGAAAAAAGAACATTATATAAAAAAATTTAGCGCTGCATATATGACATTAGATAGCGTAAAAAACGATTTTATGAAGACCTTAGATGAAATCAATTTAATTGGATTTGAAGTAAAAGATGATTTCGTCCCCGATTATAACGCGGTTTCTGCAGTAAATGAGCTTTGTAGTTATATTCAATTCGCTGCAAAAAATTTAGATAAACAGACTCAGGCTTCGGGTATCGCTCCAATGGCACCTACGACACAAATATTAACAGTGAGTGATAGCCGCCCCCAACTACCTAAAATTGAATTACCGAAATTCTCGGGAGAAATACGTCAATGGGAAACTTTTCATTCATTGTATAAAAGTATGATACATAATAATTCAGCTTTAACAGATCTCGATAAAATTCATTTTTTAGTAGGACATTTACGCGGCTCGGCTTTAGCGGTTTGTGCAGGTATTTCTCTTACGGCTGATAACTATGAGATTATTTATAAGGCTCTCGTAGATAAATACGAAAGTAAACGGTATTTAGCCAATAGTTATTTACAACAAATTTTAGAATTTAAACCTTTGCATACAGAGTCAGAAAAAAATTTAAATATTTTCCTTGAACGGTTTGATGTTGCGGTTTCGGCGTTAAAAAAATTAAATTTACCGGATTTATCTGATTTTATTTTATTATATCACGGTTTAACAAAATTAGATCACTATACAGTAAGGGCTTTTGAAGTTAGCCAAGGGAATACAGATATTCCTACTTATAATAACTTGGTTGAATTTGTAAAAAGGTTATCAAAAATATTACATCTGCATAAACCCTCTAGCAGTGACGGCGGCTCGTTTATTTACCAATATTAAAACAGCAAAATCATTTGTAATTAGTCAGAATAAACATACAAAATTTACATGTGCTTTTTGCCAAAAATCGGGGCATTATGTAGGTCGATGAGAAAAGTTTAAGGCGTTGTTACCCTCTAAAAGATATGAAATAGTCCGGGATAAAAACTGGTGTTTTAATTGTTTATCTTCTAGCCACGGGGTTAGGTCATGTTTATCCAATAGTTCTGTATGCTCAAAAAAGCACCACATTTTACTTCATACGGGAAGGTCAGAAATATCCTTGGAAATTAAAAATGAATCGGCAAGGGAAAGCGGAAATTCTAAGTTCTAATCCAGTCACAAGTGGACAAGAAAAATATAATAATAATAATAATGTTTTGTGTAGCACTTTAACTAATAATTTTATTAATAAAGGTGATACGCGATACGCGGTCTGGCGTCACTTTCTTTGGCTTCACGTTACGACTCAAATTCGGTTTACACAATTGAGGCACTTTTAGTGGATAAAATTACAGATCAATTGCCAAAGGTAGCGGTTAATTTGGAGGCATTATCGTACTTTAAGAATATTGTCGTGGCGGATAATAATTTTAATCAACCCGGTGAAATTGACGGTATAATTGGGGTTGAATTATTTGCAAATATTTTAAAGGAAAATCGAATTACGGGAAAAATGGGATTTCCGGTTGCGGTTCAGACATCTTTCGGACATGTTGTTATGGGGAAAACTCCAATAGTAGAACGAAATTTAAATTCTTCGGTTTTCTTTACTCTTCGAGAAGAGCAATCAATTGAACAACTTCTCGCGAAGTTATGGGAAGTTGAACAAGTACCAAATCGGGAGTTAGTGGTACCTGAACAGGCGGAATGTGAAAATATTTTTTGTCGTACATATCACAGAGAAAAAAATGGTCGGTATACGGTAGCTTTACCTTTTAAATTCCCTCCAGAAACTTTAGGTGACTCACGGGCTAATGCGCAGGTCAGATTATTATCATTAGAGAAACGGCTTGCTAAAAATTCAAATTTGCGTTCAGAATATAATAAGGTCATGCGAGATTTTATTAACCAAGGTCATATGGCCTTAGTACAGGCGGAAAAAAAAGATACCACATCTTATTACATAGTGCATCATCCAATTGTGAAGTTACGTAGCACAAGCACGCCCGTAAGGGTAGTTTTAGATGCTAGTGCACCATCGGATAATGATGTTGCATTAAATGGTATTTTATATAGCGGCCCAAAGTTGCAAACGGACATAGTAACTTTGTTATTAAATTTTCGGCTTTTTAGATTTGCCATGACTTCAGATCTGCGGCAGATGTATAGACAGATTAATATTTTGCCAGATCATTGGCGTTTTCAGCGGATATTATGGATTATTATTGATGAATACGAAATTCGAGTAGTACTTAGCCTTAAGAACAGTTCAGCAACTTATTACAGATGAAAATAAGAATTTTCCTCATGCGGCAAAATTTGTGTCACGTGACCTTTATATGGACGATTATTGTAGCTCGGTAGATTCGGAAAAAGAAGCTATTCAGTTATATCACGAGTCGACAAAATTATTTAATTCAGGCGGTTTTGATTTGGTTAAATGGTCATCCAATTCAAGTAATTTGTTGAAAAACATTCCTAAAGAAAATCGGTTTTCGGATACACCTTTACTTAAAACGGATACGAAAATTTTGGGTATACAGTGGGATCCTCAAAGTGATACTCTAAGTTTTCGAGTCAATATTCCTGAAGAAAAATGTACCAAACGGACTATGCTATCGGCTATAGAACAATGTTATGATCCCATCGGTTTAGTAGCCCCATTTATTTTGTATCTAAAAATAATAGTTAAAAGGTTGTGGCTTTTAAAATTAAATTGGGATGAACCTCCGCCAAATGATGTAAGACGACTTTGGGAGGAGTTGCGGTTAGAGTGAGGATTATTGGAAAAATTTACAATCCCACGACATATAAGCGTTATCAGTAATAAACCGGTTAGTATTTTGGCCTTTGCAAACGCGAGCTTAGACGGATATGGGGCGGTCGTTTAGGCACGTACTGTATGTGCGGAAAATTATGAAATTAACTTGAAACTTATTTGTGCGAAATCTAAAGTCTCACCGGCAAAAAAATTAACAGTCCTCGGTTAGAACTACTAGCGGCTCATTTGTTATCAAAATTAGTAAAACATATAATAGAAACTTATAATGATCGGAATTTTATTTCCCAAATTTTAGCTTTTTCGGATTCTTCAACTGTCATAAGTTGGCTAATGAGCCCTCATTTAAAAGACATTTTTGTTGCAAATCGAATTGCTCAAATTAAAGAAAATGTGCCAAATATATTATGGTATCATATTGAAGGTATTCAAAATCCCGCAGACTGTGTATCAAGAGGGCTAAAGCCTAATCAACTTATTAATCATCCTATGTGGTTAACGGGATCCTTTTGGATAAAATTACCTGAATATAATTGGCCATGCTTTTCCCAAAATAATGATAATTTTTCTGGAGAAAATTCAAATGTTTTAATAGCTGCTAGTAAGGAAAAATCGGAGCCCCATCCATTTTTAAAATTGATAGATTGAATTTCTTCTTGGCTAAAAATTTTACGAATTGTCGTTTTAGTTTTAAGGTTTTTAAAAGTTCTTCCAAGAGGAAAAATTATTTTAGCTATTGATTTGCAAAAGGCTGAATTTTGTTTAATAAAATTAATTCAACAAGAATATTTTGGTTCGGATATTAATATGTTAAATATCAATCGACAATGTTCATCAAAATTAAAACGACTTCACCCCTTTATGCAAGACGGGTTACTTAAGGTCGGGGGCCGCATTGGTAATTCGGATTTAACTTTTTATAAGAAACATCCCCTAATTTTACCGGGAAAATGTTCTTTGACTGAGAGACTTGTTGATTATTATCATCAAATTAATTTGCGCACGGGTGCTCAATTGCTAGAAGAAATTTTGCGTAATAAATATTGGATTTTAGGAGGAAGAAATTTGATTCGTAGTAGAATTTATAAATGTAATCGGTGTTTTCGTTTAAGACCGAAAAATTTGGAGCCATTAATGGGGGATTTGCCTGCGGTTAGGGTACATGAAGCTAGGGCAGTTTTAAATACGGGAGTTGATTATTTTGGACCTATTAAGATTACAATGGGAAAAAGAAAAAATGCCACCATTCATAAGGCTTATGTAAGTTTATTTTGTTGTATGAGTGTTAAGGCAATACATTTAAAGTTAGTCAGTTCCCTTTCTACCCCTCATTTCATGCAAGCTTTTAAACGTTTTCTTTCACGTAGAGGACCGGTACAAACTATGTTTTCAGATAACGGTACGACTCTTTTGGGAGCAAAGCGGGTGCTTCGTGAACTAAATCAAGTTATTAACTCTCCTGAGTATATAAATGCTTTAGAAACCGAGTTGGGAGTTCAGGGAGTTCAATGGAGGAACATATGCCCTTTAAATCCGCAAGAAGGAGGTATTTGGGAAAGTAAAGTTAAATCGGTGAAAAATCATATTTACAGGGTAGTGGGCGAACAGATACTAACTTATGAAGAATTTAACACCCTCCTTACCCAAATCGAGGCCCTATTAAATTCGCGTCCTTTGTGTCGCTTGTCATCGGATCCGACGGCACCAGACCTCATTTTTTGACATTAACCTCTTTCCGGAGGAAAATTTAGATAATATCCCATTGAATAGATTAGATAGATTTCAACTGATTGATAAAATGGTACAAGATTTTTGGAAACGGTGGAGATTGGACTATCTCACCACCTTACAAATCCGTCAAAAATGGAACGAAAACCAGGCAAATATTCTACCCGGCACGGTAGTTCTTTTAAAAACAGATAATGCTCCCCCCTTGCATTGGCCTTTGGCAATAATAACGGAGGTCCATCCAGGGAAAGATGGAGTTGTAAGACATGTAACTTTAAAGACAAATAAGGGTCTGTATAAACCACCGGTTATAAGGATATGTCCTTTACCGACTCAGTAATTATCATAGTTATAAGGGTATTTCTTCGGATTAAAATTATAATTTTTTTTATTTTTTTTTGGTTAAATAACTAAAATATGTTTGATTTTATTTAAAGTTAAGACTAAATACACGGATGGGTTTAATAACATTGGGTAATATTAAAATTAGAAACCTTTAAGTGTCTGATTTAATACAATAAGACGAAATTTTAGGATTTTATTTTTTTTTCGATTTAACTGAAAAACTATTTTTCAGGGTCGGCGGTATGTTTACGCTATTTTAATTTAAGAAAATTTAAAAGAGAGGTATGGCAGCATCGCTAATGCGTAACGAATCCGGAATTAAAAATATCCGAAGTAGTACCGATTTACCTTTCGAACAGTACACTTATTCTCGACGGTTTGACAAAATTTATCCAGTATCCGGTTTTGTAGCCACAAAACGAACGTGTTTAGAGTTTATTTATTTATTAAATCGATTTATACATTAACGCTACGGCTGTTACATCCATCTGAGATTACTCTACCGTGATTCCTTTTACCTTCCTTTTCCCTAAACCCTTATTTTCCTGGAGTGAGAAGAAGACAGTGACAGCAGAGCCTTTCGGTAAGTCCATTAATAAAAACAGTACACATTTATTTAAAAACTGAGCTAAGCGAAAACATATATATATATATATATATATATATATATATATATATATATATATATATATATATATATATATATATATATATATATATATATACATATTTATATAGATATATATATACATATATATATATATATATATATATATATATATATATATATATATATATAATGTGTTTTCATTCCGGGTGTACATCCGTTCACTACTGTCGTTCTGAAAAGAACAGTTTTGCTGACGTTTCGCCAAAATCACATTTGGCATTTTCGAAGCTTTCTTTCTCGCGTCCGAATAGAGACTGAAGTGTTGGTGACTGCGAAATTCAACAAAAAATCATACCACGGGAAAAGTCGAGCAGATGTCCTAAACTCTATGGTTTACCAAAAATACACAAACCAGGGGCGCCTATCAGACCTATTGTTAGTGCTGTTAATTCGCCGCTACAAAAACTGGAGAAATACCTTTCTGAAATTATGCAACCAACTGTAGAAAAAGCTGATTCATTCGTAAAAAACTCGGAGCATTTCACTCGAATTATACGAGATATCGTCCTTGAAAAAAACGATATAATAGCAAGCCTAGATGTCAAATCGTTATATCCCAGTATTCCCATCGACGAAGCATTGGACAAGATTGCTATGAACGAGGATTTCCAGGCAGATATAATAGAACTCTCGGAGCATTGCCTTAAAAATACTTATTTTTCTTTCAACGGGCAAATGTATAAACAAATGGATGGTGCTCCAATGGGTTCCTCGCTATCACCAGTAGTCGCGAATTTATTTATGATATACTTTGAGAAAGAAGCTCTTGAGAAACAAGTTTAAAACCCAAATTATGGATTCGTTATGTGGATGACATATTTATTATATGGCAACATGGTCATACAGAGCTCGAAAAATTTCTGACTCACGTAAATTCAATCCACCCCAGAATACAATTCACTCTAGAGTTAGAGAAAAACAACAAACTACCATTTTTAGATGTTTTGGTCACAAAACTGCATAACGGACATTTCGAATACACCGTGTATAGGAAACCAACACATACAGACAGATATTTAAATGCAAAATCACATCATCACCCAGCACAAATTCAACCTGTGGTAAATACTCTAATATCTAGATCCGTGCGACTAACTGAAACACAGACGAGACAAAACGAACTTAAGGTAATATCTAGTGCTTTAAAGAAAAATGACTACACAAATCGCACCATAGAGAAAGCTATTAATGCACAGGTTTCCCGAACAACGAATAACAAAAAATATGAACCGGGAAAGCAACGAGTAGTCTTACCATATGTAAAAGGCACAACAGACAGAATCGGAAGAATTCTGAGGAAACACAACATACAAACAATACACAAGCCACAAACAACTATAGGTAAACTACTCGGAAACCCAAAAGATAAAATCAAACTGGAAAACCACGGAGTGTACAGTATTCCGTGCCAGGACTGTGAAAAGTTGTACGTAGGGCAAACTAACAGGCGAATATCAGCAAGAGTGGAAGAGCATCAGAAATAAACAAACAACCTCAGCTTTATTCCTACATCATCAGAAAACCGGCCATAAAATAAATTTCGATGGGTGTAGGGAGATTGCCAATATAGAACATTATAAGACCAGAATAATCCGAGAAGCCATAGAAATTGAAAAACAAGGTGATTTGAATAAAAGGGACGAATCATTAAAACTACCAACAGTATGAAAGACAATAATCGACAAATCTAAAATCGCAAAAACTCAAGCGCAATTAGCGCAACAACAACAGCACCATCCGGAAAACATAAATAACGACCAACGCCTGCGCAGATATAACCTTCGGCCCCGAGTGGGGGTATAAAAGGAAGCGTCGCAGTCACCAACACTTCAGTCTCCATTCGGACGCGAGAAAGAAAGCTTCGAAAATGCCAAATGTGATTTTGGCGAAACGTCAGCAAAACTGTTCTTTTCAGAACGACAGTAGTGAACGGATGTACGGGGTGGCCAACTAAGAATGGACGCCGGCCATAACTCGCTAACCGTTAATCATGTAACTTGGGGGAAAAAAAATTATTAGCTAAATCAACTAAGAGAAATCGCTGGAAAATATTTTGAAGTTCCGCATATGGCCGCTAGGGGGCGCAACTGTTATGGTCAATCAGAAAAAGGGCTGTTTCTTAAAAAATATTCATGTAAAGGTATATTATAAATACTGCCATCGTAAAGAGTAGAAAAATTGTGATTTTTTTGTTAAGGATATTTTGCTCTATCTCGTAAAATGTAGTGGTGGGGGAAGGTCAAACATGTTTTTATTTAAATGTCAATAACTCCGTTATAAGTCAACGGAATTGAACAAACTAGGTCTCGTTTAAAAGAGCCCATCTTAACTAATAACTAGAGGGCGCTGATTGACATCACAACAATTATTACGCATTATTTTGAAAATTTTAAATAGCACGCTATATCTCTTTTAACACAATTTAATAGAGGAGGAAATTCTCAATAAGTCAGTGCAAATTTCAGCTTCCTAACTTTTTTCAAACCGGAAATATAAATAAAACAAATATTAGGGCGCTGGGTACGCAACATCTCCCTAATCTGTATGGACATAGCCTACATCACAATAATTCAGTAATAATACCACAGATAATATTCAACGCAAATCGCTAAAAATTATACTAATGTTCTGAAATAACCACCAGGTGGCGCAGTAGACGTTAATAAGCATAGTTTTACTCGCAATTTTACTTTTCTCTATATTTTTTTGTAGTTTACTCTATTTTCAGTAAGTTAGATATTATAAGGTAATAAATAAGAAAAATCCTAATATATTCGACCGTTGTAAATCTCCGTCTTTCTTAAAATCGACAATTTATGCACAAGAATAACAATAAACTAAAAACATAGATAAATAATAATTCCTTAGCAATTTTCTGCTACATCAAGCAAAAAAAATAGTAGGCTGTGAAAACAAAATTGAAAGTAATACGTCAAAAAATAAACAATAGTTTCTTGTCAGTGCCTTTTAGTTGCTATTTATCGTTCTTGAATTTCCTAATAGTATTGCTATCATTTCGCGTTTTTGTCCGAGATTTTCGTGTTTTTTGAGTTTTTCTAGTTGCTGTTGTTCATGTTATTGTTGTAGTTCGTATTTTTCTTGTTCAAGATTTGTTATTGTTCGTGTTGCGTTGTATTAAGAACAAAATGATTTATACAAATCAAGAATTATTCGACATGATAGGTGTTTATTTTGAATGTTTGAGAAATGCTACGGTTGCTGCAAGAGTATATGCGCAGGAATATTCGCAGAGACGCCACCCAAGTAAAAAGGTTTTTCTTCGAGTGATCCAACGTTTGCGAACCACTGGAAACGTGCATATTCCCGTATACCGCAGACAACGCAGAGGACGCACCGAAGAGAATGTAATTAATGTGCTAGCGTATATCGAGTTTAATCCTCAACTAAGTACTCGAATTATTGCGCTAGACCTAGGAGTAACGCGAACCACTGTTCAAAATATACTCAAAGAGCACAGGTAAGCAACGACATTGCAAATATAAACTGGACATATTTTTTAACAAAAGTCACGTGATTCTGATGTCACATAGGTCTTTAAGCCTAGAAAACCAATAATTTCCTGGAACATCAATTAAATATCTTCATCTTGTTTTAGGTTACATCCATATCACTTAGTGCTGCATCAGACTAAACCATTGTCACTGGCTTTTGGGTGTAATGAGGGAAGATCGGCAATTTCTGAGGCGAATATTGTGGACCGATGAGGCTACCTTCCAGAGCGATGGACGTGTCAATCTTCACAATACACATTATTGGTCCAGAACAAATCCACATTGGATGCGCGAAGTCCAGCACCAAGGCCGTTGGTCTGTAAATTGTTGGGCAAGGATTTTAGGCGGACGAAGTATCGGACCATTTTTTTTCGATAATCCATTGAATGGTGAGAGATATCTAAGATTTTTAAGGGAGGCATTGCCGATTTTGTTGGAGGACGTACCTCTGAACGTCCGACAACGATTGGTATACCAGCACGATGGTTGTCCAGCGCACTTCGCCGTCAACGTTCGGGAATTTTTAGATGCCCACTATCCTGGCCGATGGATAGGGCGAGGCGGCACCCTTCCATGGCCAGCTAGGTCACCCGACCTAACGTGTTTAGATTTTTATTTATGGGGTCGAGTGAAAGATTTAGTTTTTGCCACCAGACCCACTACACGGGAAAATATGATTCAGCGAATAAGAGACTGTATAAATACTATTTCAGTTGGTGAACTGGAGGCTGCAGTTTTATCCACGCGAGATAGGATGCATAAGTGCATCGAAAACGATGGCCGACAATTTGAACATTTAGGGCGGCATTAATTGAATTATATTTTTATTATCGTTTCTTTCACACGTTCCATTTAAATGGCTTTCATTTCCCATTATAATGAAAATTTAATATTGCACTTATTGACTCCTACTGCGCCACCTGGTGGTTATTTCAGAACATTAGTATAATTTTTAGCGATTTGCGTTGAATATTATCTGTGGTATTATTACTGAATTATTGTGATGTAGGCTATGTCCATACAGATTAGGGAGATGTTGCGTACCCAGCGCCCTAATATTTGTTTTATTTATATTTCCGGTTTGAAAAAAGTTAGGAAGCTGAAATTTGCACTGACTTATTGAGAATTTCCTCCTCTATTAAACTGTGTTAAAAGAGATATAGTGTGCTATTTAAAATTTTCAAAATAATGCGTAATAATTGTTGTGATGTCAATCAGCGCCCTCTAGTTACCACGGCGAAATCAAATCGGATTTTTTTTTTACATCAGATTATTAGTTAAGATGGGCTCTTTTAAACGAGACCTAGTTTGTTCAATTCCGTTGACTTATAACGGAGTTATTGACATTTAAATAAAAACATGTTTGACCTTCCCCCACCACTACATTTTACGAGATAGAGCAAAACATCCTTAACAAAAAAATCACAATTTTTCTACTCTTTACGATGGCAGTATTTATAATATACCTTTACACGAATATTTTTTAAGAAACAGCCCTTTTTCTGATTGACCATAACAGTTGCGCCCCCTAGCGGCCATACGCGGAACTTCAAAATATTTTCCAGCGATTTCTCTTAGTCGATTTAGCTAATAATTTTTTTCCCCCAAGTTATATGATTAACGGTTAGCGAGTTATGGCCGGCGTCCATTCTTAGTTGGCCACCCGGTACAGGGTTGTCCAACGAAGGGTAAACACCTTTATAATTTCTTTATTTTACAAGATATTGAAAAATGGTAAAAACAAAAGTTGTAGGGATTTTAGAGAGGAATAAGGATAATTTATGATAAAAACAATTGAACATCAAATAAAAAAATTACGCGAAAAAATTATGGTTATTTTGCTTATTTTAAATGGAATACCCTGTATATTATTGCATTTTTGGATTCTCCCGAAAATTTTAAACACTTTTTATATAAGATATTACACCTTTAAACCTAATAGTTTCGGAGCTATGAACAGTTGAAAATCAGTATTTTGGCTAATTTGCATTATTGTAAAACCTATCTAATGAAATAGGTACCATGAGTATACGAAAGTTGGTACTTCAGCTTGTACCATAGTAAGCACCACTATTAATGAAAGTGGCCAAGAGGCCGATTTTTACTTGTTTCTAGCTTAAAAACAAATGAATTTAGGAATAACGAAGTGGCAACATATCTGCAATAACTAAACGAGTAGATATTAAATAACGACGGAACAATATTTATTATAAACCAAATCTATAATAACTTAACGAATATGTATTAAATAACGACGGAACAATATGTATTATAAACAAAATCTATAATAACTAAATAAATAGGTATCAAAGAACAAGGAAACAAAACTTATGAGAAAAAAATCTAGTTTTCAAAAATGCCTCCTTCAGCGGCTAAGCACATTTGCATGCGTTCTATAAAGTTTTCTTGAGTGTTACGTAACATTTCGTTGTTAACGGCTCTAAAGGCCTCTTGTATTCTCTCCTTCATTTCGTTTGGACCTTCACAAGGCGTAGCATTTACAAAATTGTCGACGAATCCCCATAAAAAGTAATCCAAAGGACTGAGGTCCGGAGACCTAGGGGGCCATAGAATCGGTCCTTCGGCTTCATTATTTACGTACCATGGATTCCCCCTATTACCTATCCAATTCGATCCATGACGTTCAGTTAAAAAGTATGTGACATCACGTGTGCCATGCGGTGGGGCCCCATCATGTTGAAACCACATATTGTTTCTAACTTGAATGTTCACATTTTCTAATAAAATCGGCAGTAACTCCCTTAAAAAGTTTAAATATATGTTACCAGTTAAATTACCCTGGAAAAAATATGGTCCAATAACATAATCGTTTACAATGCCACCCCACACGTTCACGGACCATCTTCCTTGTTTCATAATTTCCCCTCTCCAATTAGGATTTTGTTGACTGTAGTACCTTATATTATGTCGGTTCATAGTACTAAACGTAGACTCATCTGTGAATAACACATTTCTAAAAAAGTCAGGGTTTTGGTAAGTTTTCTCTATAGCCCAAGAACAAAAATCTACTCTTTTTTCTATATCTCCAGGTAGTAACTTTTGGTGATATGAAATACGATAGGGATGGACTTTGTGATTTTGTAAAATTCTCTTCACAGATGTGTAAGACATACCAAGTGCTTCGCTCCGAGAATTGGTACTTTGAATTGGATTTTCATAAATGGAAAGCAGAACTCTTAGCTGATTTTCCTCATTGAGAACAGGCTTGTTAACATCGACTCTCTTCTTATAATCCACGTTTCCGGTCTCGCGGAATCTAACTCCTAATTTTTTTAATGTTCCTAAACTTGGTTGTCGTCTATCGGGATATCTGTCCAGATACTCTCGTTTGGACGGTCTTAACTGATAACCATTCCTCGCCAATATATTTAACAAATCTATCATTTCGGCTTTGGAATAACGTGTGACGTTTCTGTTCATCTTTAACAACTAACAGCTTCACTAAAATAATATTCTTTAAAAAGTAAACTACCGAAAGTTTGACAAATCTTTGATTAACTTGTTGCCCGGCAACCAAACGACAGTATTTGCACAGGTATCTCGATAGACGATAACCAAGTTTAAACACGTTAAAGAAATTAGGAGTTAGATTCTGCAGCGAGCCCGGGAATGCGGATTATAAGAAGAGAGTTGTTAACAAGCCTTTTTTTAATGAGGAAAATCAGCCACGAGTTTTTTTTTTGAAACATATATTTTGTTTATAATAAATATTGTTCCGTCGTTATTTAATATCTACTCGTTTAGTTATTGCAGATATGTTGCCACTTCGTTATTCCTAAATTCATATGTTTTTAAGCTAAAAACAAGTAAAAATCGGCCTCTTGGCCACTTTAATTAATAGTAGTGCTTACTATGGTACAAGCTGAAGTACAAACTTTCGTATACTCATGGTACCTATTTCATTAGATAGGTTTTACAATAATGCAAATTAGCCAAAATACTGATTTTCAACTGTTCATAGCTCCGAAACTATTAGGTTTAAAGGTGTAATATCTTATATAAAAAGTGTTTAGAATTTTCGGGAGAATCCAAAAATGCAGTAATATACAGGGTGTTCCATTTAAAATAAGCAAAATAACCATAATTTTTTCGCGTAATTTTTTTATTTGATGTTCAATTGTTTTTATCATAAATTATCCTTATTCCTCTCTAAAATCCCTACAACTTTTGTTTTTACCATTTTTCAATATCTTGTAAAATAAAGAAATTATAAAGGTGTTTACCCTTCGTTGGACAACCCTGTACACCCGGAATGAAAACACATTGTATTTTTCCATCCGTGAAGGAGTAAAAATCAACATATATATATATATATATATATATATATATATATATATATATATATATATATATATATATATATATATATATATATATATATATATATATATATATATATATATATATATATATATATATATATATATATATATATATATATATATATATATATATATATATATATATATATATATATATATATATATACAAAAGTGGAAAATTCTTGGGTTTAGGTTCGAATTAAATCAATTTTTAATTTTTCATTTATTTGACGTTTCGCCCTGTAATTTAAGGCATCTTCAGAAAAATTTTGTGATGCTAAAATTATAAAAATACAGACATTAACATTTAAAAGACACACTGTATATAAAATAATATTACCACGTTAAAACATATTTATATTCAACACTATAAAAGTACGTACCTTGAAATAAACAGATATTTATTGACTAATTTGTATTCTGCCAGAACTTGTATTAGAGCAGTAATGAAATATTTATCACTTGTATTTTTTTTTGTTCTCTCGTAAAAGAAACGGAACGCTTTTTTGTTGTTTTATGTTGAATACCGTTTAAGTGTGGAGAGTTAATATAAAATTGAAATTAAGGTGTCACATTAATAATGGTATTGAATATACTATGTTAGATTGTTTTTTTAAGGGAACTTTGCTTTTTAGTTTTGTAAAAATTTTGTTGATTAAGTTGTGTGATTTATCAGAGGTAACAATGTTATGTTTTTTAAGAATATGTTTAATTTTTGTGAAAGTCTCTCTGTATAGGGGAGGGCAACATATTTTGTATCTTCTTCTGGAGTGCGGTTATTCTTATAACGAGACGTGTTATATAACTTGTGTGTGCGTTGTTTAATTATTCTATTAATGTGTTGCTCTGGGAAATGATTTTTTAGTAATACGTTTTTTACTTTTTTTAGAGACTCTTTTCTGTATTCTGGTGATGTTAACTGTAAGGCTCGATCAGCTAAACCGGTTATTACATTTAATTTTTGATTTTTTGAATGATTTGAATTATAATTCGGATATCTCTCAGACCAAGTATCTTTTGTGTAACATTTCGTTTATATATATACATATTTATATATATATATATATATATATATATATATATATATATATATATATATATATATATATATATATATATATATATATATTTCGACGATGATTCTATGTATGTTAACAATACAATAATTAAATGTACTTACCAACAATTACGTAATTGTGCGATGCAATCTCCTGAAACCAAAAAGTAAGAAAAACTCATAATGATTAAGTCTCTATTATGTTAATTTTTAAATATTATTACAATAACGTCTATAGTTTATGTATCTTTTTAGTTTTGTTACTATTCCATTAAGAAAGGCTGAATTGATGTTTGTCTTACTTATTTCAAATATGCATTTATAATTTTTCCTCTTAATAAGCTATGAAGACATGATCCAACATGTCATCCTGTATGCATGTCCAATTGAAATGTTTTGCTTTACCAGTATGAAGTAGGGTGGTAAACAAAGAAGACAGGTTAGTCACCACACTCAATAATAAACTCACCTATTGACAACCCAATATTATCTCCTAAAGATGATAATTGCTAGCTCTAGGCCGATGAATTCGGATTCTTCTTTTTCGTCCCTCTGCCTATACTTCGAAATCACAAAACTCTTACTTTCGATATAATATATAAGTTAAGCACCACCAAGTTTTAATTTGTGATAAATAAAACTTGGAAAAAAAATATTTGTATTGAATTTAATCACTGTCAATAAGTAAATACTAATCTTAACCAATTGAAAACCAACACGTTGAAACCAAATTACATTTATTATTAAGTAAAACCAATCACAATATTTGTAAATTATCCTAAAACAAATAAAATGTTTTGTTAACTTAATTCATTCCCCTAGGGAGCTCAATAGCATCCCAGCAAAATGTGAATGAATTCAGTTTTCCCCAACGGATTTTAAGTTTATTTTTTAAATACAATAACTATAATCCTAACCTAAAATATTTGACATGGGGTAAGTAAGGACAGACCCCAGAAGTTTATTCTTTATATATATAAATCTTAAATAACAGTTTGGTTACAAGATTTAATAATTAAGTCAAATATTTAGTTTAAAATCCTAATAAGTTTCCCCCCTTAAAATGATTACGTTTAATTATATAACACTAATGTTTACTAGGCTAAAAACTAACCACCACAGTAGGAAGAAAAATAAAGAAATTCCCTGTTCCTCAGATATGATTCGCCCAGTCTCAGAAACTCCTGGTCAGTTAAGTGAGTCTATAAAATCAAATCACAATTAATTACCTACCTCTATCAAGAAAAATTTCAAATAACATCATTTAGGTTACAGGATAAGAGCCAAAACAATCAAATTATTTTTTGTATCCTAATAAACAAGCTTCTTTAAATTTCTAAATTTTGATTATACTTAAAACAAAAAATTACTTTTGCATGTAAAAAATTGATAGGTTAAATTTTTACAATAAAAACTATCTAAAAAAATTAAATTCTTATTGACCAACGCACTGAGTGGCAGAACAATCTAGAGAATGACTATTACTTAGTCTTGAATACCTTAGCTACTACCAATAAACTTGCTTGTAGCATTACGCTGCATTACGAAGCCGGCTGCGCTACACCTTACAGAAAATCTGCATACGATGCTATACACTAATACAAAGTTATACGCATAAACAGTTTAAAAAAAAATAGTAATAACTTATGTGAGTATTAATTAAAACAAATGGTAATATATTGTGTGAGTATAAAAGACAATACTTGTTCCTTCACAGCCCAAAAAATAATTTTGTCAACTAAACCAATTGAGATATTAGAATTGGTTGATATCAACCACTAAGTGCGGCATGGCCCTTCCGAAACAGATATTGATCCTAAGAAAAACTAGGTACAACATACTTGTCACTTCAGAGTCCCACAAATAAGATTTTATTTTGCACCAAAATAAAATTAAAAATACCTGTGCTTATGGTAATCTACTCTATACATTTATTTTAAATGTCCAAGTTTTAAACTACTATTTACCTAAATTTTCTAGTGCAGACTGTAAATTGTAGTAAGGCAGGCAATATCCAAGTGCTGGTCACTCTCCTACAGCTAAGCTTCGTAGACCGTGTCCAAGATATCATGTCATCAATGCTGAACTTATACAAGTTACCCTGTAATTTCTTAATGAACAACCTTATTGTTTCTCTAAGGCATAAGCGAACAATGTGTATTAGCTCGCTGATATGTCAAATCGAAGACCAATAATTTGCATGTAATAATGCATTTCTGAATCAATTGAAAACATATGTATCACTAAATGCCTAAGTGCGGAACTAAATTAGGTCACACTTCACTATTCCTAATAAAAGAAAAAGTACATAACGAGGAAAGTTCCGGGTAAAGAGAATTTACCGGTTTTTTTAGCTATCGATCGACTGTTAATGTTAAATCTTTATGATTCCGATAATGTGAAATAAAAAGTAAAAGGTACACAAAAGTTCTTTTTACCGTTTAAAGGAAAGGCTGTGGGAATGGGTAGCGAAATAAACTAATAGCTAAAAGCTAATACAGACTTGTGCTCGAAAGAAAATACCGAGGCACAATACCATAACAACGTATCTGTTTCAGATATTACAAGATATTTTATTACACATTCTTCTTCATAACAGTAGTAAATTTGGGCAATAAAAAATGTAGCCTATGTCAATAGATTCACTTCCAGATATGATGAATATAGAGTAGTAGTAGTAGTGGCCAGGGCCTCACTAATCTACAGAATTTTAACATTTAATACTACTTGGCGTGTATGTGTTCCCTCTGGTCCGGTTCTGTGCTGCAAGAATCGATACAACGCCTGCTGGACCAGGCGACGGGCGCCGCGCTTCTAGCTGGGTATTCGCGTTCCAGAGCTACAACGTTTTCCACAATTCTTCAACTCTCTCGGGTCGACATCTGTTCGTTTGCGCTCCATGTCATACGCGCTAAATAGACTCGATGAAAGAGTGAAAATCTGAAGTGATTTCTGACGCGGAGGTAAGTTTGAAAGAATATGAATAAGTAGTTGTAGACTGTATGATTTAAAGCGGGCGTTATATTTATTAGAATTTTTTGGTTTACTTGGAAAGATAACAAATAATCAGAATACAATTAAATTCATCAACTATAACAAAAATTATGCAATGATTTGGCGCGAAACATCCTGCAAATTGAGTTATTCGTTTTTGTTAGTAAAATATTTTGTGGTAATTTTGACATAATATAAAGTGGCACTTTTTAAAATTAATTGAGCTCTAAAACATTTTTTCAGCCATTGCGAAAAGATTCCAACAAAAATAAAACAATCACGTTCCAGCCGCAGGGCAAAAACAGCTTTTTGCACACAAATGTGATAGCTACATGACTGTGAAAAGTGGTTTTTCAAACATGTTATACACTGTATTCTTTTAAGACTGCATTTGGGGTTTACAGTTAAATTCACTGTGTTCTCTCACTTTTCACATGACACTTGAATGACGTTGAAATGTAAATTATAAAGAGACGCTAAGTGAGAAACCACCAACCATATATTTTGTACATGGAGGCTGACCAATGACGAATCAATTTGATCCCTGAAAAATGATATCCATGATATGCGAAATTAGTCGCAGTCTCAGTAAGAGCTGTTTGTATGTTTTTGGATGTTTTCATAGCAGTCGTCGAAAGATACTGTATAACAAGTTTATTGAAAATAATTCTTTTCAACCTAATGTGATAGTTTAGTGGCAAGGCACAACATAAGTGTGAAAATCATTTTTAAACGTGCCTGTGATCCCCTGTATTTCTTCTGCGACTGCATTTGGGGCGTACACTCACAAATTCCCTGGCTACCCTCCATTTCTAACATGACAATTAAATTTGAAAACATCTACAGAGTGGTCTTTTTTTCCGGATCGAGACCTATTTAACTCTCCAGAACATTTTTACTAGAAAGTCAAATCCCTCATTATGTTTTCTAATTTCTTTGTTTGTTAGTTATTTTTCGATTTTTTGAACCGATAAAAAGTTATTTAGCAAAATGTACAATATGGGTCATTTGCACTGCTAGAAGTTTTTTATTTTTTATGACATTAAAATGATTCAAAAAACAAATTGTATTGCTAATTACCACGTTTTTTGAAACATTGTAAGAATTTAAAAAACTGGCAACTGTCAAAGATATAAGTATAACTTGTTTTTAAATGAGACACCCTGTAGCTTTACCTTCAATAGATAAGTCTATTTTTTCGGATTTTAAATATGCCGCGTTTGATACATATCTTTAAAAATAAGCGAGTAACTGGAGAACTTCGCTATATAAGAAATGTGGCGAGGGGAGAAAAAAAATCTTTTTCACATCCATTAATCTTAAAATGCAGGTTTTCTTCATTTTCTTGTTTATTTTTTAGAGAATGGTATCAAATTATAGGGTTCGAAGTCAATATCAAAAATCAAAGGAGACCCTTTAGAAATCAAAGGAGACCCTTTAGAAGTTAGGCTGACTGGCATTAGCTCGAAAGAGTTTGAACATTTTTTAAAGTCTTGATATAGTAGGAATTACCTCAAAGTATTTGAGTTTCAGTATGATAATAAGGAGACCATAAAGGTTTTTATGATTGTGTTAAAATCCTAGTTCTACACGTGTATAACGGAAAGAAGGTCCAGCGTTTCCAAAAATGAAATAAAAATAATTCAAAATTGATGAAGGGGCTCAAGACAACACATTTTAGTCAAAGGTATCTAAAAAAATTAAAAACGGTGTCATTAGGGTCAAAATACAACTTTTTTTTTACTCCATAAATTTAACTGCAGTCCTCTGGATGTCTAAAATAATGATTTAATAAGAGAAATATCGTATAAAATTAAAGAAATTCTCTGTTGATAATTTGTTTGACGTTGCTCTAAAACTTTGCTTAAATTACAAAAGAGTAATACATTTTCTAGTAATGTCACTATTTTATGTTGCTCTTACGGGTTGCTGATAATACTTCATTCTTACAGTTCCGGGTTTTACAAAGTACACTTTATAAATTTGAGTATATAATAAAGTTTATTTACCCATTAACTTACTTACCCCTTTTGCTAAAAAAGTAATTATTTAGATACTGTAAATTTTGTATTCATGTTAGAAAGAAAGAAGGCTGTGGACAAAAAAATTATGAGTAGCCTTAGTATGGTATTCGCGACAACCAGTTTTTTTCTTTATGGATGACATTTTTAAATCCGTCAATTTCTGTTTTATCTTTTAAAGAAATTACATTTATTCATAATGCGACGGCTTAGTTGTGAAGAAAGATAAAATTGTCTTAGGTTATGAAATGATGGTTGGAGCCAGCTAGCTATTGCCGATATATACAATGTTGGTACAAGCCTTATATCAATGTTAAGATTTCGTTACGACAATATAGGAAGTCATATTTATAGGCATAGGCCTGGCAATAGAAGAATACTTTCTCCTGGGCAGAAGGAGTTTTATTTAGTAAATGCCATCAAAATTGCACAAAATGTGCACGAAAGCTGAATTATACTTTAAAACGTACAAAGGAAAGCGAGTTTCTGACCGGACCGTCCGACGAACTTTTAACAGAAATAATTTAAGGTAAAAATAAAACCTTATCTTTTATATTTTAATTTAAGAAATACACATTCAATTTTGGGTTTGTATCGTAGTAGTTTTTTAAATTATCAATATTACATTACTTTTCATATTTTTTGCCTTAAACATACGTTTTTATTACTTTAAATTAAGCTTTGCTTGAAGCTTAGATTAGAATGAAGCAATTTAGAGAATATAAAATATGCAACATCATAACTAATAAATTATTTCGTGTAACCCTGTATTATTCAAAATTTCAAAACGTTTAGGGCTCATCGTAGGGCAAAATGTACCAAATTGCTGCGCCAGCATAGAGTTACTAGAAATGCTTTGTCACGTGTACACAAAAACTGGGGGATATTCGCGAATTGGCCTAGAGACAACCGAACGAGAGATACGCGAGTTAAATACGTCGACAAGAGGAGTACGTTTTAAAAAAAAGTGAACAATAGTACGAACAGAGAGTAGCTTTGACACTATATTAATGTTACTGATTATTACAACATTTTCCTTAAATACTAAATAAATATACAATCAGCAGAATTGCATTATTGGTGTATACATCAGGAGTGGTTCAGGGATATTTCTCCTCTACCCTTAGTTTCTTCAACGTCCTCGTTGATAAGTCCTTGTAGGGTCTTCAAAGGAATTGCCTTTTTGCCTCTTTGCTTCTGCCATAGATATATTGTAAGCAGTAGTATGCATATAAATATTATGCAAATAATAATAAAAATGACATGCGGTTTTTGTTGAGGAACAGGGTCCTGAAAATATATAGGTTCCATTAGGTCTTCTTGAATTTTTTTCGGATTTTGCAGATGTCTAATCTGTAGATTTAGAAACAAATCAGTATTTTTAATTTTTATAATTTCAGGTAGATCGATGGATATATTATTTATGGCCAAGGAATACTTCTGTTGATTTATAATGACATCACATTGGCTCTGTATAATATAACAGCCTACGAGAGTTATTTTTTGAAATTGGAAACAATTTTCGTAAATTGTTTCTGAGATTTGTGTACAGAAAAGCAGAGAGTTTTTATGGGTTAAAGTCAAAGCACTTGACAGTTATTTTGTACAGTGGCATACTGGCAATTTTTGGGCACAGGACAACTATTTGCAATTAGCCCTGAGCAAATCCATTTTGAATTCACTTCTTCACAATGGTCGTTTCGTTCGCAGTAGTACTTGCTAGGACTAATAAGAATTTTGAATTCATTGTTTGGTATGGGATATACAAATTTTAGATTACATGTGTTTTGTTCAAAAATGGGTATCTTAATTGCTAGAATTGCCATATCTTCTAAGATTAAAAGCCCGGTTTTACAAATTAAAGTTAATTCTGAAAACTGTCTTATAAACCATAGTGCATTTTTAGGATAGTGCATCTCTAAATATTGCCAAATTTCAGTAATTTCTCTAATATTCAATATTTCTAAATCTAAGGTTTGCAAGTGTGCAAAAGAGAAAATTCGTAATAATTTTTCCAAAACTGATTTAAGGTCGTTATTTGTACATATTCGTTTTGTAATATAAGTATTAAATTGACTTCGTTATATAAGTCGGTAAGTTCTAATTTAATAGTTTTCGAATTTTCGTTTATAATTTTTATATTTTCCTCGAATTTACTCATAACATTTCCAGCGAACGAGCTTAAGTCATTAATCTTATGCACAGTGTTTAATTGATTTTGTTTTAATATTTGCAAGTTTTGCGTAATTGTTTCCAGGTCGTTGTTGTCTAGATTTCCGGTAACAAACTTGACCACGCTACCTAAGTAGTTTATTTAATCTCGCTTTTTGCGGTTTTTATGTAAACTGCTGATATCATAAATATTTAACTTTGCATATGTATCATATGTATTATTACATGCTTTCGAGATTGAAACTGTATTTTCGTAAAATTATTACTTTGATTATTAACAATATTACTAATATCTAAAAGAGTATTATATATATTATTTAACGTAAAATTAAGTTTTGTTAGGTTAATTGGAATATATGTGGTATGATAATGACTAATTATTAAAGAAGGCGAAATGTCTTCCATATAATATCCATTATTTGGGAGTTTGTGTGCTTGAAGTGCTTGGCATGGGTTCTTTAGGCTCGACAGGGTCAGAATCGGGAAGCTGAAAAGAAAGAGGATTTTTTCTAAGTCTCTTGATTTTTTTAATGTGAGCTGTAACTGGTTTTTTCTTATGCCGGTTACTTTGTTTTGACTAACATTAGTTACTTTTGTAGGTATATACGGGGGATTCATTTTATTACGGAGAGTACTTTTCCGATATACTCGTTGCTTTGGTTGAGTTTCGGGAGCTTGTTCGACATTTTTATTTTGTTTTTGAGTATTTTCGGATTGTTTTTAGTATGCGGTTTTATAGACAGTTTCATGGAATGGTATTAGTTCCTTTTTGCGATTTTCGTTATATTGTTCGAAAATAGTTAAATCATTATTTATATTTGGTTCGTTAAAATAAGGACCATACAGAATTGAGAAAGCTGAATGTTCTGTGGTCGTGTATATGCTTTGATTATAAATTAACACGGCAGATGTCATTAGATTTTAGGGAGTTTCGTCTGGGTTTTGCATTTTTAAAGTGCGTAATTTTCTAGTAAGGTAGAGTGTAATCTTTCTACAGGGCTGTTGGAAGATGAGTTCCCAGGAGTAGTATAATGTACTTCTATGCAGAACAATTGACATAATTCCTTAAAAAGATGATTTTGGGGAGTATTGTGGTGAGAGAAATAATGCCTCAGTTTACTTAAGATCGTAACTGCATTTTTATCTGGGATGAAATAGGCTTGGGCGTATTTAGAGAACGAATCTATGACGGTAAGAAATTGACAATTGGAAAATTGAAAAATGTCTAAATGAAGCGTTTTGAATGGTTTTTCTGAAAGCAATGGGCCTTCGTAAGCAATTTTATACGGGCGCCTTTCATATTTATTTTGCAAGCATATTTCGCAGGAATTTATATAGATAGTGATGGCGTCCCTTAATTTTGGCCAGTAGTGTTTTTTCTTGATATGATTATACGTTTCTGTTATCCCGTTGTGGTTATTTTGATGGTAGTTAGCAATTATTTCTCTTTGTTGTATGGGATTTGTTACGTCGATTAAACAAATGTTAGACAATATAAGTTTTGCGCTAGGATTTAAATTTGCATTGACTATTCGTTGAAATTCTACTTTTAACTCTTGATTTGGTATACATATAGTAAACGGGACGCCCGGTTGTATTATATCGTTAAGAACTTTTAAAATATGTTCTTGTTGATCAGGCTTATATTTTTACAAACTGGTGATTTTTTTTAAAGGGTTCCGAATACATGTGTTTGTATTCGTCGCCATAGTCTATTAATTATTAGGCGATTAGATGCGTTCCAAGTAGCACATATAATCATATATGGGCTAAAATGCTGTGATATTGGCTAATATCCCTGGCTAATTAGCTAAAATAGCTAGCCAAAATAACAGTTCTATTACACTATAAAGACGGAAATATGGCTAAAGTGGGAATAATAATTTGGCCATAATGGGGTAAAAATGGCCAATTGGCAATTATACGACCCTCTCTTTTGATTTTATGGTTGGGTTTATTAGCTACTTTTTGACTTTAAAATCGAGCTTTTTTAGCTGAATTCTGACTTGTTTTTTAGCCGAAATTTGAGTCACATTTTTTTTCGAAATTTACCTAAATAATTTCTCATTTTTTGCCTTTTCTTCATTTATACAATAAATCATCAATTGTTTCAAATTATGTAGAAATAGTATTGACAGAGCCAAACAGTGTAAGAATTTATGAGCCAAGAGGAAATGCAAATATAACAAATCATGGTTTGACGGTTGATAGGGACAAAAAACACTTGCGAAGGCATTTTTGCTGTTAAAAGAATCTAAGATAGGCATGTAAAATACGCGCCCCTTCTTGAAGCTAAAACTTTCGAATTTTTTTCTTTTCAGTTTGGAAATGTGTTTTACTAAAAAAATTTATTAAAGGGGTCGTGACTTAAAAAAAACATGCATGAAAATACGTATTTATAGGTAGAAACAATATGTTTGTTTAAAGTGGTCGAGTAATGGCTGCTAGGAAATTAGTTTAGCTAATGCTTTGGGCTATGTTTTAAGCAAATATTGCTTAAAATTGGCCACTTTGTAAGCAAATATTTATCAAATGGCAATAATTTTCAAATGTAACCAAAATGTAGCAACATTTACTAAAAATTTGACAATAAAAATGCCTACTTGGTTTGCATTTAATACTAGCTAAAAAATGGCTAATTTAAGATCCAGGAGCCAGCGTAACAAAATTAAACGACGATTACCTCAAGACGGCGTTTTTCTATGATGTGGTGGAATATTTAATCTATTTATTAGACATTTTGTATGGTAAATAATTTATATTTCGTTTTTCTAAATATATCTTCAGTTTGGTTAAATATAGTTTTATAGGTTATAAACGTAAATTTGAAAATGTGGCATACTTTGGCAATATTATAGCAAAAAAAGCGAAATAAAACAATTTTAATTTAATTTTGAAACAAAAATTTGAGAATAAAAGCCATATTTTTCCTTTCAATTTTTGTTGTCTTAAAATGTTATAACCTGGCATTCTTATAGCTATTATTACTATAATTAAACTTAAATACTTGCTAAAATATGTTTGGTTGGAATTTGGGAAAAACTTATTGATTATATTCTGACCTCGATTTTTATTGATTAAAAATGCTATATTCTGGCATCTTAAACAGCTATGCTTACTATAATTTAACTTCAATACTTTATTAGAATATATCTGGTTATGTTGGTATCTGGTACTTTTTGGTCATCCAGTATTACAAAAAAAAGGTGGGGGTTTAATTACCCCATAAAAGATATTTTTTGGCCAAGTAATTTTGCTATAGCCTATTTACATTAATAACTGCTACTTACAAACCAAGATTCATTTGCCAAAATTTGACAAATCTCTGGTTTTTATGTGCCTTTTATGGCTAACTGTTAGACAAAAAAGCTCATCAGCTAATTTGTGTCACTTGGGGTAGTTTACAGGTAATTTCGATATAGGAAGGTATTTTACTTGAGTATCGTTATTTGAATGAACGGTGATGTCGGAATTTGCATCGTGTGCATTTGGGTTAACAAGAGGATTAGGGGTAATCTCCGGTTGTTGGACTGGAGGGATGTCATATTGTTGGTTAAGCACAAAATCGGCTAAATTGGCTACAGTGTTATCTACATTAGGGGCATTAGACTTTGCGTCGTTAGTTTCGTGCACGTTAATATCTATTCGTGACAGAGCATCGGGGACGAGATTTTCCTTTTCTTTTTTGTATTTTATCTCGTAGTCGAATTCGTCCAATTTTAATTTCCACCTAGTTAGACGAGAGTTGGGTTCCTTAATTTTGGAAAGCCATACTAAGAGGTTATCATCGGTTTCTATGACAAATTTTGGGCCATATAAGTAAGGACGGAAATGTTTTGTCGAATCGACTATTGACAAAAGCTCTCTTTCAATTTTGGAATAATTTCGTTCGGCAGAATCAATAGTTCGAGAGTAATATGCAATAGTATGTTTGTTTTGTGATAAAACGCTACCTAAAAGTTTGGTGAAATTGGGGTATTGTAATACAGGAGAATTCGTTATAAGTTTTTTACATTTTAAAAATGCGTTTTTATATTCTTGATTTTCAATATTTAATTCGCTGCCTTTTCGGAGGCATTTAGTTATTGGAAAAGTTACTTTTGAGAAGTTTTTAATAAATCTCCGGTGATATCCTACTAGTCCTAAAAAGGCCTTAATTTCTTTTTGTGTTCTGGGAATGGGATAATGTTGGATGGCTTCTATTTTAATGGGGTTAGGTTTAATTCCTTCGGGGGTTATCACGCGTCCTAAGAAGGCTACTTCTTTACAGAAAAATTCAGATTTATCTGGTTGTACTTTTAGATTAACTTTCTTGAGTTTTTTGAATATTTGGCGAATATGGTCAATGTGTTCGGACAGGGATTTTGAAAAGATGACAATATCGTCCATATAGACGAAACAAAATTTGTAGCTACAAAAACGTAGCCGGTGCATTTCTGAGGCCAAATGGCATTCTAAGGTATTCGTAATGACTATTGTTTACAGTGAATGCAGTTTTTTCGATAGACTCGGGTTCCATTTCAATTTGATGAAATCCTTGGGCAAGGTTAAGGGTAGTGAAATAGATAGATTTACCGAGGGCATATTTTGAAATGCAGGGCGCTACGGGCATAGGACTAAATAGAGCGATGCAATTGGTTAGACCAACGTGGCGGGAACTTTAAATTAAGTTGCGATTGTCTAGTATATTTTTAAGCAACGTTTAATAGATGTAATGCTTTGTACGTTACAGTACGCGTACAGGGTGTTTTATTATTTCGTGTTATAGAGGAAAATATTTTATACTTAAATTGTACGGTACAAGTAGTTTTTATCCAAAAGTAAAAATAATAAGTCTATGCAAGGTGACGCAGATATGTAGCCGCTGTGAAGAAGTTTTTCTATCCTACTTTAAAAATTTATAGTTTAATTTTAGTTTGCCTGCATATTTCATCCTCCTATTTTTGAAATATGCTTATGGGCGTTCGGAATTTTAAATTTAACGTGCACATCAAATAGCTTTGTATTTTGTAATTTCTGATTATGGCCAACTATGTTTTAATGTAATTAAAAATTAATTTTAAGGTTTCATACACTTATATATTTTAAAAAGAAGGGAAATAGAATAATATTGGTTAACGAATGAACAGTTTATCAAATGATTCAAATGGCATGTGTAGATTCTAAAACCATACAGGGTGTTTAATTTAATAAAAAATACAACAATTTAGAAAATAAATAAAATTATATTTAAAATAAAGAAAACCCTATATTAAAATGTATTAAAGTGTCTTTTATTGTATTATCTAATGGACGCGACCATGGATAATAGCATTTCGCTGATTTAAAGATACGTTTAAATTTATGTTGTGTTTCCTTTTTATAGTGCTTTTTCTGCCACAAGGAGGTCTTCCTGAAGAAATTCTTGAGCTTCCACGAATAACACTAGGCCGTCTTCGGGATGCAGTTGTTGGTTGTACTTTTATTTTTGAATTGCTTTTCACTCTAGCAGCTTTACTCTGGTCTATGACAGAATATAGATGCGGCACAGTTTGTATTCTTTTTAGTCTCTTTGCAAATCTTTCTAATGCCTTCAAAGGTATTTCCTTAAGCATTGTGTTAAGTCTTTGACATTCTCCCTTAATTTTTTGAATTACATTTTTCTTTTCCTCTTCATTTTCCATGTTAACCTCCATGGGTGTCTCATTAAACGAAGTTGAATCATTAATTGTGTCTATATGGTTTACTTGATTATCACCATGTTCTGAGTTTGTATTGTGTGCCAATTCATTTAGGGCTAAAAACTATTTTGGATCAGGACATTTATCACCGAGAGGTAGTTGCCCAAGTGATGCTCTTTCTTGAAAATCAATGGCAGGGGCATTCAAAAAAGGTATATTTAAGTATTTATGTAGGTAAGCTTGGTGCTTACCTACATATGACCCATTAATGCCTGCAGGACCACTGCATACCCCAACTGGCACATCAATAATGTATTTAATGAAAATATTAGAACTACTATTAATTTGATACAATCCATCTCCCAATATATCAATATCTTCTGATTTTAAAACATTTACTCTTGAATTCTCCTCTATGGGCAAAATCTAATAATTTGCTTTTAAAATACTCCCCCCAGACAAATGAAATGAAATCAACTAATGCTACACAATTTTAGCCTTTTGTACGATGCAGGATAATGTCTTTTAGCATTCTGATGGTTACTTCTGCGTAATTGTTTGTATTGTTTCCTCTTATGAGCAAATGCTTTCTATGGAGATACAACCACTCTTGTCCTCTGGAAATCTTCAAATCGAGCCCAAAAATTTGGATGCTTCTCGCTGCAACTTTAACATGTGTTTATTTAGATCTTCAGCACTTTCAGAATACATAATCTACAAAAATAGCAACGCCATATTAATGTGCATTAAAGTTATTTTTAGGGTAAAAGAGCTTTTCTATGGTTATTTTAAAAACCTAGAGGAGGAACTGCTTTTTCATCTTTTTTTTTAAATGTATTTTGATTGTAATTATTTACCTTACGAAATGAATGCATTAAAGTTTGGCGCTTCTCTATAGAAACCTTATTTTTCTTCTCACAAAGCCATCGCCATTCTTTTTGGAGGACGTGGAAAAAGGAAAGTAGTTGAATGGATATTGGAAAAGTATTTCTAAGAGCTGTTTTTTCAGCTTTGGAGCCGTCCGTCATAAAACATACAGATTCCTGAAAAATGTTTAGTTATTTTGGGCTTTTAGAGAGCATTTGTCCACGCAAGAATGTTTAACGCGAGAAGGTAGTTCCAGAGTTTAATTTTTTATACGTATGGTATAACAATGTTTTATCCACAATCACATGTACATATATATGTCTATGTTTTTTAGGCTGATACAAACAATATTTTTTAATTTCATTATTACACTAGGGGAATAAAATTATTTTATTGCTTTAGTAGATAAAATATCACTTTAGACTTTAGTCGCTTCATAAGAGTAAAGGTTGTTCACGCGAAATGTCCCATACCCTATAACTTTTACGTTTTTCGGATTACAAAAAAAGTTTAAAACAAAAGTTGTGCAACATATTATTTGCTTTCCATGTATCATGTTCAAACTTATACAGGACATCCCATGCTACACATGCTGTGTTGATACAAATTTTGAAATTTAAAAGTTTTACCTCATTCAGATGTTTGGACCAAACATATGAAATATATTTCTTCTGATTAGTCTAATCAGAAGAAAAGTTAGATTTTTAAGCACCCATCATATGCAGAAAGCAAATAATATGTTCGAGAACTTTTGAATTAAACTTTTTTTTTCTAATCCGAAAAATAAAAAAGTTAAAGGGGGTGGGCCATTTTGTGTGAACACCATAACATTATAAAAGATGAACCAATACCTAAAAGATACACATAAAGCAAAACATTATTGATAATAGGTATCTAATTAAAAAAATTAATGCACACACAAAATTAAACCATCACCTTGTATGTATATCAACATATTATGTACTTACAAAATATTGTTCCATTTGGAAAGGTTTTCTTTGTCATTGCTAAAAAATAAATATATACTTGTACATACATATATGTATCTCGTAAATAATTAATCAAAGCATCTAAATAAAATTTTACTTACATGTTATACTATATAAATTATTAAAGCGCCGGTTATTTTTCATTTAGTTTGTACTTTTTAGCTTTGTCAATGTAGTAAATTTTATCTTAGACAATAAAGCAATTTTTGATTTTGACTTGTTTTGACGCGCGGGCATAAGAATGCAAAAAAAACAGTTTGACAATTACAATCAATATTGAAAAGATAAGTTTTTGTAACTGAATTTGAAAAAAATCTTTATACAAACTAGCATGACAAAAGAAGAGTTTATATGCATTGCGAATATTAATAAATGTTTATTTCTTTAGGTGACTATACTTACAAAACTCCCTCCAAAAGCTTTTGGAAATTTTTGCTTTAGCAATCCATAAGCTTGTTCATAACTTTTCGTAGTTTGACCATCAGGTAAAAGTATTGCTATTGGAATAGCCCCAGCTTTTGTAGCTGTTAGTAAGACAGTCACTGTAGTTTCACTTGTATCACAGCTAGATGTGCTGTGACAAAATATAAATTCTTTAGAGGACTGTAATTCCTGTGCCCGCTGCTTAATTGGAGTAACTACCACAACTGCCCATGGGTCTGTAGCGATTTCTATTTTTATTCCTATAAGTATAACATAATATCATTTCCTTTTACTCAAGCAAAGGTTTAGTTAATAAGGAATTGAGAAATGAATTAGTTTACTGTAATAAAGTTATACTAGGTTAGTTTTTTGATTTTTTCCTCTATTTTAATTACCCAACTAAAATACACAAAAAACTAATTTTAGTAACATGATCTTTTTGTATTAAAAAATTATGGACAATTATCAGCTATTGTTCATTTTTGGAAACACATTTTCATTGGCTAATCTAAGAAAAGTTTTTTAAATATATTCATTACCTGATTGTTGATAAAACTCTTTTTTTTCTTGAAGTTTTGGTATTGGCTCAAATATATGTCCAAAGTGCTTTAAAGTCCACTTTTTATGAAAATAATAAAGGACATTTTTAGTAGGATTGACTGAAGAATCTTTCCCAACATTTTTCATCCAGTAACAACAGACTTTCATTGAATCGACAAGCTTCGGCAGGATTCATTCCACTTTTAAAATAACCCTCAAATATCTTTTTAGTTTAAATTTAAAATAACAAAAAACAGTAGATAACTAATTTATTTCTATAATATACCTACTTAATTTTTATATTTGTATGTATTCATAGCACTTTGAGCACGACTTTTTTTCTTGTTTACTGAACTGTGCTGGCACACAAAGTATTTATGATACAGTACTCTGAAAAAAAAACAAAAAAATGAAAATTTACTAGAGAATAATTAAAACCTACCTTTGTGGGTTTTTTAATTCCGTATTTCGAATCCAGGTTGTTGCTGCATGTAATTTAAATAACTCCAAATATCTATCCGCAATCTTCTTGATTTTTTTAAGTTAATACGGAGGATAATTTCCTTATTGTTTTGATGGTCAGCTTGAATACGACATTGGTAGCCCTTTTCCTGACTGAAGTTTAAGATATCGCCTGAATTCATCTCTTCGCTTTTGCCCAAAGAAATATGAAGTAAAACAACAATATTCGAACTTGAAACAATTTGTAATCGCTCTAGCCTGATTTATAAACGCAGTTCGCGCCTGGCGTTGAAGTTCGTTAGGTAAATGAATAGAAACCACAAAACAAAACCAATAAAAACAAATAAAACGACACAAACGAAAACGCACATTAAATCTTTCAAGGTTAGAAATATAGGAATTGTCTGTCATTTGTCCAACCTTGAAAACACACTGACCAATCAAAAGCATTTATTTGCTCCTATGTCCGTAGCGCCCTGCGTTTCAAAATATGCTTACCGAGGCTGTCAAGTATCTCCTCAATTCTAGGGAGTGGCCAGGTCTCTTCACAGGTCTGTTCATTGAGGCGTGTATAATCCGTTTTTACAAATTTTACAAAATTTCTTTTTACCAGATGTGTCGTCCTTTTTAGCCACAATCCGTACTGGTGCTGAATAAAGCGAAATCGAGAGACGGATTATTTTATTGTCAAGAAGTTTCTGAACTTGGGATTGAATTTCGAGGTTCATGGCTGGGGGATGCCTAAATGATTTTACGTAGACAGGTCTAACATTAGTGGTACGAATGCAATGTTTGGTTTGGCTAGTAAACGTTAGGTCGCAATTTTCGTGGTACATAATATCTTTAAATTCATGACAAAAAGGAAGTATTTTGGATTTTTCGAGAGGGGTCAAATGATCTAATCTTAATTGCTTTTCAGGGTTAAATTTTGACAGGCTGCTACGTGGGGGATCTAATATATCAAATTGATCTTGTGGGATAACTTTTATTCTTTGATGAAAATTTATATTCATATTAGGAGTAGGGTTAGGAATTTTGCAGAGGCCGTTTCTTACTTCCACTAAACTGTTGGGTATAATATGGTCTTGAATATTAAAAGAAGGCAAAATTGCTAAACTTTTTTCGTAGTTAACCGGTATAGTAACACAGTTGTTACGAAAATTTTGAACAGGTCTTAATAAAGGTTTATTATAAGCAAGAGAAAATGGAATTTTAATATTTTGTAAGTAAGTTGTTTTCGTAATCTATAATAGGATTTAAGTTACTAAGATCTTTTGTGCCTATTAAAGCATCAAAATCGTTATGCCAATTGAGTATTCGTAATTTAAAATCTGTTTTATGCCTAGTTCGTCTAATAGAGGAACTTTTAAATTTTTGTTTTCTTTTTATGTCCTTTTACAAGCTCTAACTTCAAAAGGTTCATAAAATATTTTTTGCTCATACAACTCAGCTATTTTTGGCAAAATAATAGAGTCGGGTGCACCTGAATCAATAAGTAATGTGATTTGTTTTTTTGGAAGGTAAAAATAGGGTAATTCAATTTTTTGGGCAATGTTGTTTAAGTTAATGACGGTTTCGAGGCTGTTATCTGAAAATTTTTGAAACTTTCTTGTTGAATGGTTTTAAAACTTTGTTCATGTTCGGGTTTATATGAACCTTAATAATCTTGATTTTCGAGGACAGAATCGTAAGATTGTGTGGGATCTTGGATGTAGGTAAGATTATCACTGTAAGGATTATAGGACACGGGTTCTTGGTAAGATGACGTGGAATATTCATTTTAATACTGCTCGTCATAAAACGGTTGTGAATGTGTCTCTACAAAATTTCTGGGTCCGGAAGATTGAAAGAAATTTGGTGGCTTAGAAAATTGTTTTTGTTGATATAATCTCGAGGGGCCGGCCGTAGAAGTCGACATAGGGACTGGTGGTTCAGGTCTGGAGGGCCTATTGCTACTTTTGGAGCAAAGACATTTTTGGGTCTACCAAATACTTGGGTGTTAGTTGGATAATATCTTGGGACCTGTCTCGGTTGTACCGATAAAGGTCGACTAGCAAATCTTTGTGCTTGTGGGAAATTCATGGGTGAAGTTTGGGGATTATTAAGTCTCATTGGAGGTCTCTGTATATTACGATTATTTACATTACTATAGTTAATATTAGAATTACAATTTTGCAAAGCTGAAATATTTGTGAAATTAACTTGCGATTCTATCATATTATAATTGAACACGTAATTAAAAGCTTCGTCAAGTGTATTAGGCCGTTGTAACATGAGTATTGTTTTTAAAGTTTGCGGAGAATTTGTCGTTAGATGTTTTTTCAATTTGATTTATAAGAGTTGCTTTTACTATGTGTTCTACGAGTTCGCAATGCATTTTTGAGAGTATTCTTTGCACGAACGATTTGAGCCTATCTACAAATTCTAAAATATTTTCATTTTTATTTATTCTTACGTATTGCCTTTGTTGTATCAATATATGATATGTAATCGGATCTCCAAATTTTTGTCTTAATGCAATTTTATTAGAATTTTCAGATTCGTTCTCAATACTTAATCCTTAAGAGGCCCTATTTTGTATTAAAATATTTTTCAAACATTTAGAAGCCTCAGACATTAAAAATAAATGGCAATTCAAACAATTAAATTACAGTACAATCAAGGATGAATCTATAAAGCTGCTATGTACTGCAACGCTTGCTACCAAAATCTCTGTAAGGCTGAACGGCTTCCGTCTTAGGGCTGGTCTGGTTCGGAAGGCAGGAACTGGGACCACAGCTTCTCTTGACAGGGATCCGAGCTTCCGCACTAGTGCCTTCTTCTTCTTGGATGGATTCTCAATCTCTCAACGAAGAATCGATAAAGCAAGTCTTGAAGGTTCGTTTCTTCTCGATAGTGTGTAAAGACTTGAAAATCGCTTCCGTACAACGAAAACCGATAAAGGACGAAATCACACTATCCTGTTCCCAGCGCCAGTTAAATACGTCGACCAGCGGAGTACGTTTAAAAAAAGCAATTTATTTTCACTGAAGGGCCAAACTTCCGCACTAGTGCCTTCTTCTTCTTGGATGGATTCTCAATCTCTCAACGAAGAATCGATAAAGCAAGTCTTGAAGGTTCGTTTCTTCTCGATAGTGTGTAAAGACTTGAAAATCGCTTCCGTACAACGAAAACCGATAAAGGACGAAATCACACTATCCTGTTCCCAGCGCCAGTTAAATACGTCGACCAGCGGAGTACGTTTAAAAAAAGCAATTTATTTTCACTGAAGGGCCAAACTTAAAACTAGTGAACAATAATACGAACAGCGAGTAGCTTTGACACTATATTAATGTTACTGATTATTACAACATTTTCCTTAAATACTAAATAAATATACAATCAGCAGAATTGCATTATTGGTATATACATCAGGACTGGTTCAGGAATATTTCTCAGGGAAGAAAATATGGCGGCGCAAGAGGTCCGTGAAGTTAGCGCCCAAAGTATCTCCGATTCGCTCTAATTTGGTATAAATTGTTATTGCTTCATTAGTGCTTCTTAGAGCTTTATTTGGTTTGGTTAGTGCTTTCTTAGTTTCGCATATATATTTTTTTTTAATTTCAAGTTTTTCTGATTGACTTAAACTAGGTGTCGTTCTTTAGTGCTCCGTTAGTGCTTTTTGGTGCTTTGATTAGTTTGTAGTGCTTCCTTATTTTTTGTAAATATACGTTTACCTTTATTCTGGGCCAGCCCCCAAAGTTTATCTGATCGGCCCAAACTAGGGGTCGTTCGATAGTGCTTTGCTAGTACTCCTTAGTGCTTCAAGAAGTTAGTTATGATTTAAATTGAATTTTATAATGCCGCATAAAGGAATATCCAGTTTCAAGTATTCATCACTTCGTTTTGTTTTAGTGGTATTTTTTTTTTAGTTTAATGTCTATTGTTGCCATACATCCTGTATTCATAGCACTTTGAGCACGACTTTTTTTCTTGTTTACTGAACTGTGCTGGCACACAAAGTATTTATGATACAGTACTCTGAAAAAAAAACAAAAAAATGAAAATTTACTAGAGAATAATTAAAACCTACCTTTGTGGGTTTTTTAATTCCGTATTTCGAATCCAGGTTGTTGCTGCATGTAATTTAAATAACTCCAAATATCTATCCGCAATCTTCTTGATTTTTTAAGTTAATACGGAGGATAATTTCCTTATTGTTTTGATAGTCAGCTTGAATACGACATTGGTAGCCCTTTTCCTGACTGAAGTTTAAGATATCGCCTGAATTCATCTCTTCGCTTTTGCCCAAAGAAATATGAAGTAAAACAACAATATTCGAACTTGAAACAATTTGTAATCGCTCTAGCCTGATTTATAAACGCAGTTCGCGCCTGGCGTTGAAGTTCGTTAGGTAAATGAATAGAAACCACAAAACAAAACCAATAAAAACAAATAAAACGACACAAACGAAAACGCACATTAAATCTTTCAAGGTTAGAAATATAGGAATTGTCTGTCATTTGTCCAACCTTGAAAACACACTGACCAATCAAAAGCATTTATTTGCTCCTATGTCCGTAGCGCCCTGCGTTTCAAAATATGCTTACCGAGGCTGTCAAGTATCTCCTCAATTCTAGGGAGTGGCCAGGTCTCTTCACAGGTCTGTTCATTGAGGCGTGTATAATCGGTTTTTACAAATTTTACAAAATTTCTTTTTACCAGATGTGTCGTCCTTTTTAGCCACAATCCATACTGGTGCTGAATAAAGCGAAATCGAGAGACGGATTATTTTATTGTCAAGAAGTTTCTGAACTTGGGATTGAATTTCGAGGTTCATGGCTGGGGGATGCCTAAATGATTTTACGTAGACAGGTCTAACATTAGTGGTACGAATGCAATGTTTGGTTTGGCTAGTAAACGTTAGGTCGCAATTTTCGTGGTACATAATATCTTTAAATTCATGACAAAAAGGAAGTATTTTGGATTTTTCGAGAGGGGTCAAATGATCTAATCTTAATTGCTTTTCAGGGTTAAATTTTGACAGGCTGCTACGTGGGGGATCTAATATATCAAATTGATCTTGTGGGATAACTTTTATTCTTTGATGAAAATTTATATTCATATTAGGAGTAGGGTTAGGAATTTTGCAGAGGCCGTTTCTTACTTCCACTAAACTGTTGGGTATAATATGGTCTTGAATATTAAAAGAAGGCAAAATTGCTAAACTTTTTTCGTAGTTAACCGGTATAGTAACACAGTTGTTACGAAAATTTTGAACAGGTCTTAATAAAGGTTTATTATAAGCAAGAGAAAATGGAATTTTAATATTTTGTAAGTAAGTTGTTTTCGTAATCTATAATAGGATTTAAGTTACTAAGATCTTTTGTGCCTATTAAAGCATCAAAATCGTTATGCCAATTGAGTATTCGTAATTTAAAATCTTGTTTTATGCCTAGTTCGTCTAATAGAGGAACTTTTAAATTTTTGTTTTCTTTTTATGTCCTTTTACAGCTCTAACTTCAAAAGGTTCATAAAATATTTTTTGCTCATACAACTCAGCTATTTTTGGCAAAATAATAGAGTCGGGTGCACCTGAATCAATAAGTAATGTGATTTGTTTTTTTGGAAGGTAAAAATAGGGTAATTCAATTTTTTGGGCAATGTTGTTTAAGTTAATGACGGTTTCGAGGCTGTTATCTGAAAATTTTTGAAACTTTCTTGTTGAATGGTTTTAAAACTTTGTTCATGTTCGGGTTTATATGAACCTTAATAATCTTGATTTTCGAGGACAGAATCGTAAGATTGTGTGGGATCTTGGATGTAGGTAAGATTATCACTGTAAGGATTATAGGACACGGGTTCTTGGTAAGATGACGTGGAATATTCATTTTAATACTGCTCGTCATAAAACGGTTGTGAATGTGTCTCTACAAAATTTCTGGGTCCGGAAGATTGAAAGAAATTTGGTGGCTTAGAAAATTGTTTTTGTTGATATAATCTCGAGGGGCCGGCCGTAGAAGTCGACATAGGGACTGGTGGTTCAGGTCTGGAGGGCCTATTGCTACTTTTGGAGCAAAGACATTTTTGGGTCTACCAAATACTTGGGTGTTAGTTGGATAATATCTTGGGACCTGTCTCGGTTGTACCGATAAAGGTCGACTAGCAAATCTTTGTGCTTGTGGGAAATTCATGGGTGAAGTTTGGGGATTATTAAGTCTCATTGGAGGTCTCTGTATATTACGATTATTTACATTACTATAGTTAATATTAGAATTACAATTTTGCAAAGCTGAAATATTTGTGAAATTAACTTGCGATTCTATCATATTATAATTGAACACGTAATTAAAAGCTTCGTCAAGTGTATTAGGCCGTTGTAACATGAGTATTGTTTTTAAAGTTTGCGGAGAATTTGTCGTTAGATGTTTTTTCAATTTGATTTATAAGAGTTGCTTTTACTATGTGTTCTACGAGTTCGCAATGCATTTTTGAGAGTATTCTTTGCACGAACGATTTGAGCCTATCTACAAATTCTAAAATATTTTCATTTTTATTTATTCTTACGTATTGCCTTTGTTGTATCAATATATGATATGTAATCGGATCTCCAAATTTTTGTCTTAATGCAATTTTATTAGAATTTTCAGATTCGTTCTCAATACTTAATCCTTAAGAGGCCCTATTTTGTATTAAAATATTTTTCAAACATTTAGAAGCCTCAGACATTAAAAATAAATGGCAATTCAAACAATTAAATTACAGTACAATCAAGGATGAATCTATAAAGCTGCTATGTACTGCAACGCTTGCTACCAAAATCTCTGTAAGGCTGAACGGCTTCCGTCTTAGGGCTGGTCTGGTTCGGAAGGCAGGAACTGGGACCACAGCTTCTCTTGACAGGGATCCGAGCTTCCGCACTAGTGCCTTCTTCTTCTTGGATGGATTCTCAATCTCTCAACGAAGAATCGATAAAGCAAGTCTTGAAGGTTCGTTTCTTCTCGATAGTGTGTAAAGACTTGAAAATCGCTTCCGTACAACGAAAACCGATAAAGGACGAAATCACACTATCCTGTTCCCAGCGCCAGTTAAATACGTCGACCAGCGGAGTACGTTTAAAAAAAGCAATTTATTTTCACTGAAGGGCCAAACTTAAAACTAGTGAACAATAATACGAACAGCGAGTAGCTTTGACACTATATTAATGTTACTGATTATTACAACATTTTCCTTAAATACTAAATAAATATACAATCAGCAGAATTGCATTATTGGTATATACATCAGGACTGGTTCAGGAATATTTCTCAGGGAAGAAAATATGGCGGCGCAAGAGGTCCGTGAAGTTAGCGCCCAAAGTATCTCCGATTCGCTCTAATTTGGTATAAATTGTTATTGCTTCATTAGTGCTTCTTAGAGCTTTATTTGGTTTCGTTAGTGCTTTCTTAGTTTCGCATATATATTTTTTTTAATTTCAAGTTTTTCTGATTGACTTAAACTAGGTGTCGTTCTTTAGTGCTCCGTTAGTGCTTTTTGGTGCTTTGATTAGTTTGTAGTGCTTCCTTATTTTTTGTAAATATACGTTTACCTTTATTCTGGGCCAGCCCCCAAAGTTTATCTGATCGGCCCAAACTAGGGGTCGTTCGATAGTGCTTTGCTAGTGCTCCTTAGTGCTTCAAGAAGTTCCGTTATTACTTGTTTAATTTTGGAAATATTCGTTTATTTCGTTTTAAGGTCAGCCCCCAAAGTTTATCTGATCGTCCCAAACTAGTCATTCGTTAGTGATTTGTTAGTGCTTCTTAGTGTGTCAATTAGTTTCGTTAGTGCTTCTTAAGTTTAGCAAATATAGTTTTTGTTAAATTTCAAGGTCAGTCCCAAAGTTTTTTTGATCGACTCAAACTAGGTGTCATTCGCTAATGCTTTGTTAGTGCTTTTTAGTTTCGTTAGTGCTTGCTTAGTTTTGGAAATATTGGTTAATTTTCTTTCAAGGTCAGCCCCCAAAATTTTTCCTGCCAACCCAAACTCTGCGTCGTTCGTTAGTGCTTTTTGGTGCTTCGCTTAGTTTCGTTAGCGCGTTCATATCGTTTAACGGACCAAATGCAATTTTTATTGATATATTTATCAAGATATCAAGAAGACCATTCAGCATGATTTAAGGTAAATGAACCATCACACATATCGAAGGATTCTTCTCGTATTTGAAGCAATTTACTTCTTCCGTTTTTCTTAAAGACTCTTCTACTGGGCCATCAAAATCCACGTCCAAGGTTAATGCACATGCTTTACATTTCCTAATATGAGTGTAAACTGCTTTTCCAGATATTTTTGTCTCCATTCTGTTACTTATTCCTAGCCAAATTGGCGGGCTTGTTTTGTTTAAATTTTTTACTACTTCATGACTTTTGTCTGACAAAAAAGATGAAAGTAATTGATGGTCGTAATTTGCTTTGCGAGGCAACTGTAAAAAAATGAATTATGATTATGTACCACGATTTATAGACTTAGATTGTAGTGACATGTCGTGCTTCCAACAAAAAGCATATTTTCGATCACCTTTCGTAATACGCCTCAACCGCATTCCTTTCAAGCAAAGAACGAGTACACATCGGACAGGCAGTCAGTGGTGTAGCTAAAAATTTAACCCCCCCCCCTTAATATTTTGACATGCAATTTCAGGACAATAAAATAATTATCATGGCCATCCATGAATTTCCATCAACCACTTATAAGCAAAAGGCAGGGGGGAAAAATAACTGACGACCAAAGAAAATGGATCATTCCATTCCCTTGCATTCCCTTAGATGGACTCCCCTAGCACCGGGTGTAGCTAGGCCTCTGCAGACAGTCCATCATACAGTTTCATAAATTTGCCATACCAATCGCTCGCGTCACTGTTCAAACATGTTCCCAGTAGGCTGATTAACGTTTATTTGCTTAGCCATAGATTACAAATATTATGTTTTAAACAGGCAAATAAGATGGACAGGTTATAGGACAAAACGGATCTATAAACGAAATTAATCAGCAGATTGAAAACTCTGCCTGTTGAACTACTTGAAGATCTCTCGTTGATCCTAACTGTAAACTAGGAAACCACTTTCTTAAAAACATATAAAAACAATAATAACAAAAAAAACTATATGCGAAAACTTTCTATTTCCACTGCACAAAACAGGCCATTCAGTTTATGTAAGGAAACTATTCTCGAAATGATGAGTATGCCCATATATCGGAATACATTATTTGACACAGCTTCTTATAAGGGAGAAGGGATACAAATCAAAATAGCAAATAATTTTACAAAAATAAACCTGCCATCATGTGTTCCTGTCGTGGCTAAAATACTTAGCACACCAGAAAAAAAATTTGGCGCTATCGCTCTCTTTGCTTAATTTTTAAGACAGATCACTTAAAATAAATAAGAACCCTGGATACTTTTGCAATCTTTTTATAATCACTGTCAATTCGTCAGGTGAGGTAAGCTACGGTACCATAAAATCGGTTACCTCAGGTGAAGCTAATATAATTTATTTCGGGAATTCGACAAGTTTGGAAATCAGGAATTATAAATTAGAACATTGCATTTCGTGAGAGAGTCAGGTTTCTTACGGTCAATCTTTATCAGATTTAAGATTTAATTGAAAATAATAGCCCTGCTAGTTTAGGAAATGGCATACCTGGCCATTAAAGGGTTAAATATAAACATCGCTCCATCCTTTAGTAAGAATGTTATTTTTCATTGGTTGGATCATCTATTCGAAGTATAGCCGATCTTTGATGAAGGTCATCGAAATTCTCGTTTCGCACCATATGCACACATTGACGCAAATTATTCGAAGCAATAGCAAAAAATTCACGATGAGAATAGTTTGGAAGTAAATGGCATTTTATGAGAAATAACAAATAAACGCGAATATTTAGTTTAGGGGCATCTTCGAGTATTGCAAATATTCGCGACACAGGTGCCGCGTTTCCTGTCCTATTAGGAGTTTCTGGTGCTTACTAAAAAGCAGGTAAAAATGTTAGGAAATATCCCAATCCCAACTAAGCCAGCCAATAAAAGTGCCATTTTTTTCACATTTGGAATAATCAATCTTTATTTAATAATAACAATTTTTACAAAAAAAAAAAATAAAATGATTTAAAAAATCGGTAAATTTGCCTTTAACCACAACTTCCCTTCTACAAAATCTCATTACGTACATATAACATAGTCTATATATACACATAATTATTTGGTAATAACATTATATAATATATTGTTATTATTATTTATTTCTAAAAATTTTATTTATATAGTCTACAAAACAAATTATGTCCTTTACAATTTTGCTCAATAAAAAAGGATTGATTCCAAGAAACGGATTTTTTCAGAATATTTAAACATTTTATTAAGCCTTCAGTGTGTTCCCCCATATTTACGAAAATGTCAGCAGGTCATCCCCATATGACCCTTGATTTTTGAACAAAATTAGAAGTCAATTTCGTACGTAGTTTAGTAGCTATGCCGCAAAGAGACGCACAGACCGACGCGACAGAGAGACCGACGGAAATGAGGAAACATGCTTTTTGGACTCTAAAACGTTAAAACCTGGGAAGATGATTTTTTCACAAATACAGTACTTTCCTTTACAGAGGGTAGTAAGAAGTATTCAGGCTACATCCTTATTTGAAATTTCTTAAAAAAGCATGTTACATGAGGTCTCATCAACACAATTTTATCGAAAATTCTGTTTTTATGTATTTGTTTTTATCACTCGGATTTATAACAAACTATATTTTTTTAATAATCTTGTTAGATCGAATATATTCAGGAAAAGAAATTTTTATTTATATAGATTATTGAAATAATCCGTTTATGAGATGATTATTTAATGTTTTTTCTGAACTAAGAATTATTAAACAATAATCATTGAGCCAGTAAACTAATAAATTACTAAAAGCAGGCCTAAATGGCACTGTATGTACTACTTGGTAGGTACTTACCTTGCTTGCTAATAATTTTGGATGGCAAATTAGCCTTAACAGAGTACGGGCAAAGTTTACGGAATAAATATTTCGTAAACTTTGGTACGGGTACCAGGCACATGAGCGCACAACTGCACAACGTTCTAGGAACAGAATATCATAATGTAGATTGATGTGGGTGTGTGGAGGATTGCGTGCATTTAGAATAGATAAAAATTTGGTATGTAAGAAATATTCTGAATATTTTACATGTATTATTGTATAATTTGACAACAATGGCGTAAAGGCTGGATAACAAAAAATATAATACTAGTTTCTAAATTCCATTGGAACCTAAAATTGTTAGTAATTTTATATTGTACAAATGGCACTGTAATAAAGTTGTGGCGAAAAGAAAAGTTTTGGGTGCTGACTATAAGCGAATATTTACAAAAATAAGAACACGCTAACGAAACTAAGCGAAGCACCAAAAAGCACTAATGAACGGCGCTTAGTTTGGGTCGGCAGGACACATTTTGAGGACTGACTTTGAAAAAAATTAACCAATATTTCCAAAACTAAGCAAGCACTAACGAAACTTCTTGAAGCACTAACGGCTGACTTTGAAAAAAATTAACTAATATTTTCAAAACTAAGCAAGCACTAACGAAACTTCTTGAAGCACTAACGAATGTGGTCGATCAGAAAAACTTCGGGGGCTGACCTTGAAATTAAAAAAAATATATTTGCTAAGTTAAAGAAGCACTAACGACTGACACCTAGTTTGGGTCGATCAGATAAACTGGGGGCTGACTTTGAAATAAAAAAAAACCGATATTTCCAAAATTAAGCAAGTAATAACGAAAGTTCTTGAAGCACTAAAGGGCACTAACAAAGCACTAACGAACGACAACTTGTTTGGGCCGATCAGATAAACTTTGGGGACTGGCCCAAAACAAAGGCAAACGTATACTTTAAGAAATAAGGAAGCACTAATGAAACTAATCGAAGCACCAAAAAGCAGTAACGAAGCACTAAAGAACGATACCTAGTTTAAGTCAACCAGAAAAACTTTAGCTGACCTTGAAATTAAAAAAAAAATTAATATATGCGAAAATAAGAAAGCACTAACGAAACCAAATAAAGCACTAAGAAGCACTAACGAAAGATACCAAATTTGTGGGAATCGGAGATACTTTGGAGGCTAACTTCACGGACCTCGGCGCAAGAGTCATTTGGGGCGGTGGATTGACTGTTTAGGTAGGAGTTATGTTCAATGGGAAAACTGGAGGACTTTGTTCGCATCCATGGCAATGCACAACCACACCGAGCAGGGATTGTTTCGGAGGTTTTGGAGGCTAATAATATCCGTCGGATAAATTGGTCGCCAGTATCTCCAGATCTCAATATAATTGACCACCTGGTCACGATCGAAGCTGCTAGTTCGGCCCAGAGATAATTCTCCTGGCACTTTGGAAGAGCTTGCTGTCGCGATCATTGAGAAGTGAGAAAATATCTCTATATATATTTCATTAGGAACCTTTTAAACACTTATATGCCACGAAGGTGTCAGGAAGTTATTAATTTCAGAGGAGATCCAACAAAATACTAGCACAGTTTAAGGAAAGAAACAGTTCTCTCACTCCTTTGTTGTGTTCCCAGAAGCCGACTTTTTTTGCGATGGGTCGTAAATCACAGCGAACACCTGCAGCTAACAGCTAGATGCGAGGTATACGAGGCCGCGCGTTACTTTATCGCAATGAATACATCTACGAGGAACGATCAATAACTGTATTAGTTACTTTATGTGGTCATATTAATATTTAGAGTAGTAGATGCTCAACTTAATAAAAGGTTAACTTATGGACTAAATTTGATAGGTATAAATGATACAAAGAACTTCCCACAATTAGTTTATTCTAATTTAAATTACAAAAATTATCCGAACGACAATCAATACGTTCTCGACAGGAAATCAAAATCGATTGTACTTCAAAAACAGTCTACCAAGTTCTTAGAAATAGAGAATGGGAATACGTGTTCCCTAAAAAAAGCAATATCCTAATAGCATAACACTTAAATGGCTAATTCTTAAAACCAATAGTCGTAAATCTAATAGATGGTGTAACGGGAACTGCGTCTCGTTTGACGGCGATATCAAATATTTAAATTCCAAGGAGATGATTTCTCACATATACGTAGAAATTAGATTATTTCCAACAAAAATCAATGTTTTTAAAAAACTGAAGTTATCCACAAGATTAAACTAGTCTGCATTTAATAAGCCAAACCAAGAGCAAGTGTCTTCCCCTTTTCTCAAGACCGTCTCCACACTCTAGGTATCATCTTACATTCTCCAGAAAATATAATCTAATAAGAACTGAAAGGCGCTTGCGCTATAAATACTAGGAAATAAATATGTCAGTACACACGCAGTTTACAGTACAGATTACTTTTAACTCTATATAACTACTAAATAAACGTTTTTTAAATGTCTTAAATGGATTCATGATAACTTTATCGCAGTTTTGAGTCGGTAACTTTATAGATGTCTTAATATGAGTCAAAAACACTAAAAGAGCGATTGATCCAATGCAAGGGTTTTAACGATCACACAAAAAACCAAATCAGAAAACTGTTAAGCATTTATATTAAATACGTTTTATATAAAAGCCCTATTGTTGCCATTAAATCCCTTTATTAAACAGTTTGCTCCTAACAGCTATCTTAAAACATTTTGGTTTTAATATTAACATCGAATAGTCATAAGAATATAAATTAAAATATTTTATAAAGCCTTCCCAAAACTTTTTTGTGTGAATTGATGCAGGACAATAAGGAAACCTATTACTATTCCATAGTACAAAAATGGATTTTCGTGAAAATAAGTGGAGAAATACGATTGAAATGGTTATTTTAAATATCAGAAGCAAGGTAAATGTTTTAAAATAAGGAATAGATAATTTACAACCCCCACAAGTCACAGTCCCAAAAAGGTAGCAAATCGTTTTCCACTTCAAGTTGCATCGGACACTTAAGACAAGAAACCTTTCCCGAGGCGTAAGGAAATTGTTTTTTTTATTTTTGAAATAAACTACCCCTAATTTTGGCGATAGGTTAAACAAAAAAATATTGGTATTTAAAAGAACTCAAATTGAACACAATCGGTTCATGCTAGGCTAGGCACGAGTCCTATAAATGACTGTTGAAAGCTGAATGTAAATTTTTAGAGCAAAATTAGTAATGGTATATTATTAACATACAAAATTTGAGAAAAATTGTTATAGTCGTTTTTGAAAAAATCTATTTTTTCGTATTTTTCTTTTACTAAACAACCTTATTCTATTATTAAATTTTAAGGTTGGGTAAAAAAAAGCGTATTTACAAAAAAAACTAAATACAAGATTCTAAGGAAATTGGTTTATTGATTTTAACGCTGGGTTTTTTAGCAACAAGGGATGGTCTAGAAAAGTTTTCGTAAAAATTGCATTTTCGACTTTGTCTCTAAAAATTAAAAATAATCTCTTAACGGCTAAGCTAGCTTTTAAACAAGATTTCCGCTTTTTAAATAAAATTAAAATACGTGTTGATTTATAGGTTTTGTAAAATGGTTAGTTATGGGTTTTGTTTATTTAAAGTTTGAGTCTTGATTTCTCTATTAGCAAATTTAAGCGTGTAATAAATTCTTACTTTAATATACAAAGTGCACAGATACTGAAGAGGGAAATGTTGATATGTGATATTTTTTCTAATAAACTGTTTCCTACTCCTACTTGTATACAAACATCGTTAAATATTTAACAAAAATATTTCCTAAGGAAATTAAGTAGCTTAAGAAATCAATTGGGGGTCCTGTTAAACCCCCAGACGATTGTTGGCTTCCTTCGTATGCCTTCAATTGACAAAACCTGTTGTACTGTTCAACATTGGTGTGGTTGCAATAATCAAGGCATATGTCACATGAATATTTCAAAAGATATTTTCGTAAAAAGTAATCCCCCACATACGTTAAAGCATTTCCTTCTTCTATTTTTAAATTAGAATATTCATTAGTATATATGTGCAAAATATTTATTATGCCCATTTTACCGGAATTAAGATCTTGGCCAAATTTCGGTAATAAAAATTAATAATAAACAACTTTTTAAAAGTTCTTTAAACATACCTTGCTGGATCTTGAGGAATTCGAAAGACCCATTTTTCCTACTTATGTTAACGTCACATCCATCAACTTTGCAGTAAGAGAATGACTAGTTTGAGAAGCCATTTCCAAAACTATCTCCAAAAAGTTACATTTAAACGCACTCTTGTTCCAAATTCTATATTCTTGTTCACCGCGTACTACTGCGAAGTGACCTGCCGACTGACCGGTAGAACCGGCAGTTCGTTGGTGCTGGAGGCGCGTCGGCAAGAGGGAAATTTATTGCGGAATAGACAAATGCTAGGATTATTTATATATATATATATATATATATATATATATATATATATATATATATATATATATATATAGACTCTGATACTAGTGTGTGTCTTTTAAAATCTTAAAATATAGTTTGTTTTTGATCGTTGCGCGGAACATTACTTTTTCATGTGCTAGTAAAAATTAAGTAATAATAATAATCAAATTTCTTTTGGTAATTCTGCAATTACTTTTTTATTATATTTCTATTTGTAGACTGTAATTAACATTTTTCCTGACGAAACCGTTTAAAAACTTTAAGCATTGAAAATCAATAGGTAGCATCTAAATTGCATTTTTGGCAAACTAAGGCTCGATTACGATCGGTAAAATTATTACTTGGCGCAATAACTAAAATGTGTTATCTTGAGCACCTTTATCAACTTTAAAACATCTAATATATAGTGTAAAGTTATTCATGTTCAAAACTTTGGCAGGCGATTTAACTCATAAAGATAAGAAAAATAATCAGGTTAACAGGGATTCGCAAACGCTTTGTTTTTGAGAATCAGGATGTTAATTTTTTTTTCGTTTTTTTGATACACCTCATACTCGCGAGATATTTAAATTTCATTTCTTATTATGTTATGTTCTTTTTTGATTTCCTAGAACTATTTGATATCTTGCACCATTTGAAAATTATTAGAAAAATGTGGAATATATAGCTTGTTCATTTAAACTTTTCTACATTTTAATCTTCTATAAACTTTTTACTTTCCAAGATATCACAATGATCCAAAAAACAATTTATATTGCTAGTTGCCAAATCTTTTTACACGAATATAAAAAAGTGTCAGCTGTCAAACATATAACCCAACATAAACACATAAACATAAACACCCTGTAAATTTTACTTTTAATAGATAAATACTCTTTTTTCTTGTTTTTAATATACCACGTTTAATACCGTTATTTAAAAAAATAAAGGAAAAAATTAAGAAAACCTGCACCATAGGTGTGACAATGATTATCTTTTTTATTTTCAGATAGATTATTTTGGTAAGGTATTGATATGTATGATTTTTATATTTATTGGCTTTTTATTAGATATGCTGTTTGCTTTTTAAGGTCGATATGGATGTTTGGTGCGTAAACCTTATATGCCGCAATTCGACACTTAAAAGCACTTCTAATAAGGTCTATTCCATTTCCATATTTAATAATACTGTTGCTTTTGTGGATGTTTGTTCTCAGATGAGAGTTTCAAGTATTAACATTAATATCAGCTTTACAGTCTTCGCAATCTCGAGTTGTATTATTCCTGAAGAATTTTGCATCAAGTGAAACAAAAAATATAATTTAATTTAATTATATTTAATGTAATTTAATTTAATAAATTATAGCGTAATATAGAATATAATCAGCGGCGTAATGCAAGGGCAAATAACCATAATACAAAAATTTAATAATCTGTTTCGAGAAATCTCTAAAACCTTAACACATAACCATCTTATCTTAGAATCACGTATACTTACAAATAGAAGTAGTTCTTAAACACTTAGAAACAAAAGAGATGGAGACAAACCACTAAACTCCCGTTGAAAAAATATTACAAATCGAAAGTTATTCAAAAAGAAGTCAAACAATTTTCATAATAGAAATGCCTATTATAGAAAGCAATATCTATATACTCTACCACCTCTATCCTTTACCAAATCCTTCGTCAAATCACTTCAAAATGATATTCCCTCAATCCAAACACCTCATCATCATTGAGCGGAAGTAGGCCTCATCTAACCAACAAGGCCAAGAAGTACGGAAGAATGCCTCTGCCTTGAAGTCAACCCAGCGCCCATCCGTCAAGAACTTCCAGACGAATTACAAATGCTGATATTTATTCAAAATATATCTGAATGTCATCAGATGAAAATTGAAGTCCAGGATATCAAAATTGAGAAACTATAAAGGCAAGATTGGATGTTAATAATTCCAAAGCAGGTAGTAGCAGCACAATAATGCGGTGCGAATAAAGATAATATTCCACTAAAAGGAACTTACATCCTCGAAATAAACCTAAACTGCGAAATATATATAAACAACGTATCATTAAAGACGTACCAAGATCCCAAAATATACTTTAAAAAGATCGCTTAGTAAGTTTGAACTAAGTTCTTTGAATCCCAACGAAGCAAGAAGAATCCAAACAGCTCTTGATGTTCAACACCAAAATTTAAACAAAGCTCTTTATCAGCCAGTATACTTCCACAAGTTTTTGGACGCTAATACTGTACCTGGTAATACTTATAGTATTGGTTACTTCCTCTACAAGAGAACCATTAGCCCAAGATTCAAGAAGCCCAAGCCTATCCCGAGATACTAAGAAGCTGATACCACACCCAGTTTAGAGACAGTCATCTAAAGCTCGCTACCTCCGTAAGCTCGTCTCTAGGTCGGGAGGAGTTATGTGTTCCATCACGCTGATTAATTGTATATTTTCACAAAAACTCGATTGCAGACATCAGCATATATTTTAGTACAAATTGTTTTCGTAAAATATTGTTAAGTTAGTTGTAAGGTAGAATCTATGTAACTCGGTTTTCAAAATAAATTGTTTTATAAAAACGGAATTTCGGTGTTGTGAAACTTACCTAGGTGGACGACAAATATCTATCGTTACATCGAGATAAAAACCTCCTTTCTACTAATAACAAATGTTTTAATTACGATGAACCCGTAATGCAAACATTATTTTACTCTGCTGCACAAATTGTAGCAATACATCAGAGAAAAACGTTTAAAAAACAAAAACCAAGGCCTAAATTACGGTTGCGATAAATAAATTACATTTCTTTGTCATATGACACGATTGTCCAATAGAGGTTAATAATTTTCAAATTCATCTTAATTCGATACCACACAAGAGTCAGAAAAATCAACGAATTGCCACTTTTGAATATTTTGGCCACAGGGCTGGAAATGGACCGGAACACTTTTGCGTTCTCCGTGCTACTTTTAGAATAGTAGAACGGTTAACTTCTAAATACAAGCTGGGCCTTCCGGTTGGCTATAAAACTAACTGATATCTTAAACGTAAAATGTACAGAAAATCAACACATAGAGATAGGTATTTAAATTCATAATAACACCATATCCAACATAAATTCGTTTCATTTCGTTAGATTAAGAAACGCACAAGCAAGGCAAAAATAACTAAATACATGCGGCGCAGTTCTTACGTTGAAAATTTAGTTAAAGTTTTTAAACTGCAATTTGTTCTGATTCTATTAACTTTTAAAATATTTATTACCATCAAAGGTCAATATATAGTTTAATAATCATAACAAATCATTTAAATGTTAGACATTTTCATTTCGAAACTTTTTGTTTGTCGCAAGATAACATCAGCTTTGTATAAATCAGTTTCTTCATGTCTTCATTACATTTTTTTCATGTTATATTTTTTTATGTACCCACCACCGTAGTTTATTCATGTTTATTTTCATTGAATAAATAAACTTACAGGAAAGAGCCTAGCTATGGCCTTGACGAAACCAAGAAGGCCCCAAGATTCAAAGCCATGACCCGTCAAAATGACAACACTTTGTTTCCGGTTTTTAGAAAGTAATTAAAAAGCTTATACTTTTGAAAGAGAATTATTATTAAAGTATGGACTAAATTAAACAACAAGCCAATTGTGTGATATATTGTTTCAGGTGCCAATTTAACAGCTCACTTTAGATACTATTAAATTTTACTTTTTACATAATAAACCTTTCGTACAAATACCCTTATATTTATTCAAGGGCTTAAGTTCAACATTTGTTGTTATTGATGCTTTACAACTGACAATAGGTTTGAAATAACGGCTTATCAAAGTTACAAGGAAATGTGGCAATTTTGCCGCCTGTGCAAAATAAATTAACATAGCCGGAACGCATTCTGGGTGACGAGCTGTCGTGATACGTGTCCAATAATTATATTAATTTGAGGTATAGCTTGCTACTAAGAAATACTAATAATTAAACTAAATAACTGGTATTATACGGTAACTAATACATTTTATTGCTTAGAAATGCTTTATAATATTTTAAAATAATATTAAAATTAGAGATCCAATATTTTATAAGTAATACTTCCTTTAAACAATCTGATTTGTAAAATAATGCCGTCTGCGTCTGTGAGATGAAGGTTATATAAGTAGCAGGTGTTTCTACGCTTTAATTTTTAGTACTTCCTAGTTTGCATAAACTCTTATTAAACAAAAGTACAATATTCAACAAATACCTCTAGTTATGATTATTATTTCGAGATGTCAGTGTTAATCTTTTTAAATTGATTTAAATTATGTTTGAGTTAGATTTAAAAAAAATATATATAATCACACTAAAAATAATTCAAGAATAGTTGGACTACTTAGGGTTAGTTTTTGTTTACCTGCAATGAATAAATAAGTTAATAAATACAAGAAAAATATTATATTTTTGCAGAAAATCTAGTCTCTTAAGTATTTATAGAAATTGCAAAAAAATATGTACCTATAGGTAAAGGTATATTCTAGTTTTCCTATAAAAAGTCTGAACAATGAATTAAAATTATTTATCTTCAAAAAAGGATTTCATATTTTTTGTCTGTCTTTACCAATTGTTAAACAAATAACATTTGTTGAGAAATATAATCAAACCGTTTCCCTTTCAGCAGAGTATCAGACCCAAAAAGGAGAATATAATATTGGATAATAAAACTTACTTTGTCCCATAAAATTGTTTCTAGAAACTCATAACTCTAACTTATTTTTTCCGTTTTAAAACATTCTTAAAGTGTTTTTTATATACTACTTGGTTCCTAACTTAACTGTTTGACACATTCAGAATTATAATTTTTATGAAAATAACAATTATGTTTGGCTTTAAATAGGATTTAAAATTGTCTAGTTAATTTAATGACTTACAAAAAAAAATTTCTTACCGGCGGAATAAAATTCCTTTCTCCTTTGTACTTTTAATACGGGAACGACCGCACGCCACACAACTGATCATTTTTTTTATTCAGGACAATACAAACCACCAAAAATGTATTGTTTACGTTTTATTAACTTTTATATTAATATGTTGTGAATATTATTTGTAAACTGCAAAAACTTAAGTTTACATTTGCAAAAGCGACGGTTTGACAATACACGTCAACAAACCAAAAAGTAAACATCAGAAAAATAAGGTCCCAAAAATGACGTACTTCTATCCAAATCCTGCTAATTTAAAATAATGCATGGGGCTCTTTCCTATGGTCTATTTATTCAAAGGTAGAAACTCCACCTGTCCTCATTTAAGCAATTATGACATTACGCTAAAACATATTCTTTATAGAGCTACTACACACAGTATTACGGATAATTTGCAAACCTTCCGCTGCTGTAATATTATGTTAAAATTATAAGAGATATTTATTAGCTTTAAAATGAGATTCAAATGGAAATGTGTATAAGTGGGGACTAAATCGAATTACATTGATCCTTCGTCTACATAACTATAAGCTTTAAAATGTTATATCGCATTCATGTTTTTGTATTTCTGCAGCGCGAGAACCCTTTTAAACCTGTTTTAATAGAAATGTATTTTAAGTTGCCTACACACAGCATAATTTTCCAAGGTCTGACCTGCAGGAAACGTCTCGAATTGTAATTTTTACGGTATTTAAAAGTAATGTAGTTAGTGGGTTAGTAAAATAAATGGAAATTTCTGTTATTCAAAATAAAAATGTGGACAAATATAAAAATAATTACGAAATTCATGATTTAAAACTATTTTTTGGGTTTCTCGCCTTAAACAAAATTTGAAATCAAAAGAAATTATTTACCTGATAAGATCAATAGGCAGTCTTAAGTTCTGGCTCCACTATGAAGGTACCCGAGGAACGGCACTGAAAAACGTTTGTTTTTTGGATATATTATATATATATACATTGATCTTATCAGGTAAATAATTTCTTTTGATTTCAAATTTTGTTTAGGGCGAAAAACTCAAAAAATAGTTTTAAATATAAACATGTTGTAAAATGTAACAGGTGGAATTTTAGGATCAAAAAATGATATATACACTACGTCCATTCATTAAGGAATGTTTAAAAATGCAAGTTAATTTCAATCACTGGGGATTTTCGCAATTGTGCACCGATTTTCTCATTTTTTTTTGCTTATAGGCAATTTATTCTTGTAATTCTAGAGTAGCAGGGTAATTAAAGTCTTAAAAGGCATTCTTATATATAGTGTAACATAAAGTCGCGAATACCAGCTAAAGAAAACTTGATCTTTATAGTAATTCAGTTAGGGGCTTATCTGTAGTTATTATACAAAGGAACTTCACCATGCAGTTCCAGGTACAAGCGAAATTATACAAGTTTTGTATAAATTGCCGGAATTGTCAATTTTCTCTAATTACGCTTAAGCTGTTGTAACAAATCAGTCAAAGTTTGTTAATGATCCAATTCATATTATTACAATCTTTTGAGAGATTATAGCGATCACTTAAAAATGAAACCTTTTTTTAAAATATTTTAAAAATGTTTAGAAATATATACACAGTTTTTTTAACAACAAGCAGATATAATTTATAAGTTTAAGAGACTGACATTATTAAATAGATGTCGATACAGTGTGCCTATACAAATTAAATTGCGATATAAGTATAGTATAGTTTTTGAGTTCGTTTTTTCTTAAATTGGACTTAAAAAGAATAAAATTCGTTTAAAAAACCAGAACAAGAGAGCGAGAACTTACGTTCATAGTGGGTCTCATCAATCACAATAAAATTACTACACATATAGGACATTACATACATAGACGGGACAATTTTGACGAGACCATGAACACACATAGAATTAAAATCCGATGTTTATACCTATATAGGTGATTGCTAACTGATTTAATATGGGAATGTATACAGTAGAATGTCTAGTTGTTTATGTTTTTTTACGATATGTAACAGTGGCGGCTCGTGAGTAAATTGAAGGGTGAGGCTACATGAGGTTAATTTTGTTTAAATGTGAATAAATTTCCACGTCACCCATGAGGTATTATTCTGCGACGCGTTGACCTTTTTTTTTAATGGAGGTCATCGCCAATAGCCCTACTAAACCATTAAAAACTAAAAAAATAAACTCTAAAAAAACAAGTAAAAAATATAACAAAAGAAGTAAAATATGTACACCTATCACTAAAATATAGCGGTGATTGCGATAATAAAAACATAATTTAGTTTATTAAAACTTAAAATAAATAGTTGTATGAAATAAGATAAAAAAACTACTTTTTGTACATTAAATCTATACGTCTGTCTTTTAAGGTTGCAAATTTATCTATAATTTGGTCGTAAAAGTTTTGGTCTTCACTAAGTTCTGACAGTAATTCCTGCTCTATTGACATCATTGCTAAACCCGAAAGCCGTTCTTGTGTCATTGTGTTTCTTAGGTAGGTTTTGATCCGTTTAAGACATGAAAAATTTCGTTCGGCCGATACACTTGTTGCGGGAATAGTTAAAACTAAATTAAAAAGCTTATATGCTTCCGCAAAAATTGCTTTAAAATCTTTAAATAACAAAGCTAGACTTTTTTCGACATCTAAATTTGAAAATTATTCATCCCTCATTCTTTAATCTATCTCTGTCAAAAATGTTTGGATACTTTTTTAATAAATTATTTAATAAGTCGTCTGGAAAGCATTTAACATATTCCGAATATTTTGTGCAATCGACTAAAGCAAAGAAATTTAAATTATTTAAATTTTCAAATCGCGTCCCTAATTGAAGAATTATACAATCTATTATTTCGAAATATAATATTTTATATTTAGTAAAAATATCAAAGTCGCTAGAACATTGCCCTCGACGTGTGTTAGTTGGCAGAATAGTGGCTTTTTTAGCAATATTAAAAAGTTCTTTGAAATGGTCCTCGTTTCTAAATTCAATAATTCGTTGCTTGGCAAGGTTTATTTGCGAAATGCAGTAATTTATATCTAAATGCTTTAACTGTAATATTTGAAACAGTACATCAGTGCAACTAAAAATTTGTTTATAAATATGCGTTAAAAGGCAAAATTCGAAATCATTAAAATGCTTTAGAAATCCTTTTGCAACCATTAATAGATTCTGTTCCAGAACTTAAGTCATTAATAATAGTTTCAAATACTATAATTAAATTGTCCCATTCATTAGCCACTAAGTTTAAAATTTTAGACCGTGTATACCATCGCGTTTCTACAGCTCGCGGAATTCTTTTACCTACTATCTGATTAAGCACAAAAGACCGTTTTGGTTATTGGTGGAAATAATTTGGTATTCCTAATAAAGTGGCAAAAAATATACGACTTTGGGTAATCAGTTTTGTTCCCTGTTGTAAAACTAGATTTAATCTGTGGGCGCATCAATGAGTAAACATAGCTAAAGGAGCAATAGATCTAACTTTTGTTTGAAGCCCATTTATTTCACCTGCCATAACACTAGCCCCATCGTAACACTGCGCGACCAGTTTATTTTTAAAGTCATAAGGCTCTCTCGTCAAAAAAAAAAAATCCTAAAAATCTTTCTTTTAAAGATCCGTTGGTCACATACCTAACTGTTATCGAACACTGTGATTTTTCTGTTATATCAGTACTATCATCCGCAATTACGCCAAAAAAACAACAATCGGTGTCATTGATTTCTTTTTTTATATATTCTTGAATATAGTCATGTATGCAACCAATTAGTTCGTTTTGTATAGTCTTAGATTGTCCCGTAAAAATATTACTAAATTTAGCACAATGTTCAGTAAGTTCGGCATTTCTTTTTATTAAGCATGCAAATATTTCCTTAAAATTGCCACGGTTAAAAGAATCTGTTGTTTCATTATGACCTCGAAATGCCAAGTCCTGTTTACCCAAAGTAATAGTAACATCAATTAAATAATTTAATAATAAACGGTTTTTTCGAACATTTTCATTATAAACAATTTTATTAAGACTTGCATTTTCTTGTAGTGCATCCGCAATAGTCGCCCTATTTTGCTCCAGTCTTGTAAGTGCTACCGAATTTTTAATATGCTCTCTTGAACTTTCATGCGATTTTACTGCTCGTGAAACATTTTTTAAATCCGAATATCCGCCCCCTGAACTCCAATTATTTTTGACGCAACCTAATAAAATACAAGGCCAACAATATAAGCTTTCTTTATAAATACTTCCGCATAGCCACCTATAAGTTTCGTACCAAGATATTTGAAAAGTTCTTGAATATTTTTTACCTTGCCTCTTATCGTTAAATATTGCTAAAATTTTCGGCGTCGGACGGCTACCTAATATCTGTTTCTTTTCAGTTTCGCTTCTTCTTAAAAAAGGCGTTTCAATTAATGAAGCAATAATGTCGTGAATAGGATTCATTTCAAAAGCAAAAAGCAAATACAAAAAATGGAACGGTCCAACTTACCAAATCAAAACAAAACAAAAACTTACTCACGCGTATTTATTCACCTTAAAAGACAGAACGCCCTCAATCAGCGATTATCGCAATCTATTTCCTATTTCTTTCTCAGCCGCACGCACCACGTAAAAAGAAGCCGTTGGAATATTTCGCTAGTCATGTGATTTAAATAACCAATAAAAGCATATCCAAGCTACAGATTTATCGCCTCAAGAATGCAATAAAAAACGCGTGCATCGGTAAACGCCATCCATCCCGCTCTGTCGTAATCAGGTGACTCGCCGGCATCGGCACCGGCCGCTGATAAATAGGTCAGAAGTCGAAACTTTCCAAGCTAAAATTATTTCGCCTCATTCGAGAGCACTTTATTTAGGAATGGGTTTGCACGGATTGCATGGTCGGTTTTTTGATGTGGTCAGAATTTATTTTCTAAAATATTTATTATGGGATTATATTTTGTTTTTTTTTTAATGTTATTATGTTGTAAAACTGTTAAAAAGTATATTTCTAATTGGTAATAGATAAAAAGTTATATAAAAAAATTCTCTTTTCCTTTATTTTGGGGGTGAGGCGCGGCCTCAGAGGCCTACCCTGACGAGCCGCCACTGATATGTAATATTATAATACGATGCGCTTAATCCGTTTATGCCCGTTCTTCTATTTACAGCGTGTTGACGTTTTTTAAATTCGATCACTTTATTAAGGTGCCGTTTTTTGTAGTTCTTTCGTCTTCTAATTATACTTACGTTCTTAAAATCTAAAATATGGCCATGGCTGTTCAAATTGTCAAAAAGTGCCGTTTTAGATTGATTCTTTAATAATTTGGGACTATACTATCTGCACTCTCCCGCATGCTCTGACATCCTTATTTTAATATACCTTCCTGTCTATTCAATATATACCCAGTTGCAATCTTTACAAGGTATTTTAAACAACGTTGGATTGCTGCGGCAAGGCCGTTTTGTCTTTTAATTTAGATTAAAAATATTTAGCAACTGTAATTTTACCCTTTAAAAGCTACCTTTATATGCTCATTTGAAAGTAGGGTTTTAACCCTCTCTGAAAGACCTCTTACATAGGATATTTAAAAAAATATATTTTCTTTTAAATTATTGAAATAATTGTTTTTAGGGTTATTAATAATTCTATATATAAGTTTTGTAGGGTAGTTATTTTTTAGTAAATAAGTTTTTATAAAACTTAAGTTTTTTTTTAAAGGTTGGGTGCGATAATTTAATTGTTCTAACGTTTAGGTTGTTAATAACATTTATCTTTTGGCTGGGTTGGTTCTCATAAAAATAACTAAGGAAGCTTTCAGGGAAAATAGGTTTATGGTACCAATTAATTTATCGCACCCAACTTTAAACAAGAAAAACATAAGTATGATAAAAACTTATTTGCTAAAAAATAATTTCCCTATAAAAATATAATTCTTAATAACATGCTTAAAAAGAAAATATATTTTTTTTAAATACCTTATGTGAAAGGCCTCTCAAAGAGGGTTAAAACCCTACTTTCAAATCAGCATATAAAGGTGGACATACACTCGCTAAACATTTTTAAAAGAAAATAAATTAAAAGAGAAATTGCCCTTGTCGCTGTAATGCAACGTTGTTTATAAAATACCTTATAAAGAATGAAATAGAGATAGGGTATATGTTGGATAGACAGGAAGGTATATTAACACAAGCATGCGGGAGACTGCAGACTGTTTCATATTATCAAATAATCTGAAACAGCCATTTTTGTCCATTTTAACAACTATGGCCACGTTTTAGATTTCAACAACGTAAGTATAATTGGAAAACTGGAACTGGAACTACAAAAAACGACTCCTTAATGAAATGAATAAAAAAAGTAAAAAGTACGAATCAGCTAAGAAAAAGCCAGGAGCGTCATCAACGACAAAATTTACAATAATCTCCTTCTCTCTTGGGTTAATCTCTTTATGCGTCAGTGGCGTGTTATAACGTTAGTTCAGTATTCTCTATGTAGAAAAGCTATAGGTATGTATGTACGATAGACCATGACAAAAAACAAAAAAAAATAGAACTTTCCGTAAAAAAATTATCTAGGGGATTGTCACTTGGTAAAAAACGTATAAGGATTTCGAAAATCGTAGGATTTCGGCGGCGATTTCGCGAATCTAAGATGACGAAATAAAAAGGCGGCGTAGTAAAATGTTAAAACAAATATTAATAAAAAACTATTTATCCAGTTTACCTCAAATTTTGCCCAAACATCATTGGTTACATAGAAATGAACTGGTAACATTTTAAGATGGCAAAACAAAATGGTGGCCTATTATAATATTTTCAAGTCAGCCAGAAATAATTATTTTTAGATTGATTTTTTTGTGGAAGAATTAAGTGTGATGTAGAGATAAGCTGATAAAATTCTGGTATGAATTCAAGATGGCGAAACAAAATGGTGGCATGATAAAATATTTAAAAAATCAACGTAATTTTTTTAATCAATCAATTTAATATAGGGATAAACCCAGTAAAATCTCGGTATGAATTCAACATGACGGTCTAATAAATTTTTTTAAAAAAACTGCTTATTCAATTTATTTTAAATTATGCCTTAAAATCAAATGTGGCATAGGTAGAAACTGGTAAAAAATGTCCCTCAATAAAATGTTTGAAAACAGTATATATGTGTTACTAAATGACTATGTGTGGATCTAAATTGGATCAGACTTATAGTATTCCTGAAAAGAAATATTCATAATGAGGGAAGTTCGAAATAAAAGAAAACCGACTTTTTATAATAGTTATGAATTTTAAAAAATCGGCAAATCTCTTTTACCCAGAATTTCGCTCGTTAAGAATATTTCCTTTTATTATGACTCGTATTAGAAATAGTAAAGTACGACCCAACTTAGTTCTGCTCATAGTATTTATTAACACTTATATACTGTTTTTTATGTTATTATTGGGGGCCATTTTGTTCAATCCTAGTGGATATTACTGCAACACCTGATTTTTGGGCATAATTTAAAATAAATTGAATAAGTTTTACATTGTATTTTTTTAAAACTACTATTTTGTTCTGTCATATTGAACTCGAACCAGTTATCCCTATATAATTTATATATATATATATATATATATATATATATATATATATATATATATATATATATATATATATATATATATTATATATATATATATATATATATATATATATATATATATATATATATATATATATATATATATATATATATATATATATATATATATATATATATATATATATATATTTATAATATACATATATATATATATATATATATATATATATATTAAGAAGATATTTTTACATTCAGTTTTATTCAGTTTTAAACATTATTTGACCACTATTTTGTGTTTTGCTATCTTAATTTCGTATCACAGTTTTATCATTTTATTTCTAGCATTATGGGTGATATAATGCTTGAAATTAATCGTTGATTTTTGAAATATTTTATTAGGCCTTCATTTTGTTGTGATATTTTGAACTCGTACTAAAATTTTTATAGTAACACTTTGTCCAAAATGTAAGGTAAATTGGATAATTCAAGTAATCTAAAATTTCAGTTTTTATATGAAATAGGTGCTACGATACTATAGAAATATCATTGAGCTGCAGTTTGTGGTCACCCATAAGCTAATACGACGTTGTTCTTCAATAACTTTTCCCATATTTCTTGCACATAGAGCAATTAGTTTTTTTACTGTTTATTTCTAACACTTCGCTAGGCTGCTATTTGTTCCCCCGTTGGATTTTTATATTACCAGATTATCCCCATATGAACCCAAATTTTTGAGGCAATTGGGTACGTAGTTTTCTAGTCATGGCGTGAACTGACACACCGACGGAATTAATAAAACAGGTTTTCTGACATCTAGGGACTCTAAAACGTGAACATATGCATATTGAGCATACTATTTTTTACACTTTTAATATAAATCTTTAGAGAAAGTATTGTAATCGTGAAAAAATTTAAATTTTTTATATATGTTTTTCATTTTTTTGTATTTACCATCTACCATGCCACAATATTTTTTTTTAAATATTGCTACATAAGCTTGTATCAAATTAACAAAGCGTGGTTATCTTATGCGTCATAATCAACTCACGGATAGATAGAAAGGAGGGTTAAAGAAAACCTTAACGGTCATTTAAATTTTATTACTCCTCATTTCACTAACAACAATAAATATTGAGTAGCAAAACCATTCCATTTGTCTTGTCATAGAATAGAGGCGATATATGGGCTTATGGGCCAGCTGTGTGTTGCGTGCGTTATTGTAAATTTCTTTTTTGACATTTTTAACATACCGCAAAATGTTAATAGATTTTATTAGAGAGTATAACACAATATATTTAAAAAAATACATAACTTAGTATGCTTTTCCAGTTGCTTTACCGAAAAACCGAGTTAAAAATTAGCGGGTCGATTTCGGAGGATGCCGGAATTTCGGTTAGGATTTTGAAATATCGGCAGCGATTTCGCGATTTCGGCTGCGATTTAGCGACTTTGGCTGCGACTTCGGGATTTCGACAGCGATTTCCGAGCAAACGTACAAGTATTTCCGAAGTGACCAACCGTTCGGAAATTATATAGAAAATGATATTTCAGGCAAAGAACAATAGCGTGTCTAGGTCAACTTTTCAACAAGTTGCGAAAGAAGCTGTTGTGTGGGAAGGACTTAGTACATCAAAAAACACTCGTGAAAGGACAAAAACAAAGCTGGATCGTATCTCGGCAAATGAGATAAAGACAATTAGAGAAATTGTCTACTATTTCTATTTAGTGGAGAAGCGGCTTTCTACATTAAAACGCATGAAATTGTTTATAGTATTATTATAATAATGTACTTAAACTACAAAGAAATTCAGGTAGTTAACATAAGCAGCTTGAATCGGATCCTGAAACAAATTGGATTTAGGTAATAATATTACGTCTTAAATTGCCCATTATTAGGAGGATTTAAACTTTGTCGTCTGTCCTACAAATGTTTTTTTTGTGTAGATGACAGAAAATGCCAGACAAAAGGAAAGTTTTGTGCCAATCTAACACCGTCTCTACTAGAAAGCCTGGAAACCGCCGTTGACAGCTTCCCATGAGTCATCACTAGTAGTTAATTTTTGTAGTTATTTCTTATCTATAAATTCGTTTTTACAAATAAATTAGAACATTCGTAGTTTTTAACTATTTCTGTACATATTTGTGTTAGTGCTATTAGTTTTGAGATTGGTGCTATAAAACTTTCATCAAAATAAAAGTTTCTGATAATATGGTTAACACATGAATCCTAATAAAAAGCGGATTTTCAAAGAAATTTTTTAATTTAGAACAATGCTTTTTATTTGTTGTGTACCTAATTGCAATGAAAACTATCCGAAACGACCAAAGGTTCATTATTTTGGGTTTCCAAAGGACGAAGAAAGTCGAAAGAAGTGGCTTCATGTAATAAAAAGAGGTTTTACTCCAACAAAAGACAAAAGCATTCACAGTATAACCTAACTGTTTCCTTTATTGCCCTAACAGCTTCAGTAACCCAACCATTTGTATTAAATTTAAGTGGCCTTAGTTGTTCTTTAATTTTAGTGGAAAGCACAGGTTGTAAAAATATTGAAAAGTCTCGTGAAAAGATATATATTTCAACTCGACTAGATCAGCCTCATACACATTTTGCCAACTTTCTTGTGAAAGGTAATTCTAAAAGGTTTGATGTTTATCTTGATTATATATACGTTTATATATTTGTACTCCCATTGAGACAAATCCCACCTCCGCAATCTAAGCCTTACGATCAGAACACCCCATTTTGAACCCCATTTATTTCAAAATTAATAAAAATATTGTCTAAACAATTCACTTTTCACAAGTTGGGCTGTGTATGAGCTGGGTGAAACCAAAAGAAAAAAATAGTTGAGTTAACACCTGAGTTTTACTATAACTATCATGTACGTTATTAAAATCTACATTGAAATCTTCCGGAACCAAAATTCTCACTTTGGCATTGAAAGTTTCAGCCAAATTTAATACATGGTATATTAACAAAATTCTCATTGTTTGCAGATTCTGATAGCAAGAATAGAATCAATCTAAATTTATGTAACATTGTATATTTTATATAATTAATAATCTTCTATTTTGATAAAATCTTATTAGCATTTTAATATTATATTAGTCTCTTTTCTGTACTTGAAACTGTACATATGTATGTATGTATATATCTGTATATCAGTTAGTCAGTGAATAACAGTGTTGATATTGTTTCACTTTGTTAAAGATATTTGATATGTTAGTGTTGAGTAGGAAGTGAAAGATTTTAAGAATTTCACGTTACATTAACTATTTACTTAAGTTGATACAAAATTTCAGTTGTAAGGTTACAAAGTCGTGCGTAAAAAAATGAGTCCTTCTGCTGCAGTTCACTCTGCCAATGATGTTGAAAGACTGACTCACAAACCACTACCCAATTACTGTGGACTGACTCCAGTTGTTTTTTTTTGTTTGTTGTTTCAGTTTCAAGAAGTGGACTAAAACATGATGGAAGAAAGTACTAGAAGTAATAGAAAACTGCTTTTTTTAGTACATTTGTACTAACCTTTTTTATATTAAAATAAATTTCATATTATGTTGTACATAAATGAAAAAATTAGCTATTTTCAATTAGGTTCAATTAAAACAGTTTATCAAAAACACGTTAAAGAATTTAATGATAGTTGTAACCTTTTTTTTTACTGTAAATAAAAGGAAACATTTTTTTTTGTGTTTAAGGGCAATTTTTTAAATAAAATGCTAGAATTTAAAAAACATATAAAAATGTGTTTCTTATACCGAAGATATGTACAATAGCCACCAGAAGGTTTACAAAAAATATTTTATAGTTTTATTTTTAAAACATTTTGCAAAAAATTGCTGCATAAAAATAAAAATAGATTTCGTGGTATCGAAACTTCATTTTAATATTACAAGGTGTGCAAAAAGGAAAGTTCTAGATCTAGAATACGCTGTTGAGGTGTTAAAGACGGAACACAATGAAAGTTACGTCATTTGTTTACGTAAATTTACGTCAAGCTTAATTTTTCTTACTGTATTTTTCGGTGTTTTGTTAGATTCTTTTCTGAAATCCGTGCTTTCTTTGTAAGTTTCGTTTTTGTAGGTTAGTTTTTACGTAAAACGAATACTGAAGCTTCATGGTGTTCCGCGCATTAAAGAAGGTCTAATCCGCATGTGGTAATAAACGGTGCAGTGCTATGAGCCTATCTGCAACGTTAGAATTAGATAAACGAATGGTTTGAAATATGAAGGGGTTGCGGAACCGATTCGCATTATTCTAAACAGGGTATTTTTATGTTTTTTTACTTTTTAAAATGTTTTTTTTTAAATAAAAAAGTACTAGATTTGGATCAGTACGTACTAAATCACTAGATTAAAACAAAAAGTACTAGATCTAGTAGAAATGTACTAACTGCAACAACACTGACTCTAGCTCGTGTATCTTAAGCGAGCGCGGAGCCGGGTTCCTCATGTAGCAGACAATGCTGGATCTCGACCTTGGCACAGATTAATATAGATACTCCACTTTCGTTCGGCGCGCAAAACATCACATAATCTCAATTTGGGCATAGAATCTATCAACTCAGTAGCGTTGGGTCGGCCGGAGACTGGCATTATTGTTTCAGACGTAGTCGTGTGCAGTGACGGCGTTTTTAATTCTTCAAGCCGCCGAAGTAAAGTTTACATCAAATTTAAATATTTAATTATTATTATTATTATTATAAAAATAATATCAAAATATGTACACTTCTAGAAAAGTCAGTGGTATGGTGTGTGCTGCCAAACCCTGCAAAATTACAAGCTACAACTCATCTCATAGCTTTTTTAGATTTCCCAAGGATAAAAGAAAATAAGTTATTTTAATGTTATATAGTTTCCGACATATAATAATGAATGTAAAAACTTTAAGACATATGCTAAAACACCTCTAATTAGGCTATAGCCTACGCTATACTAATTCATATTTTAAAAAAACTAAATAAACTTCGTTACTAATTATATACATGTTTTGAGAGCCCCTGATAACAAAAGTGAATATATAATAGTAATACGCGAATTAAGTGAGAACGTTCACATAGAATTTCTTCCGTTGCACTGCGTTATTAAATGTAGGGATTTTTCGAGATCGCGGTTTTAATCCCGGGATTTTCGAAACTGTAAACTGATTTCGAGATTCCGATACTGAAAACCTTACTTGCAGGAATTATTTTTTCATTTGTTGCCTATATCGGTTAACTAAAGATTAGTTAATACAGATCGAAACGTGGTGTTTAATTTATTCTATTATCATTTATTTTATCCTAAAACCTGAAAATTAAATACCTCCCCCTTAAGGATGCGGCGCCGGCGATTGCAACATTTGTGCTCGCGACTGCCAGTCGGCGTGGGAGTGGGTCAATTTTGACCAGGGCGCCACTAGTTTGTATCGCAACCCAAACTAGAAGGTCTTTGGTGTACAGAAGATCCTTAAGAGCTCAGATAAAAAAAATATAACGAAACAAAATGTTTGGTTGAGTCACTGCCAAGGTAAGTAAAACACATAGAGTTCGATCAATCACAAAAGTGTGTTTAATAAAAATATTTGTTTAAAAAACCATAGGTTTTACAATCCCTGTTGGTTACAAAGATTGGATATTTTGTTTTTGAATTATTAATTAAATTGTAATTAAAAAAAAAGAAATAAAATAATGCTTAGCATGTCATAACAAGGCTTAATGGAGTCATTGAATAAGAAATAAAAATTAAAATGTTAAAGTTATAATATTTAAGTTAATTTTAATGAACACCATTTACTCAAGTATAGCATACTCAGCCAAATACCAGCAGTGCCTATATTTATAACTTACAAATAATTAAATTAAATTGATAAAAGAATAAGACTTCAATTAAGTATATATAAACAATAAAAAAAAGAAAGTATTATGCAATAATGTTCTGGCAGTGTACCATGGTATACGTGGAACAACTCAAAGTCATATGAGTAGTGCTACCTGAGTTTTACGATATAACAGTTTCAAATATAATCAGCACTATCTACTCATAACACAGAGCAAGTAAATCCTTAAAAGGTATACAATTATACGATTACTGCAAACCGCAAGAAAAAGTAATTTTAAAACAGATTTCATTTATCTGTGTACATGTACATATTTAGAGTCCAAATCACCACACCACGCTACATCAGCAACGGCCGGTGAATATATAGGTCTGCTGCTTGCCCAAAAACAAGAAGTACTTGTAGTGGAACAATACCCCGAAACTTTATGGGTTTCCCCCAAAAAAACCCTAAAAAGAAGGAAAAACTATCCTTATACAATAGTACTAGTGCAAAAATAACCAATTCTCACCCTCTTTTTGGTTAAATATATTTAAAAATTACTTTATCGTGTGAACCACCCTGCACATGACTGTACTATATTATATAAGTTCATAATTTCAAAATTGACAGAATGGTGCATTAAAAATTAAACAAAAGAATTAATTCTGCACTATTATACTACCGAAATTCTATAGCTTGAGCAATTGATTAAGATAAGCTGCCCTAATTTATTTATCAAATTGGAAATATTTAAATCTTCTACCTCAAAGCAAAATTAGCAATTAGTTATTGGTATGCCAATTAAAGTACCCTTAAAATAAAAGTCTCATTATTATTATTTGGATAGGCAGACATTTTGTAAGATTGACAAAATGGCGAACTTCAAGTTAAGAGTTAAAATACATCCCCAATTTATTTACAAAAAGTATCAATAAAATTAATATGAAACCCAATAACTAGATTTAATTTAATTTGCCCAAGTGTACCATCTTAGGCCCAAAATACACAATGCCTGCGGCATATTTATTTTCTTAAAGAAAAACACACATTTTTGCTTTCTCTAACCCGACCCCTAATTTATAAAAAATAATTACCTGATGTTGGTGGGTTTTTTATTTGGGACCATTCCCCTCGAACTTGCTCCACTTAGACCACATAGAACTATTCCGGAGACTATCCGACTGTAGCTACCTTACTCCACGATCAACAATGCTACAGAAGCAAAAACTATGTAAGGCAGCTACGACAGAGTTCACAGTTATATAACCCCTTTACAGGGGTGAAACTAACTTCACATAAAAAAACTTGAACCTAACACCCACTTATTCTGAAGGTTTTCGGGGAGAAAATAAAGATATTTCAACACGAGGATCGAAGTAGAAAAATCATTCAAAAAAAATCAAAGTAAAACGGCCATATTTATGTCTCTCTTTAACCCATCACAAAAGATCGCACGCACTCTTCCCCCTGCATACAGAAGAGCCAACCACAATATCTTCCAAGTACCTATGATATGTACAATTTTGACGACATAGTTTAAATTTTGACCAGCTCTGATTTTAATTAGGCAGAACATTAATAATAGTTTAATTAATTAAAGGAAACAAGTGTTTAGAACCAGGAAAAATTAATAAAAACCAGCTAATCTAAAAGGTTCCGGTTGCTCTACGGTATTTTATTATCATTTGGTTGGTAGCACTAGCAGGGTTCCATGCCTATATTTTTAACGATTTCGAAATTTAAGGCGAAGTTAAATAGAATTCCTATGGTTTTCGTCTCTTAAATTCATATTAGGATTACCATGGCATTATGGTGATATTCTGCTTATTATATTTTAAGATATTCCATTTAATTAAAAATCGCTAGGTGCTTTGGGTCCGAGATTAATAATTAAGTTTAATCACCTGCCGCCAGAGGACAGTTCGATAGGCGTCAAAATGTTAACTAAAACAAAAACAACAAATTTAATCAGTTTCTTAAAAATAAATGTTACTTACGAAATCGATAAAGAATTACAGTGAAACCAGCGAAAATACCTCCTATGAACCAGTTTAATAGTATAGTTAAAAATGTGTGGCAGTTATGTGAGATCTAATCATTTTGATTCTGTATATCTCGCGTCTCTAAACAAACTTTTGTGTGTCTAGAACCCAAATTGCATGTAACGTATTCAATATCTTGATCTAATTGATATGTCTAAAAATATTCAAATTTGTCTAAAAAGGTCTAATAACGTTTTTACTTCCCTTGTAAAAGGGAAGTATTGTAATCGTGAAAAAATCATTCATTAAGGGTCATGTGGGGATAACCTGGTAAAAATTTGGTAAAAATCCGATATGGCAAAATAAAATGACGGCCACACTATATATTTTGTAACTTAGAAAAATAAATATTTTTTAAAAAACTATTCGCGTGAATCGATTAGTTAACTCGCGTCACCTATTACATGAAATTCCATTGAATTCCCTCGCATGACAAATCCCGAGCAATAGTGTCGTTATGTATCACAAAAAATTTACTAATTTCATTATTTGCGCCCACAGAGGTAGCGCCATTATCTGAGTAAATTTCCAAGCATTTACCACATCGAGCCATAAAGCGTCGCAACGCTGCTAAGAAGCATTCGGTAGTCAAGTCGCTGGCGACTTCTACATGTATTGCTTTACTCCAAAGAACACAAAATGTGAGATATAGGCCTTTGTTGTTTAAAAGTTACGTCCCTTTCTATCGCCTAATAAAAAGGTGCCAGCATAGTCAACGCCAGAAATGGAAAAGGTCGAATAGATGTAACCCGTGAAGTATGAAGGTTGCCCATTAGATATTTTTCTGGCTTATGGTTGAATCTAAAACAGCGTACACAATCATGGACAACCTTTTTTACCAGATAACCTCCACAAAGAGGCCAGAATCTTTCTCTCAAAGAGGCAACAAGTGCTTGTGGACAAGCGTGCAGAAGTCTGAAATGTTCATCTTAAACAATTAAAGTTGTAAGATGGTGTTTTGCGGGTAGGACAAAGGCATGTTTTTTAGAAAATCTAAAATTTGAATTTTGTAATCGTCCACCAACCAGAATTAAGTGATTGTCTTTGTCAATAAATGGGTTTAAACCTAGAAGTTTTTACTTTTACGTTTTACTTTTATTTGAAAGTTTTCCATTTTGTGAGAGTGATTGATAATCCTCAGAAAAAGAATTTTGTTGAGCAGTTTTAATAAGGAAATTAAGTGACTTGTTTAGTTCATCAGTCGTTAAAGGACCAGTTTAGCGAAGATCTTTTGGTTCGGAAATGTTATTAATGAAACGAAGAACGTATTTATGGTTATCTCGTCAAAAGGAACGTTTAAAGTATGTAAAGTCAATGATTTTGTAGATGTGTCTGGAAAGTCACTAAACTCTAACAACTTTGGTTCATGAACATAAGAAGGCCATTCACTTTCGTGAGATCTAAGCCAAGTAGAACCATGAAGTCAATTTTCAGAATTCAGCAAAGTTGAAGGATTTACTCCTCTAGATAGTAAATCGGTTGGATTATCCAATGTGTTAATATACTTCAAAAAATCGGGCTTAGATAATCCTTGAATCTGAGAAATCCTATTGGCCATAAAAGTTTTTAATAAATGAGGTGAAGTGTGAGTCGAAGAAATGACAATCGTTGAGTCAGACCAATAAGTAAATGAATCAAAAGTTAATGTTCAAGGAAGAAATTACTTTGTCAGTTGGTTCTGCGAGCAAGAGAGCGCCACAAACTTCAAGCCTCGGTATAGTAATAACCTCTAGTGGGGCTACTCGTGTCTTGGCACTGCAAAGGTTAAAAGTATAGTTACCAAATGAGTCAGTACAACGGATGTAAATGCATGCACCATAAGCTGATTACGAAGCATCGCAAAAACTGTGTAGCTCTATAGAAACTGGGTTGTTTCAAAAAATATGCCTGGGTATTTGAATGTTGTTGGGTTTTAATAATTCAGAACGGTAACTACTCCAAAGAGAGTATACATTTGTAAGAATTGACTCCTCACAGGATATTTTTAATTTCCACAGCTCTTGTAAAATTATCTATATAAAAATTCTAGATAGAAGACCCAAAGGATCAAATATTTGTGCAGTACAGGAAAGAATGTGGCGTTTAGTTACTTTGGATGTATGATTAGAAATATTTATAGAATATTGTATGAGATCCTTGGAAGGATTCCAAAGTAGTCCTAACGTTTTGTTGTGTTCTTCCTGGCCAATTTGTAAAGTTGGAGAATCAGAATTTTCTGTTGAGATGTCATTTGACATCAATTTCCTTAAGGGAAAACCATATTTAAGGAAGAGTTCGAAAAGATCAATTTTTATGTCATTTAGTTCGGCAAGCGTATCACAACCAGATCGTCTACATAAAAGTCGGGTAGAATGATTGAAGATAGTTTTGGTTGATAATTAATGTGACGATATCTAACCTCGTGAAGAGCTCTGATCGCAAGAAAGGCGGCCTAAGCAGTCCTGTAAGTGACGGTGTTAAGAGTATTCGAAGAAACATCTTAATCACGGTTAAATCGCCAAAGAATTTTTTGTAAGTGTCTTCGTTCGTCCTTTATGAGAACTTGCTGGGACATTTTTATTATGTCAGCGCTGAGAACAAAGTTATGTTTTCGTAAACGTATTAAGATGCAAAGCAAATTATCCTGAATGTTAGGTCCAACCATCATTATGTCATTAACCGAATAACCAGAAGTAGTTTTGGAAGAGCCGTCAAAGACAACTCGAAGTTTAGTGATTGTCGTTGATTCTTTGATGACACAGTGGTGTGATAGAAAGAAACCAGAAGAGTCACTTTGGTCGTCAGAAGGAGACATGTGTCCAAGTGGTATTGAGATTTCAAATCCAAGTTTTTGTCGAGTTTACCGATGGTGATAGTTTAAGAGGAAGGGAGACAATAAAACAACCATCAGAATTTTGAGTAATATTCTGTTTAATTTGTGATTTTCACAGAGTTTCTCCTTTTTAGAAAGGTATGTTATTTTAGGAGTTTCTTCAATCTCCCAAAATTTTGCTACCTGCATAGATTGACCTTGGAAATTGTGGTAGATAGGTCCAGAAACAATCCAACCAAGTTTAGTTTTATGTAAGCTTGAAAGATTATTACCCAGTTTTATTTGACCAATACTTAACAAATCCCAAAATGTACCAGCCCCAAGCAGTAGGTCAAGCGGGGCAGGTTTATGAAAGTTTGGATCTGCAAGTGTAAGTTATGGAATATCGAGTTAGTCAGGATCAAAATACATGTAGATTTAAACTTAATATTCACAAGTGAATTGACCTTGTGATTAATGTTATTAATAGCAAAAACATTAAAATCGATTTTTTGTGTGGGGAATTGGAAAATTTTGCAAATTCGTTCGGAAGCAAAATTGGATTGGTCACCATTGTCCAGTAAAATTCTACAGACGTGTAGTTTATCAAATCTGTCAAACACTTTGACAGTAGCAGTAGAAAATAGTACTTGGGGTTTACCAGAAACATTACTTAGGGTCTAACAGAAACATTTAAGTGATAAGAAGGCGAATTTTCTTGTAAAGTTTGTGTCTCAGAAAAGTGTGTGTTAGCAGATCTGTTTTTTGTGTTGTTTGAAGTCGGAAAACTGTCAAAGGTGTTAGTTTCAAAATGCAGTAGTGTGTGGTGAATTTTAGTACACTTTTTGCATACTGAAGATTTGTACTGTTTTGTACGGTGGTTATTGCAAAGACAGTTAATACATAAACGTAAACGTTTAGCTGTATTTAACCTATTAAAAGGGGTAAGTTTAATAAAATCAGGACAGATATAAATTGTTTTCTTTATTACATAAAATACGTTTTTGTTAGATGTTGTAAGAAATGATTTAGACGTTTTGATTCCCTTAAAAACCCTTGAAGAAGCAGGACAGTCAGGGGCGAGAGGGTCGGCGGGCCGGCCGTACCAAAAAACATAAAAGGAAAATTCTCTTTTTAAAAAAGTAAATATTTTTTAAAAATAATTTTGCAAACATCCTAAAAATGCATAAAATCAAAATGTAGTTTATTACTTCCTGGGCACATAGCAAAATATGTAGAACAGAATTATTTAGAACCGAGGGCTTTGTTTAAGTAGTTGGCTGGAGGAATTCGGTCTTCAACTTAAAATTTGATTCTAACCGAGTTCATGGGTACTTTTCAATTGATGGCTGGAGGAATTGGGACGAAATATCGATCGATACTGTCTTGATACACTCTGTAACTTTTTTCCAGTAACGGGTATTTAGGAACACTAGTTAAAATATAAGTAAGGTCGGTAACTATCCTAGAATAAAGTCGTTTACTTTAAATAAATTCATCGCAAATTTGGCGTCCGGAACTAACTAAATATTTTGATTTCATTTTTTTAAAATAAAAAAGAGCTTGTAAGAAATAATCGTATTTTGTGTAAATAAGTTAATAGATTAAAAGTCCCGTATCTTACTGGTATGGTTTTATAAATAGTATGATCTTAGAGGACATAATTATATGATTTATTTTTTTTTAGTTTAATCTCGGATTTTTATTATTTAAAGTAAATATAAAACCTTATTATCTTCGACTATCTAAAAGTTACCTAGAGGCGTAGTGAGGTCCTTACCAATAAAATCCGAGGACTGGCACCGGAGTGAATCTTACGTTGAAATACCAAATCTAGGATAAAAAAAGGGCGTCAAAAGTAAGTAATACTTAGTCATTAAGTTTAATCTCGTATTTTTATTATTTAAAGTAAATATAAAACCTTATTATCTTCGACTATCTAAAAGTTACCTAGAGGCGTAGTGAGGTCCTTACCAATAAAATCCGAGGACTGGCACCGGAGTGAATCTTACGTTGAAATACCAAATCTAGGATAAAAAAGGGCGTCAAAAGTAAGTAATACTTAGACTTACAAACAAAGTAACGCCGCAAATTTAGGCGTCCCCGAACAGTGACTAGTAGTTTTTTTCCGGAAAATGGGATAGTAGTTTTTTGTACGCAAAATAGGTCAGGGATTAATAGTTTCTTCCGGATAATATGAATAGGGATTAGTAGTATTTTTTCTCAAAAGTAGAAGCAGGAAATATATTTTTTTTTGCTAGGCGGCTATTTTTTTTCACCGTATGATATAGGGGTAAATATTTAAACATCAAAAAATTAAACAATTTACGTTTAGCTAAGTAACGATTTTCTTGGTTCTTTCCCATTTTTTCGCAAAGACGAGTGAATAGGAATTGTATGTGTATATAAATAATTTACTTTTAAATTTTAGTAACCGATTTTGTTTGAATTCGATTAAGAATTAAAAATAGTATAGGCCGGTACGTTTCATAAAATTTATATTAACGCCTCGTGGCGCGAACAGATATAGCTTCAGACCAGTACGTGGGAGGAAGGTCCTGAGTTCGGTTCGACACCCAGGTTAAACCAAATAACTTTTTTTTGTTTTGTTTGTTGTTTTGTGATTTTATTATATAAATATAAAAATGGGGATCGTATAATTATGTTAGAATGGCTAATTTTATTTATTCATTAATTTACTGATATATAACCGAAAGTTATTTACTTTAAGTCCCTACTTAGGGCATTAAAAGTATACAGAAAGGAGTACCGGAAAATTATTTTAAAATTTCTTCCAGGAATAGGACTGGGTTTTTTTTTGTGGCTTTACCGTTCAGAAATTTTAAATTAATGTGAGGGTGGTTTAAACTAGGATTATTCCTATGCTAATAGAAAAATAGAGATCTATTACTTCAGTGTTCCTTGATACTTCAAATTCAACACATACCGAAAATACCTGAGAATATACCATTATACCGAGTAGTCTTAGATAGCCGAAAAACCGACTGTATACCGTGGTCAGTTTCACCGTTTACTGATATTAGTTTAACAAATACCGAGTAGTCTTAGAAAACTGAACTTCCGATGATATACCGTAATACCATTTACATTATCAAGTTACCGATCCCTAATATTTAATTAATGTATATAATAGTTTTAATTTAATTAATGTATATAATTGTATTCATCCGACAAAGTAATAAATTAATAAGTAAGACGTTGCTATTTATCCGCTATAGCAGAAAAATTGTAGTTCCATATATCGAGTGCCTCTAGCTTTATTAAATCATAATACCGATAATTTTATCGCTTTATCATAATACATGTACATAGTAGATTTGGCTAAATTTTTTTCTTAAGGGGGCAGTTGCAGCCAGTAAGCATTGACAAAATATCGCGTAAAATGACCAAAAATAGGTTGTTTTCTGTGATAGTCTGCGAAGTTATAAAAAGGAATTTGACGATCAGAGTTTTTAGCCTTTAAAAGTAAAAAAAAAATCTGTTTATATCTCTAGTCATTTTTCGAAAACAATAGCGTTTGAGCTTGAGCTTTTCTATGCTCAGAAGTAATTTCGTCAAATTCCAAAATACTCAAATTGGAGAGCATACATATAGGTACATTTCTGAAAAAAAATTGATCCGAAAAACATAGTAGTTTTTTTCCAAACTAACACCAAAGATAATTACTAAAATCTCGGAATATTTTTCGGAGAATAGGTTAGGTTGGTAATTGCAGCTGGTAATAGGTAAAGTTTGAACCCCTACCGCAAGAGGTCGGCCCGAATTCAGATTCTATGGTTTTTGTTTTAAATAACGTTTAGAATATTTTAATACCTATCATGTTGGAAAAACTAAGTAATCAGTAGATTTGGACAAATGGAAAAACATAATTTTTTAAACAATATTTGTATTTTAAGGGAGAAAATCGATCTTTCCCTTGAACTATGTGGGATATTAAGGAAGAGGAATTTATGTTTAGGTCATATCTTAGTTGGTTACGGTGGGTTCGTGTAACAAATTTTAGTTTTATCTTTTTCTTTAGTTAATAAGAATTCACACCGTTATTGGTTGTTTTTTGTCATGTAACATAAAAAAATCAAACTATCATTCTTCGTGGCAAAAAATTATGCCAAATACTAAATTTTTTAAAGGATTTCTTATCTCAAAATTGTTTTATTCTAAAAAATGGAAATATATAGGTTTATTTGACCCTACGCAAAGAAAACGAATTGGATAACTGGACATTTAATTTCAAAATAAACAAGTTTATAAAATTGCCTGCATGCCTTTAAACGTCCTCAAATGTAGTTTATCATTTTTATATCGGGTATGCAAAATAGTCCATTGTATAAAAAACAAAATACGCCTTGAGAGGGCGAAAACTTTTCTCCCTCAAACTGTTAAGAAAATAGGAACAGTTGTATAGAATTTAAAAATAAAGTAGGTACCTAAATGTACTATAATTCTGCCATAGCACAAAACATGAATTTGTACTCTTTTTTGCAAAATTACAAATAGCTTTTTATGAACTATGACAAATTATTTTAGTATAAATTAAGAACTGAAATTTATTAGTCATGAAATGTTTTCAGGTATATCTGGGTAGAAGAGTGTTTTTTTTTTTATTTTGATTCCAACTTCTACAATTTGTTATAAAGGTCAGAAAAAAATAAACTTTTAAACAAAATTTTAAAAAATATTTCCAAGATTCTAAACATATTTAGTCTCGTTTGAAAATTAGAAATCTTAGAATTGCAATATGTAAATAAAATATGTAAGTAAAATGAAAATTGTTCTACTAATGGTTTAACTTCTAGTCTAAGCAGATAAAAAAATTGTTTTTTTATCTGCTTAGTTTCTGATGGGATTTTTCTTTTATAAATGCTGAAGATGGATGAGAAAATATAAAAAACTCTGTGGGTTAGTAATTTAATAGGAAATAATAGCATTTACATAAATGGTATTTATAATTACAATATCATGATATACATTTTTAAGATTAGGAAAATAGTATCTATCTAGAGTAATAATGATTTATTGAAGAAACCAATAGATCTTTTATTTTATTTAAAATGTAGTTGCTTAGTTGCTAACAGAACGAACTAACTATATTTGTAGTCTAATTAATATATTTAAGTATTGATTAGATTAAAAAAAAAAAATTCAAATTATGTGCTCGAGTTGGTTAAAATATAAAATAATTATGTTTTTTAACTACATATATAACCAAATGTAGAAATGAACATATTTTCTATTGGTATCCTTAAATTAGTAAACAAAATATTCCTAACTTACAAATCAGTAATAATTGTTTTTTTTTGCTTATAGCATTTAAATAAATAATATGTAAGATAACATTTTAGTAGTAATTGGAAGATATTTTTTGTAGTTTTGCTGGGTATTCATGAGTATATACCATAACCATATGTAAATATTTTGTTAATTATTTTCTTGGAAATATGTCAAAATAAATATCCTGAGAAAGCTCAATATAATGAGCGAAACGTCTATATGAATTATAGTTTTACTTTTCAATGAGTCAACCTATGCCCTAGAAAATAATTAACAAAATATTTATATATGGTTAAAGAAAAAAACACGAAAAAAAAAAAATATATATATATATATATATATATATATATATATATATATATATATATATATATATATATATATATATATATATATATATATATATATATATATATATATATATATATATATATATATATATATATATATATATATATATATATATATATATATATATATATATATATATATATATATATATACTAAGGATGAAAAACGGCTTTTTCGAAAATAATTACGTGACCTGCGTTACCTGTCATACCTGTTTTGTTTTATTTATTAAGTATGAAAAATGACTAACTTGTGTTCCCTGCCAGAATTGATATTTCTTTAAAAAAGTCGCAGAGAAATGGGTTGTTTGCTAAAATACGAAAAAGTGCTATAAAAAAGGTGTTTCTTTTATAGTTTTACATATGTCTGTCGAATTTTGGTCAGCAATTCTAATTTTCAATAATAACTTTATCCAAGGCACTTACATATTTAAAAAATAGTTTTAAATTTCGATTATGCTCCTAAATTAGTCAATTACGACTTTTTTGTATTAAGATATCTATTTACTACCGAAAATATTTAATATAATTAATACATATGTACTTAAAATCCCCAAAATCACGACAACTTTGTATCAAGCTTAACATACTCTTGAGAAGCAATTTTAAATTTTTTCCAAAAAAGACACAGTTTATGGAATATTTAGGTATAAGAAATTAATATTATGATGAGGTTACTAACGGAAAACTCTTTTTTTAAGTTAGACAATTATTATTTTTTTAGAATTTTCAGAAATCAGGAAAAAGTAAAAAAAAATATTGGTATTTTTGATCAAAATTTGGTATGCATATGTAAAATTAAAAAATAAACAACTTTTCTTTATACAGCTTTTTCATATTTTAGCAAATAAGACCATTTTTCCGAAATTTTTTTAAAGAAAGGTCAATTTTGACAGGTAATGCAAGTTTTCATAAGGTCTATAAATATACTATAATGTAACAAATAAACCTGAAAATCATACCAGTATAGGTGAATGAACAAATTATTCATATAAAGACATGACTGATGCATCGGATAAATGGTCCTTATGAAATGTACACTCCAGAATGCTTGCTTCACATACCACATGGTACGAATTGACAAACAACACAAATAAGTAGTAGTGAAACAATGCATTAATACTGAACCTCTTACAGTGTATACAAAACAACAATCTCTCAATATAACATGACTATCAGCAACAAAATTGGGATAGCTATGGAGTCATCTTTATCTCCATTTCTAAGTAGAAACTTTTTGCATTAAATTTGTTTCAAATATATCTGTACATAAAGAGATCTTACTACTAAATTCTGCACAAAACAAACACGCCTACTCATACTCATATGATGCATTAACTAGTCATGGGGGTTTACTACAAAAGCATAAACTGTTTTACTAACGATTACAAATTTCTAAATCTATAAATTAAAATACATTTTCCTTTTCTGCTTTCTTCATCGATGGTGAGATTCAAAATTACATGGTCTATTGGCTTGTACAATTCGTAGCAATAAACAGTTTTCTTGTGATATGGAGTTTTCTTTGTACCTAGAGAAAAAATAACTAGAACTAGTTTTTTTCCTTGTCTATGTGAAAATATGGTGTTTACTCTTTACAAATAACCTTAATACATACCTAACAAAATAAAAAAATTAAATTCTGTGTCAAAATTAAATATGTTTTATCAGTACTACACAAAAGAGGTCCAAGTAAAATAGGTATAAGTTAATGTTTAATTGTAAAAGCTTTGGAAGTTTTAATTTTATAATACTAGGCACACTAGTAAGCAAAAAAGCAAATTTTTAAACAAGGGAAAAGTACATATAAAAGAACATGTTTATTTTAATCATTATCAACTATTGTCATACATATAAAAGTAAGTTATAAACTACAACTACTATTAGGACAAGCTACAGAACCCTCAAAATAGAATAGAAACAATTTAGCAAGTTCTTTAAAAGAAAACATAATTGATGTATCACACCTTAGACCTAAAATTTTTATTGTTTTTTAATAAAAAAATCGACATTTTGTATATTTTGAATACGTACAAAGAGAAAAATGGTTGGAGATAAAAATAATATTTTAGTTTGCTTTAATAGGATTAAAAGGTTATCTTTTGAAAGAATAATTATATTACCTGGTAATAATAAATGTGAATTCTTTTTATACTACATTTAATGTTTAGTCAAGTACTTAATATGTAAAAAGTCTAGATTAACAAATAAAATTTTGGGAATTTAATAGTTATAATAAAAAGTGTTTTACCATCAGGTGTAGCAGTTAAGTGTTTAAATTTTTCATGAATAAAATTGGCAAATTCCTTGATTTTTGCGTTTGGTCTTGCCTGTGCAAATTTCTGCCTTGCAACACTCTCTTTTTGCTTTCCATAAAGTGTGTAATCGGTTTTAAAATGCCTTGGATTTATAATGGAACTGACCAGGTTATTGTAGGAAGTGTTATGTCGCCTTTTACATACTGTGCCAAATACTGAAGCTGTTAATATGTATTTTTTAATTTCTCTATAAAATGGGTTATCCCACTGCCAAACTGTATTTCTTTGTATAGACATAATTTTCTCTGAAGTAACCTAGAAAAATGTTCATATATTTAAAAATATAAGGGAGCATGTAATACACCAGAGTATTATATAGATGTATAAATGAATAAAGCCTAACAGAAAATGAACACTATGCAAAAACATACTCGCACAGATGAGATGCCTACTCAAATATATATGCCATTCAGTTGTCTTACTATATTAAGTTGCCCCAAAATCTTAATACTCTATATAATATATTTTTAAAAATCGTAAAAACTATAGCCTTTTGTGTTGTACCTCCCACTACTATTACAACCAGTATAAGTATAAATGAACCAAGCCTACAGAAAATGCAGGCTATACAAAAATATAGTTACACAGGAAGATGTGTCTACATTTTCTCTAAATCAGTACATATATTGCTGCCCTTCAGCCTAAAATTAATGATGGTCAATGTAATTCTTAAGGAGCCAATGTCTAAAGTAAATCCTATACGAAATACAGTGTACTTCAGGCATCGGTGTTTAAAAATCAACTTTAGCTACAGCAATCAATGTGTTAAATACCATTTCACTTAATTCATTAATAATTTTACTTTTTTTTTCTTTAATTTCTGTCTTGCGCGAGTCCCTCCAATTCATACCAAAAACAAACACACAAAATGGAAAACCTAATATTATTGAGATTTAGTAAATAGAGAGTAAAGAGAGAGAACAAATGATCTAAACAAAAATAAAAACTTTTTATAGTTTTATTAATTATTTTCTTTAATATGAATTATGTTGCCCTTCCCCCAGACGCTACTAAAATGGATAATTATAATCCTAATACTTTCAGCCCCTTGTCATCCAATCAAACTTGCAATGCTTGATCAAAATCGTCGTGAAATATATTTAAAATATCCATAAAAAAATATTTCTTTTTATTAAGACAGCTTGTATCCCAAAGACAAAACAAACAAACAACTATAGGAAACATATTTATATGAACTCTCCTAACGTCAAGGAATGACCTACTTAAAAATGAGCATAAAATTAAGGAACAATGTATATTGTTTTAAGTTTTCTCAAACAGTCTCATGTAATATATATAAACATATATATATATATATATATATATATATATATATATATATATAATATATATTTTTTTCCAAAGTATTTTTGCTGTGTGATTAACTGATTCTTTGTATTCATTATTACATTATTATAATACTAATAATATTAGTAAATCCAATAATAATCAAGAACAAATAAAAGTGGTGTTTGAATTATATAAGTGTCAGTCTTCTTATATGTTGCTAGAATTTTTTTTCACATCATCTATCAAACTATATTTCTCTTCATGTGAATCCCTTCCCTACCCCACATATTTTAACGGCCTATACCAAGAAAAATTTTTACTTTTTAAATGTGGTTGTAAAACAGTACAACCAAGTGCCAAAGTTATGGAATAATGTCTCTACAGCCAACACCTTACATTTTGCCACCTTGCATTGTTTGCCCTTACAAAACTTGTCAGGGCAAACATCACTTGTGCATGCACAATCTTTTTTTTATTGTAATATCCCATTTTGTCAGGAAATGGGATATTAGTATCCACTTGAATTATCTAAACCTTTAAAAGATTTTTTCGTAATTCATTTTGGCACATTGTATTAGAATACTTTTACAAATATGTGATACTTTCAAATATTTTACTGAAATGGTATTTAGAATTAATCAAAGGTCTCTTAATTTATACTCACAAAGATATCCCTGGAGACCTCGCTGGAGACTCATCTTCGACCTTTAAACTCTCAATATCATTACCACGCTTCCTTGCAAAACTGGTTGAATATGTATGGCCTTTGTTAATATCATCCCCAAAATAAAAGATGCATACATCTAGTTGAAACTGTTGTAATATTAGTTCAATAATTAGGGAACTATATTAATATTTCTTTTCTTTATAAATGTCTTTGGCATGTCCAACGTGTTATTATATCTTAACAACATGGTAAACTGACTGGTATACCTATTGCACTTATATGGTAATGTTCAGGGGCATACACTTTTGTTTTTGAGGGAACCGAGTGAGGCTCCAAAAATAGAAAAGGCGGTGAAAGAAAAAAAATGTCAGGTAAATTTTAAGACATTCAATTGAAGTGAAAAAATTGAAATAATAAGACTAAGATTCCAAAAAATATATTTTATTATAAAAATATATTTATTTTATTTAGAATAACTTTAAACAAATATATAAGTAATATCTATAAAGTAGTAAAAGTAATCAAATCAATAAGAATTATAAATTTTTTGGAACATTAAATTGATTAGTTGATATCTCGGTGATACAAGTTGTAGGATATTTTTTCTTGTTTGCAGTTTCAAGCGCATACTTAAATCATGCGTCTTAAAGCCTTTCACAAATTTGAATAATTCCGGTTATATCTGAAAAAATATTAAAACATGTTAAGTTATTTATTATATTGCGCTTTTAACTCTACATATTTAAAATCCTAAGTTCAATTGTTTTTGAGATACTGACATTTGAAAAATGACAATTTGATATTTAGAAAGGCTGTAAAATCTAAATAATTCTACTTAGAGCAGAAATTGTGTACTCCTACCTCAGTTTTGTATGATCTTTCTTATGGTCCCGTAAAAGGAAAGTATTGTAATCATGAAAAAATCACCCTAAGAGACTTTTACAGATCTTTGCATTTTAGGGTTCCGGGATCCCAAAAAAAAACATGTTTTTCCATTACCATTGAGATTTAGAAAGGCTGTAAAATCTAAATAATTCTACTTAGAGCAGAAATTGTGCACTCCTACCTCAGTTTTGTATGGTCGTCCGTGTGGTCTCGTAAGAGAATTCTGTACGAAGAAACTTGTTGGTAAAGGTGAATTTATCGATTTTTTTTTATCAGGAAAACTCTTTCTTCTATTTAGACCAAAAGCTGATGCTATAAGAAAGACCTTCGGAAAGACCTTAAAAAACTAAGCATGTAATAAAAAATGATATTTAAAGAAAATTACCATCGATGTTAGCATCTGAACCTTGTATATTGATAGTGTTAAAAAGAATCAATAAATAATATTACATATTTTAATATTTCTACTCGTATTTCTGTCTAAAATGATTATTCAATCTTCATTGAATTTGTGTAAAACTTAGAGGTTCCATATATTTTTTAGGCAGTTGTGTTGTAGGCCAGATTTCTTACGATGTATATTTTTTTTTTCAAAAAATGCATTTAATAATAAACATGTGTTTATTCCTGTGATATTTGTTGACTTGCACACTGCCTTAACAAATAAAATACCAGTTCTGGATGGCATAATTTCGTTCAAGTTGATAAGAAATATGACAATACGAACAATACTAGTAATACCTGGAATTTTGAACTAGAAACAATTCTGTACTAAAAAACATGCCAGTTAAAAAAAATACACATTTGGATGCTTATTTACTTTACATATTTTTGTTACATTTTAGAAATATTTTTAAATATACATATTGGTATAAAACGTAGTGGTGGTATCAACTTTTATTTTTTAAATAAAACACCAATTTCTTTTGGGTTTTGAATTTTGTCCCAGATTCTAGCTATTTGTATGTAGTATCTTTACTTGTTTTTGAGATTTTGACTTCTGAAAATTTGTACTTTTATATTTGGAGAGGATGTAACATCACAAAACAGATCTCGCTTATTGCAAGAGATAGAAAAATGGTTAAATATGGAAAGTTTTAGACAATTTCGTTGCAAGCCTAATAGCACCTGCAGGCAAATTCTAGCCATTATGTTCTTGACATATTTAGAAAGGAATAAAATATTGCATTTTTAAAATTATGCAGTAACTTTTTTAATCTTAAAATTTTTTTAAAGTTGTAAACATATTGCCAAAGCATTTTTTTGTCTAACATTTTATGGTGCTGTCATATTTTGAATCTGGTGTTTCGTAAACGAGGGGCCATCATCAATTTTTAAATACACACCTGGATTTTTTAATTTGTTTTGTAACAAACCTTTGCATTCCAAAATCCAATGATGTAATGCACTTATACATTAAAAGTAAAATTTGAGGAAATCAAGGTAATCCCTCTCTCTCTAAAACATTGTCTCTTATGGGAAAATCTTAAATATGTGCTGTCCAAGTATTAAGTCTGTTATATTATTAGTTCGGGAGGTCAAATACTTGTTAAAAAAAATTACATAAATTACCAAGCTTGTAAAAAACGAAAAAAAAAAAGACTGTCAATTTTACGATATTACTATAAATTATATTTTTCGAATGGGACGTCCTGACTATTATATGTCCCTCAAATGGGTCTCTTCTTGCAGATTATAATTATATCTGGTTTGATACCTTTTTCTTCATCCACTCCACTATGTAATAGTGTTGTCCGTCTCTCTCTAACACACTGCCTCATATGGTTTTTCTTAAATTGATCGGGTGTCTTTGAAGATAAAGTTATCAAACCAGATATTATAGTTATAATCTGCAAGAAGAGTTCCATTTGAGGGAACTATAGCATAGAGTGTGTGCCGAGGTGTGTCCGATTTAAACAATACAACTTATGGTGATATCTTGTAAAATTATTAGTCTTTTGTTTTTCTAATAACCAGAAAAAAAGTTTTAAGTAACCCTACAATTGGTTTTTTGTTCACTCCGATAAGTTAAAAAGTAAAAAGTTATTAACATTTAAAATGCTATCAAGATACACTGATCACACTGTATATACACAAATACAGTAACCTACATTAGTACACTAAATTACTTGAGAACTGAAAACTAATATCCCTAATTTTTTCTTACTTTTCCATTGATTCAGGAATCTGTACATTTTTGGTTAAGATTGAGAATATATAAAAGGTCAACTTTTATTTCTTTGTAGATACAAGACTACGATATTTAATATGTTACATATCCATAGCCATGCGCAAGAATTATTTTCTCACTAGAAAGCAATGCCTTAGTAAATTAGGTACCGATAAACAGTTGCTTCCCAATAATGTTCTCTTTGTGATATGATATCTGTGGGGTACACGCTGTTAAAGCCTGCTACTGTCTGCAACAGCAAAACTTTCTAAGTGGAAGTCACATAAAAAGGATCAATATAATATTGATAACTAAAAGCTTTATTCTTGCACAGATTGTCATGAATCCGGTGAGTTAAATTCCATTAGCCAGCATTATGAGACTACCACTATGAAAGTATTAGTGTTGCATAAAAAGTGTCTAATTTTATGAGTTTTTTTTTAATTTCTACCACTATAATATGACCAACAGGAAAATAAGTTTCTATACCTACCGAATTACTATGCCCCTGAAGGTACACTATCTTTTTTAAAAGTTAAAATTTAAAAATTAATACTACAAAACATATTTAAATTTTACAAATATAAAAACCATAGGTATTTATGTGAATTTCAGATAGTTCACCTCATGTATAAAAATATCAATATGAAATAAAAATTAACCAGAAAATTCTAAAAGAATCGTGTAGCCTAGGTACCTACAAAAAACACATTTATTAGTTTTATTTATTTTCATCATTGTTTGAAAAAAAAATAGTCTTCCTTCTTCAAAGTTGGGCTATTTTAACTTTCAAACAAAAGATGTTTACTTCAAAAATACATCCACTATGTACCTTCTAAAAAATTACAATAGCATGGCCATACAGATAAAAGTTTATATAAGTAGGCCCAAACGTAAAAAATATGTTAATATTTTTAATATGTATGTACTTATATTTCTTTGAAAATCAAAGTGATCAATATTTTACAATTGTCCATTTCTAATTCTTCAAATTCATAAGGATCTCAAAATCGAACACCTATAGTTATATTATTTGAGCTTACCAATGACGTCAAAAAGAAATAGACCCAGCATTTCATTCATAAAAATGAAATAAATAGAATCAAACATCAATTTGTTATTGTGTTTGAGTGGAAAAAAGACGGACTGATCGCATAAAGAATAATTTGCGGTGAAAATTGCAACGCTGTCAGATAACTTCGCGAGGCTTACCAGTTACTATTTTTGAGATAATGTATTATTTGCTATATTTTTTTGAGCCCAAATATTAGTTTGGTGGATACGGCAGTTTTTTTGTTCTAACAGGAATGACTTCACATTGTAAAAGTCAGAGTTTTAATAATAACTTGAAAACAATTAATTTAGATATTATGTCGTGGAAAAATCTGCACTGAATGGGAAACTTTTTTATTATCAATTTCTCGAAAAACTTTCTTCTTGATAAAACTTGTGTGTTTGTCGAAAAAATAGTTTTCACAATATCACTTTAAGTCAGATATACAGGGCATTCAAAAAATAAGAAAAAGTGTATTTCAAAAATTAAAATTTTTGTGAGCGCGGCCGTAAAAAATCGTAAATAGAGGTTTAGTATTAGTTACGTCATATTAGTAATAGCTAAGGAAAGATTTAAATAGAAAAATGTTTTTTTTCTGTTTGACCTTAAATATCTCCATAACTATAATATAAAAAATTTTACTCAGTTTATATTTACGATTTTTTATGGCCCTTAAAACTATCGCCAGAAAAATTTAATTTTTTTGAAATTGTTAATGAAATCCACTTTTTTGAACATCCTGATCTAAAGTTTATTACTATCAAAAATATTTTTTTTTAACCGCCAATTTTTATCAAGAAATCAATAATAAAAAAAGTAAATAAATGCATTAAAATGCAAGATGTTAAAAAATAAAATCATCGAAACTTTTTGATGATTCTGAAGCACCCTGTATAATATTTTACACCATATTTGAAACTTAATTTTTTTTATAAAAATTTAAATAACAAAGTTGAAAGTGGTGGTGCACTTTATGAATTTTCGTGGTTTATAAAAATAAAACAAAGTTTGGTATAATTTATTTATAAACGGTTTGATATAATAACAAACAACTATTATTATCGACAAAACAAAAGTATCAGCACATTAATTTAATATTTCCTTATATATATAATAATTAATTATTTAATGATTCAGTGACAATTTTCAAAATCGGAAATTTAGAGGAAATTTTATTATATTATTTATATATATATATATATATATATATATATATATATATATATATATATATATATATATAAAACTTTAGGTTAGCAACAAGCTGATTTAATATAATTGTATCAATAATTATCTGTGACAAAAGACCAGGCACGTAGTCTAGAGGGGGTCCGGACCCCACTCCTCTCCGCGCGAGACCCTAAAAATATTTAGAAGTTTTTACATAATTTAACCTACGAAAGTAGAATTCCAATAACTGCTGATAGCAGTTCCGTATTGGCCCCGCTTACTACAGCTATTTTTTTAACTCGGAGCTCAGGAAAATTAGGGAGCAGGCTCTTTTTTGAAATTCTAACTTTTTGACGGGTTTTTTAACAAGCCCAAGTTTACACTGTTAGACATTCTGCGATTGCAAAGAAGTTTCGCAAATATGTAAATGTAAAAAATTAATAAAGGCTACCCTAAACAAAGACGCACCTAATGATTTTTTATAAAATTATTATTATTAAACTTAGAATATATGGTAGCTGCTGAAAATTTCTCTTCGTGATCCATTTTCGCACAATTTTGAAGTTCTTATCTTTACGTATACAAAACACGATTTAAGGAATAAGAAAATTATTGAATTTACCTTTGGGAACTGAAAAAAATTACCTCCAAAAAATATTTGATTTTGACAGTGAGGAATATTTAGAATTCTCAAAAAAAGAAAAACTTTTAAGCAAACGCTCATTAAAAGTAGTTTTAGAATTTCGAGAAAGTACTAAAAAGAAAGATGAATACATTTATGATTAAAGAAATCCAGATTTTTAATGTAGCAATATGGTTCCAGACCCTCTATGGAAGATAACACCACATTAACCTCGATATTAACAAAGTGACTTAGCTTATTTATTAAAATACTATTAAATATATAAAACCTAAAAATATTAAGCAAAACTCGCCAATATCCTATCTGCTCAAGACATACCTATAATTTTTTACATTTTCATAACTGCTCTACCTGCAATGTTTTAATAGATATTGGCAAATAACTAGTTTTTGAAACTTTTTTTCATATTTTGTTGTACTTGCAGGGGGACTAGAAACAAGTGAAAAAAAAAGCATTGTTCTTAATAATTTTTTTGTCATTGAATTGGTTTTGACAGGGTTGGATCCCCCTAGAACTGAAATCCTGGATACGTGCCTGCAAAAGACATATTTATGTAATGGTTCATGTGGCAATATTTATTATTAGCAATAAGCTTAGTCATTAAAGAACAAGCATTTCCATGACAAAATACAACCAATAACAGGGTGAGTTCTTATTACTATTGTTTATCAGCTTTTCACCGACTTCATAGGAAATATGTAATAAAATATAATTTATCACTTTTTAATGCAACCTATTTTTTGAAATCGGGTTTGTTTTTCAAAATGTTTTGATTTCACTCTTTTTCCAACACATTTTAGTTCCATTTACGCGAAGTTAGATAAAAATTTGGGTCCATTACTTTTAAAAGTTTGCCAGGCTCGCGGCAAGTAATATTATATAAAAATGCACCACCTTTACATGTATTGGATCTATTCATATTCACAGAAAATCAGCAATAAACATGGCCCAATATTAATATGAATACAAAATTGAACATCGTGTCCCTAAAAACCACAAAAACCATATTATGAAAAACAATATCTTTACAGTATTTATCCCTCAATTTACCCCCTTTTTTCCCCACCATCCACCTTCCCCGCTATACATTTCACTTATTGACAATATAAATATTTTGTGCCAAGATGTTTAATATTTTTAACATTCATTATAATATATTATATCATTATTTATATTACCGAAATCACCTGATAAAAACAGATTTTCCCTACTTGGGATAATGTACCTCAGGATGGTATTTATTTACTTTTCTGATTACTTATTTTTAAAAACCAAATTTTTAGGCAATAAATTAAAGCATTTCAAATTCATTAAAGAAAATCTATAGTAAATGAAAAATTGAAAAGTAACGCTATTGCGCTATTTTCATTTTTTGTATATGCTTGCTATTTGAGAACTCCGATTACCCTAAATATTCCTTGAAAATTTCATCCAAAATGCAAACCATCCTGGAGTAATTAATGACAACATAAAATAGTGGGTCTTACAGCTTACTCAATTAAAATTTAGTACCTAATGCTTTAACAAATAGTATATTTATGTTGTTTATTAACTCCTCAAAAAAGGTGGTTTGATAAATTTTAGAGGAATATTTGAGACTTTTCACAAATATATAAATTAGCAAAACGCTGTACTCCGTCTATCATCAATGTCTTCGACTTTATAGATAAGTTAAAGTTATAAAAAATTAATTCAAGCCCAACGGAAATGTGCAATACAAAAACAATACTTCATTTGCAAATATAAGAATGCTATTAGACGGTGATTTTACCCTTCAATTACAGCACTGGTATGACTTAACCTAACTTACCTTCGAAAACAAACTTCTGAGTTTAAATCGTTTCTTTTTCTGCAAATAAAGCAAGTCCGCACCATTTTCTTAAGGTTTTTAAACAGATTCTTGAAAATAGCCACACAAAACATTTGGATTTCTGAAAAACACTTATTTCACCAACTAGAACAATTACAACACCGCGCATCAAATAGGTCGAAATCAAATCATGAATGACTACGACCGTCTTCGGCGTCTTCCGAATGATCCCGAAAGAAATCTGTAGTATACTCGAAAAAGGTAGAATTCCGACGTTGCCGATAATTCTGGGCTTTATTTCTTGAAATAAGGAATAATAATTACAGAAGATTTAAATTACATTTAAAACACATTCGGTTTGAGTTATTTATAATAAGCTATTTAATTATCAGTTTTAAAACATTCTATAAGGAAATTTATACTGGGAATTTCTGGAATTCCTTGTTTATTTAGGTAATAGTATAAAGGATGATATCCGTTATAATCTGGCCACAGTAAGGGTTAATGTTGGATTCCTCCAAAATGTAAACAACTGGGTTTATGTTATTTCCATGTCGTTGGAACTTACCTTATTCTGCATTTTCCCAGGATTCTCATTGCAACATTTTTTGCAATTCGACGCCGAGGTCTTGATGCTCTCGTATTTTTACGCCCTTTAGCACTCATTAAACATATCCTAATTACACAGGTAACACAGGAATTCATAAACAAATATCTAGAAAGCTTAGACACAGTCACAAGAGTGAGAAGTTCTAAACTAAACGTCGACGTTTTAAAAATACAAGTACTAGTCATTTTAAAACACACCTATAATAAATAAACAGGAAATTCTCAACCCAAGACTCACGCTATCATAAAATCATGTTCATAAAAATATAAGGAAACCAATATTCCGGGTAATTATTAAAAAAAAAAATATTATTATTAATTAAAAAACTTGTTTTTATCGGCAAACACCGAAAGGTGCCGAAAATCGAAAGGCCCTGCAATTATTACTTCGGCTATAAATATTATAGTCTGTAAAAGAGGTATTCTTTTAACAGCTCTCTCTCGTTTTATTTCGTTTCACAACAAAGATAGATATATTAACGGCAAGAAACACATGCCATGTGTAATATTGTGAATTTTGTATCAAAGGAATGTAAAACTCACAAAGTTATTGCCTTAGGATGGAGGGGATATCACAATGTTGCGTCACTGTTAAGCGTTTTCTGAAATATTTGAATTTTTCCGTTAAAAGTGAAACTACTTATTTACATAGTATTTGATAGACATTATGTAATATTTGTACATAAATATGTTATAACATTAAATATTGAACGTGTTAATTTATTTATATGGTCAATTTTGGAAAAAATTAAAAAATATTCGGATTCCGACATTGATGCGTCATCTACAGAGTGGCGCTTGAGGTTTGAGTTCGAAAAATGAACACGAGAAATTTTATAGCGTGGATTTGCACTCTTAAGTCTAATAGTAAATATTTCAAGTTCTGAAATATGATGCATTGAAAAAATTCTTAGCAATAAACTTTAAAGTTGATTGATTTTTTTTTGATCATTTGTTGGCTTAGTACAGAGTTTATTTTCCGGTATTAATTTTGAGAAGTTACTAAATTAATTTTGTTTCGATTTTTTTTGTTACGTCATTTACATGAATTTTTTTTAAATATTGCTTTACGTAAAACCGATTAGTAGCGTCGCTAACCTTATTTAACGTAATAGCGATGTATATCTCAAAAAACATAAATTTTTAAGTAAGACCCTACATCTACGTACCGAACTAATAGGAAAAGTTCTGGGTAAAGGCAATTTACGGATTTTTTAGTTGCTGAGTTTTAAAATCTATAATACATTTTTTTAAACATCGTAATCCATAATATGAAAGCTTAACAAAAGTTCATGGTAAAATGGTTAAAAACATAAAAGTTAAAAAATTGCAAAAAAATTGAAGGATTTATTATCAGGAAACTTCCAGTTAAAGTGCTTTAAAGATTTACTCACTTGCCCAAAATTTCCCTCCTAATGTCTCCTTCCATTTATTAGCAGAATAAAAGATATCATAATTCGTATATGTACTATACATATTACTAAATAACTACCTACGCAGCTACGTGCCAAACTAAATTAAGGAGGCAATATCCGATTAAAGCCAATTTACCGATTTTTTAGTTAAGTTGCTGAGTTGATGAGTTTTTTTAAACATGGTATTCCATAATATCAAAGCTTAACGAAAGTTCATTGGTAAAACTATTAAAAATATAAAAGTTATGAAATTGTAAAAAATATACTGCTTTGACACAGACACAGTCATAAACCTGAAAATAATTTAAGATGGCATGTCGAAAACAGCCTCGCCCCGTAATGCCATTTTTGAAATTAAAGAAAATTATTTTTAAAATAATTGGTTAGATTTGTTATAACTTTTTATTAAATTATAAAGTTTCCTTTTAGTTTGTGTTTCTTAAATACCCATTTTTAATTTTTTTTATATGAAACCATATTTAATTTTATTTGACATATTTTGACATACTTGATCTATAAACTTGACTGCTTTTTGTAAGAATACACTTCATGATCTGATTTGAGCTGTGATTTTAAGATGTGCAGTTCTTCCCACTTAGGTATGACCAAGTATTAAAAAAAACGGTACCATAAAAATCTTAGTACATGCTAAACTTAAAGGTTTCAAATATCGCTCTCGGGGCTTCTTGACCACTCGATCTGATAATGATATTGGAATATTGCAAAATGTATCAGTTTCACAAAAATTGAGTAAAATTGTTATTTAAATGTAAATCCATATAATTTTTTTTCTTTCGAATATCCCTGCCAACTCTATTGTGGTCTCTCAATATTAAATCTTTATTTTATTTATTCTTCGTAAAAAGTATCGAAATGATTTTGTAATCAATAAAGTTAGATATACTCAACACAGAATTAAATGTAGTAAACGAAGAAAAAAAATTAATTTCCTTAATTAAATATATGAATTAAGATATTAACAAATAACTGCGTTCCCCTGGAGATCAGTCGGGACAATATGACCGATGTGGTAGAGTCGATGGCCAGGTTTTTTTACAAGGGCACTCCTAAGACTGAATACCCACAAAGGGAACAAAACAATAACGGTCTTCGTACACATTGTCTCCGTCGGTGTCCTTTTGGTATTGGGTCCCACCGAAATTGGGGTCGAAATTTGTGTTTCTAGCAACTTCTTGAGTAGATTCTGATAGTCTCTGGAATAGCTATCACGGATGGCTCCTGCGGTCTTTCGAAATTTCCACAAATCCTGTAGCTGCACTAGATAACGGCTGTTCACGTTTTATTACCCGTTCTCCTACAGTGATTGCATTCTGGGTGATGAAATAGAAATTACAGTGGTCCTTCTATAGCCGTCGCAAAACTGACAAATGCTTTATCTATGGCTAGTATCAGAAGGATAAAAAGTTCTTGGTTGTATTTCCATTTTTAAGCACAAAAGTACAACATTCAACAGTACAGGGTACAGGATGTACAAGATGAAGCTACCTTGTCTCCTTACCTGAAGAGGTAGATTTTTTTTTTAAATATGAAAATCTAATTAACTAATTCGTTATTTATACGAGGTACCTACTGATTTTTTCTAGGCTGATATGAACTTCCTATTCCATAATCTGTAAAAATATTAATTTAGGACACTGTATAACGTTGAAAAAATTGCGATCTTGTATAAAGATAAACTAAATAAATTAAAAAAATATAAGGTTTAATTAGAAAATAGTTGTCTTTAAAGTTTTCCTTAGTTTAAACATCCCATCTCGGACTGCTTACAAAAATTTGCTTTTATCAGAACTAGATACTTAAACAGCGGGGGAGGGAAGGAGGGGTTGGGACTACGACAATTTTCAACAACCAAAAAAAAAGTCTTCAGTTTTGGTTCTTTACCTAATTGAGCGTAAGTATTAATATGAATAACCCAAAAAAAAGTAATTACTTTATTTTTGTTGTAGGTAAAACTGGCAAAAAAGGGTCGTTACTTTACTTTTGTTGTAGGTAAATCTGGCTTCTCTGGGGGAGGGTTTACCTCCAATTCAGAAAAAAAGGGTCGTACTTTACTATTCCTATCATTCCTCGATAAACCTTACATTTATTTAAAATTCAATTTCATTATGAAATTGCTGTTAACATTTTTTTCTCTAGTTCAGACATTTTATTAAAAAAGTTTGTTTTATCAAGATATATCTAGGAATATATAATGCAATCTTTTAAACGAAAGAACATAGCCAAGAAGTTAATGTGGAACAAATACCAATTATCCCAGATTTCAGAAAATTCAATGGGAGACAATAATAATAATAAAATAAGTATGGAACATAAATAACTGATGACCGAAAAAAAGTATTTTTAACGTATACGTATGGTGACAACTACTAACAAAGGGCAACTAAAAATATCTAAAGAAAAGCCTTTTGAAAATGGGGACGAATGATCATTTTAGACTAAACATAGAATGAAATATATATTTTTGTTAATATTTCAGTAATTTTGTGGATACAAAATAAATGTCTGAATATCTTTCGAGGGGTTCAAGAGTCTGATCAGTTTCAGGTGACAAATCTACTTTAGCTAAAAAAGTAAGCTTTGCTTGTTTAAAAATAAGTTTGGCTAAAATCTTTTCTCATGTAATATACAAGGTACTCAAAAAATATGTAAACACAAGAAGGAAAAACAAAATAAAACCGTGAAATTAAAATTTTTGAGGTAGCCTAGTTTTAGAGTGCATCTAGTCCAGTAAACGTAATTTAATCTTTTTTTTTTAACAAGGTGTAATTTTTAGACAATTTTTTGTGGCCAATAAGCCAAAAAATTCACACATTTCTTTTACATACTCACCATTAATTTTCTTAAAAATTAACATCTATTACTAAAGCAAAATAACCTTTTGACTTTTATTTATAGGCTCTTTAGTTTATATGTTTTAAATTTTTTTGTTTTGTCTATTTGTGTTTACATATTCCTTTTGAACCTTGTTTATTATATAAATTTATTTAATAAGCGAAAATTATGAATGTTGATTGACAGTTTTTGATAAAATCGATATTAGATTTTTTTTACATATGCTAACTAAAATTGAACAAGTCCTGTATATGCAATTATAAACAATATACTTTTCAAATAAGACATTTCATTAGCTTTAAAATCAGTTTAACTAAATTGAGTAGTACCTAAAAGGTCTACAATAGCTAGAATTCTAGTACCTAACGAAAATATTTTCGACGTGTTATAAAGAGTTATTAACAAAATACCATACTTTTGAATAGTGGTGTTTTTGACGGTTTTAGATTTTTTTGTTTAACCGGGATTTTATTTCTTGGCTCAACTATTTTAAACAATGCCAGTAAGCGTTAAGTGGGATTAACCTTTAAACATATATTTAAAACCAAGAAATTTTAGATTTTCTACTTAAAGTTAGGTCATTCCAGTATCTTTAATAACTTTTTTTTACCTGATTAAATTTTACTATAAACCCAGTTTAAACATTTTATTTGGCTTTCATTTTGAATTCGTATCGCAATTTTACTAGTTTATCTCTATATCATACTTAATGTTTTCATAAAATTTAAAATTAATAAATAGGTATTTTTTTCAGGCTGATTTTTTGAATATTTTATTTAGCCGCCATCTGGGATTCGTACCCAAATGTTACCAAAATGTTACTAAAATTTTATTACGTCATCCCCATTTAACTCTTAATTTTTGGCCAAAATTTGAAGTCAATCGGGTAGGTAGTTTTTTAATTATGGGGCGAACTGACAGACAGATGGACAAACCAACAGACAGACCGACTGAATTCAAAAAAACCTGTTTTTTTGTTTTCTAAGGACGTCAAAACGTGAAGATGTGTAAAACCAAGGAGGGTGATTTTTTTACGTTTAGGTACAAGTATTTTATTTGGCACCATTTTCTTCCACTATTTTGGAATCGTATTACAATTTTACCGGTTTATCTATATAACACTTCATTTTTGCACAAAATTTGTAATCAATCTAATTAGTAGTTTTTTAAGCTGATTTTTCAAATATTTTATTAAGCAGAGAGTTTGTTTCGCCATCTTGGATTCGTACCAAACCTTTACCAGTGTACTTCTAAGTAATACTTGATTTTTGTGGAAGATTTCAGGTAAATTGGAGAAGCAGTTTTTAGATTTTTTTACATTTCACTAGGCTGCCATTTTTTTTCGCGGTATTCGATTTTTACCAAAATCCCATATGACCCTTAATTCTTGCCCAAAATTTGAAATTATTCAGGTTAATAGTTTTTTAGCTATGCCGCGAACAGACTGACAGACTATAGGTTGACAGACCGACAGATAGACAAATCGACGGGATATAGGGACCCTAAAACATAAAGATCTGTAAAAACCTTATACAAGGGAAGTAAAAAGAAATATGTATATATATTAAATATTTCCTACAAAAAACCTAAACATATATTAAAATCATTTAGCGTAAAAAAGGATTTGATATTTTCTTTCCAAGGCTTTAGTGCCTGTTAAATAAATAAATAAATCACATTTGTTGAAAATATAATCAAACCGTTTTCCCTTCATCACAGTATCAGACCCAAAAGTGGGCCTTAAAACTTATTTTATCCTATGAAAACTTATATATTTACTACACTCAAGTGTAGTTTTGACCTGGCTCACCGTAAAATGTGGTCAGTATTTTATTAAAAGTTTGTTGTATTTACGTCGAATTTGAATGTAATGTAATGTCAGTGTCCTAGTGTTTTATGTTTCAATTTTATTTTTTGGATTCGACATTTACGTTCTGTGTTGCCTGATAGTTTGAAAAAGACATGAGTCTCTGCCGAAACGTCACTTTGACAAGGAGTTTTCTTAAATTGAAAGTGACATATTAGTCATTTTGTTTTTTATTTGGAAAAAAGTTACGTATTTATATATATATATATATATATATATATATATATATATATATATATATATATATATATATATATATATATATATATATATATATATATATATATATAGTAAGTGAAGTAAATCTCAATCAAAATTTATTAAGTAAACCTAAAATAAAACATTAATTATATGCTTAAAATAATTATTACATAAGCACATGAGCGCATGGACATACCGGAGAATTAAGAATCATTCACTATGAAAATAAAAAAAGTGAAAGCGAGATAAACTTTTTTAGTTTTTCTGAAGAATATCTTAGATATTTTTTAATGTGTCAATATTCTACACAAGTTTATAATTTTTAATCACAAACTTAATCACAAATGGTGGCAGGAATATTTCTCTTAAGAACTAATATAGTGCATATTACTATATTATGTTAGAAAACTATATATGTATTATTCCGGATTGGCCGGTGCACAAATAAGTAGATTCTGAATGCACTCCTTTTATTCAAAATACAGGTTACGGGTATTAAAGGTTGACACTGGTTATACCTAACAATCGTAACTAAGGTAACTTTAAACTTTTCAATGTTAGGTTGTTAACACTTCGAAATCTCAATTACAACTGAATCAAAATGTAGCTAGAAGATTCTAGAATAATCTAAATACTACAGACTGAAAAGAATTAAGCCTAACAGAACATTCGAGAATGATTTTTGACACTATCATAGTCGTTACATGGATAAAAATGAAGGTAAGTCTACTTCATCAAAATAACAAATAATAAATAAATTCACTTAAAACTTAACAAAACTATAACTAGATCTAAATTCGTATCATTGCCCCCTTCCCAGAGTTGATCGTCCCGATCAAACATTTTCGTTATCTTGGTAAAGGGCCTCTTCATGGATTTCTCTGAGGCGTTTACTAACTTGACTGGCAGAATGCTAAGTAGTTATTGCCAAGATGGCATTCAGTCAAGAGGTCGACTGGAAGCTGTAAATTGGATCCATATATTACACTGGAAGGTGTTTTTCCAGTGGATTCATGAACTGCAGAGCGATAAGCCAGTAAAAATGGTTGAATGCATTTATACCAGTCATTCTGTTGTTCATTAACTTGGATTTTTAGGTAGTTCTGCAAAGTTCTTTCAACCATTCCATCTGACTGCGGATGAAGAGATGTTGTTCTTGTCTTATAAAGTCCTAACAGGCTGCACAGATTTTTGAATACATTGGATTCAAAGTTCCTGCCTTGGTCTGAGTGTATTTCCCTTGGAATTCCATATCAAATCAATTCCTGAAATAGTACGTCGGCAACGGTAATGGCTTCTTGATTGGGTATTGTCCAGACAACAAAGCGATGCTGGAAGTTACTAACTGGAAATGGTCCTGTTACGTCTATGGTAATTCGTTCAAAGGGTGCTCCTGCGTTGTACTGCTTCATTTTGCCGCGGGTACAAGGTACAAAGGGACCTTTACTAGCGACACAGTCCTCGCAGCTTCGGCACCAGTCTTTTACATCTGTACGACTTCCCAACCAATAAAATCTTTCTCGAACTTTTTCGAGAGTCTTCATGACACCAAAATGGCCACCGCAGATACCATTGTGTGCGGCTTGCAAAACTTCAGGGATCTTCTTTGAGGGTAAAATAGTCTGATATTTGTGGTTTTTGCCATTAGGAGTTTCTTAAATTCTTTTTAACAAACGATCTTTCATTACCAAGGAGTCCCATAAAGCCCAGTATCCTTTGAATTTCTGGAATTTGGCAGCATTTCTTGGTAGCAAGATCTTGGTGAATTTTCTAATTTCGGTTTGGTTATATGGCCAATATCTGGGTCTTCTTGCTAATCTTTGGATAAAAATTCTTGGGGCCTACTCTTCAGAGCTTGCCTGCAGCACAGTTTCCAACTTTCTGGGCATAGTTTTCTTGATAAAGCATCAGCATTTATGGTTTATCCCTTTCTGATGTTCAACTTTAAAGTCATATTCCTCTTGCCGTGCAACCACCTGGCTATTTAGCCCTAGGGATTCTGTTTTTAAAAGGAAGTTTTGCCCGTACAAATACTTATGAAAGTGCACCAATGTTTTAATAATAGCCAGTAGTTCTTTCCTTGTGACACAATAGTTGCGTTCAGGTCTAGAAAGAACCTTGCTAGAGTAGGCTATTACTTTTTTTTCGCTATTTTTTTTTTTGGGACAAAATACCACCAATAGCGGCATTGCTGTCTACAATAAACATCTAAGATGGCTCAGGATATGATAACACTGGAGGATTACACAAGGCTTGCTTCTAGTTGTTAAATGCTTCTCCACATTCTTGGGTCACTACATAGCTGTGACTGCTTTCAGTAAGTCGTTGTAATGGTCTAGCGGTATTTGCAAAATCTTTTAAGAATCGTCTGTAGTACGTACAAAGTCCCAGAAAACTGCCTAGTTCATGTCTGTCCTTTGGTATTGGCCAATGTTGAATGGTTTACTCCATATTCGGTAATTACATGGCCTAGATATTTCACTTCTTTTTGGAAAAACTGGTACTTTTTGGAACTGACTTTTAAGCCAGCCATTCTCAGTTTCTGAAAAACAACTTCAATATTCTTTAAACGACCTTCAAATGTTTTTCCAAGAATAACGATGTCATCTAAATATACTAGGCATGTTTCCCATGTCATTCCATGTAAAGTCAGTTCCATTAAACGTTCAAAAGTTGCTGGGGCGTTGTGTAATCTAAAAAGCAAAACTTTAAATTGCCACAGTCCAGTCCCATCAGCTGGGTGAAGCTTAACTTGCCAATAATCACTTTTCAGGTCCAGGGTTGAGAACCATTTTGATCCTGTTAAAGTGTCCAATGTATCTTTAATTCTTGGTAAGGGAAAGCTATCTTTCTTTGTGACGTCGTTGAGCCTGCGGAAGTCGAGGCAGAATCTGTCCTTTGGTATTGGCCAATGTTGAATGGTTTACTCCATATTCGGTAATTACATGGCCTAGATATTTCACTTCTTTTTGGAAAAACTGGTACTTTTTGGGACTGACTTTTAAGCCAGCCATTCTCAGTTTCTGAAAAACAACTTCAATATTCTTTAAACGACCTTCAAATGTTTTTCCAAGAATAACGATGTCATCTAAATATACTAGGCATGTTTCCCATGTCATTCCATGTAAAGTCAGTTCCATTAAACGTTCAAAAGTTGCTGGGGCGTTGTGTAATCTAAAAAGCAAAACTTTAAATTGCCACAGTCCAGTCCCATCAGCTGGGTGAAGCTTAACTTGCCAATAATCACTTTTCAGGTCCAGGGTTGAGAACCATTTTGATTTTGTCCAATGTATCTTTAATTCTTGGTAAGGGAAAGCTATCTTTCTTTGTGACGTCGTTGAGCCTGCGGAAGTCGACGCAGAATCTGGTGGAGCCAACTTTCTTCTTAACTAAGTCTACTGATGACGACCATGGATTTTGAGATGGTTCTATAATGTCTTGTTTTCCATATATTTAAGCATCTGATTATTTTTATGCCGCTTTGCCAAAGGTATTCGTTTTGGAGGCCGTTTTATCGGCGCTGCACCACCAATATTAATTCGATGTTAAACTATGTTAGTTTTTCCTAAGTCGCTGTCAGACAGAGAGAAAACATTTTGATTTATTCTCAAAAGTTCTTCCAACTTGGTCATCTGAACCTTATTCAGTAAATGTGGAGATTTCGCCAGCTCTTGAAGTACCTTACCTAAAGTAGTTCCAGATTCTGAAGGTGGTAAGTTTGTACAGGCAAATATTGTATTAGCAGGTTGACAGGTCCCGATATTGTCACCTTTTTTTTACTTGCTGGGGATGATCTTTTAGATTCATCATTTTGACAAACATAATGTTTCCTCTGCATTGAGTAAAAGTTCTTGCTGGTAAAATTCCCTTTGCATGTAGTGGGCATTCTTGAACTGAACTGAACGCATAAAATTACCGAACAGGCAGGGAAAGTAATATCATTCTTAAAGCTTGGTTGGTATCAGGATCACGAAGGCCTTCAATAAAACTGCTTACTGCCAACTCTTGCTTGATCTCTTCAGGGTAGGATGGATAAGTCAAGTTAATTAGTCGCACAATATCTGCTTCGTTGTCTTGAAGACTTTCGTTATATTTTTACCTTCGACATTGAAGTTGGGCTTTATAAACCTCCTGTAGATGCGCTTCACCATAACGCCTTTCTAGATGACTTACTAATGTCCCTCCCAAAGTCATTCTGTTTATCTTCGGGTATGTTCCTTAGCACTCCATCGCTTCACCACGCGAGGAACAAACTAGTGCTCTTGCCTTTTCGGTGGATTTCCAATTATTTCCAGTTGCGGCAGCTTTGTTTGTGTTTCAGGTAAGTAACCCATGGCACCTTACCATAAAACGTAGGTGGTTTTATCACATGTGACAAAGAGACGTCGGATTTTAAATGACTTTGGTTTCCAAATTACTGCATCTGGGAACGTAGACTTTGGACTTCTTGCTGCATTTGATTATGGACTTCTTTTACATCTTTTTTGGTTAGTGTCAGTTCAAGCAACGTTTTTCTAGTGATTTATATATATATATTATTTTATATTTCTTCATTTTTTGTTTTACGTCTTCTTGGTGTCTCCTCATATTTTCGAGTTCATTTTTTATGTCTTCTTGGGTTTTCTTTATGTCTACTTTAAGTTCATTCTTCATTTCTTCTTTATGTCTTCTTTAAATTCGTTCTTCATTTCTTTTTGGGTTTTCTTATGTCTTTTTCGTTCTTCTTTATTTCTTGTTTTACGTCTTCTTGGTTTTTCTGTATATTATTATGCATTGCAATAATCAAGTTCATCAAAGAATCCAAATTTGCTGCCATGATTATTGTTACTAGTAGAAACTATTTTCTTACTTCTATATCGTACTATTTCTGGATCCTAATCCCAATTCTAACACCAAATGTTCCGATTCAGATTTCTAATTGTTAACCTGTTAGCCTACGGGTCTTTTTTGAAACCGAAACCAAAGACCTATTCAATAGATAATGAAGCAAGAAACGCAGCTATAATAGAAAGTGTCAGGGACAACCCAACAACCTCAGTAAGAAAGATTGAAGAACAAACGGCAATTCCCAAATCAACCGTCCAACGAGTCTTGAAAAAACTTCACTTTCATCCCTATAAACCTACTATTGTACAGGGTCTTCAGGTAAATGATTTTGCTAGAAGAATCACGTTTAGTGAATGGTTCATCAACAAATGCCAGCAAATACCCAACTTTCATTCTAAAGTACTTTGGACAGATGAAACACGATTTACAAACTGTGGAATTTTCAATAAACATAATACTCATTACTGGGGCACCGAGAATCCTCATAATTTAGAAGAAAGACGTTTACAAACAAAATTTGGGTTCAATGTGTGGTGTGGCATTATAGGTAATTCCAAATAATGCACTTCTGCTTTAAATCACTCATAACAATTTGTATTTTAGATAACCGTTTGATTGGGCCGTTCATTTTCCAAGAAAATTTATCGGGTAACAGATATTTACAACTATTACGGGAACAAATTATTCCAGAAGTTATAAATTCTGTTCCCCCAAACGACCTGCAAAATATTTGGTTCCAACAAGATGGCTGTCCGGCTCACGGTACCAGAGAGGTGATGGCGGTCCTCAGAAATACTTTCGGGGAAAATATTATCGCTAATAATGGCCCTGTTGCTTGGCCGGCAAGGTCACCGGATATTACTCCTCCCGATTTTTATTTATGGGGATACGCAAAAAATGAGGTCTACGAATTTTCTCCGCCAGAAAGTCTCAGAGAGCTAGAAGACAGAGTCCGAGATGTTTTTGCTAATATTAACAGGAACACCTTAAGAAGGGTTACACGGAAGGTATTGGAGAAATGTCAAAAATGTGTGGAAAATGGAGGGAGGCATGTGGTGTAACTTATATTTTTTTTATGTGTTAATTTAAATTTAGTTTAGGTATTTTCAATAGTGTGATAGTTACATTTTAGTCACTAGGTATTCACTGTTAGTATAATATCTTAGTTGAAAATCTGAAACATCGATGGTTGAATTAATATTTTTACCCATAAGCTAACAAGTTTACAATTAGAAATCTGAAATGCCTTTGGCTTGGTTGATGTCGGTCTGGAAATTGTTCTTAGTATGAACGCGCAGCTGCTTGTGTATTTCTATTTGCTTTAAAATAAAGTTCTATCATATCCAAATTCTCTTCGTTGGAATAATTACCCTCCATTTTAAGTAGTATAAGAAACTCAAATAAACTTTGTAAAAACTCGGCACAATGAGAAAATGATAACAAGTACTATTCAGGAACACAAAATGATTGTTGACATGCGGCATTCTTTAGTTTCATTATGGCCGCCATCCGTAATCAAAGCCTACTTAAAAAAAACAATTATTTTGGTTTTTAGAGCTCAAGAAAAATAATAATCTTACCTTGTTATACATCATTGGAAAGCTCTTAAAAAGATCTTTCCAAAAATACAATAATCCAATATGGCGTCGGTAAGAAAATAAAAAGTTGATGCCAATATCTCAAAAACAATTGAAGCTAGAAACTTCGTTTTACCTGCATAATGTTCCTCTAATAAAAGTGCCCTAATAATGTATAAACCATAAAACCATAATACGAGTCGTTTAGAAGCTACGGGCAAAAGTTGAAAATGCACCATTTTGATTTTTCCCAATTATCTTGAAAACCACAAAAGATATCCTAAACTTCAAAACGTCATCAAATTTGTAATAAAATTCTCTAAAACTTTCCTAATTTAACCCACCCTGTAGCTATAGCGGTTTACGAGATAGCAATGCATGTAAGCCAAATTTGGGACACATTGTATATATATATATATATGTATATATATATATATATATATATATATATATATATATATATATATATATATATATATATATATATATATATATATATATATATATATATATATATATATATATATATATATATATATCATGTATCAAAACGAAATTTCGTATAGATAAATGGTACATAATGAGGAGAGTTTTCGCATATTTTTCACTTTGCCTCCGACTTTCGATTTTTTAAATGGAACACTGTATATTTTCACATTTTTGGATTCCTGAGATAATTCTGAATCAGATAATACAATTGCTAAATTTTAGTGATTAGTCTAATAGCTAAGAACAAGAGAAGTTGATAAAATCATATTTTTGTGTCTAACTATTTTTTCTTCAAATGGCACGACTTTTTAGACAAGCACTTTTTGAAAAGAGGATTTTTCTGCGAATTTAACAGTACTAACTTTTTTGCGATTGGATTAAAAATAAGGTCAAAAATTAAATAGTACAAAGAAAAATACTCGATAATCAATTATTTACTTTTATCAAGTGTGCCATGGATATCCATGCTGGATATAAAGTAGGATTTTTAATTGTGACAGTTGGTTGATCAAGATTACTTACGTTGGATCTGTCTATGCGTCATTTTACGTAAATACTGCCCAGCCTATCTCTGTTAATGAAAAGAATGCACGCCTATGCGCCTAACGCTCGGAACAGCATTTTTTATACAGTTTTCTGCTGCCCCTCTTCAGATATCGTCACAAATTTAGGCGTGCAAATCTGTATCTTTAGCTAACAAATAGTTCAGAGTATTAAACAAAAATATAACTTCAACTAACTTCAATAACTGTAGTTGTTCAAAATGCATTTCTCCTTGTTCACGACACATCTCCGCTCGTTCAATTGCTTCTCTCAACACGTTGTGCAGCATTTGAGGCTTAATACTTCTAAATACATGTACAGTCCTTTCTTCTAAGATTTCAAAAGTGGCTTGGGCTGTTACATAGCGTTTTTCTTTAACATATCCCTAAATAAAGAAATCGAGAACAGTGAGATCCGGTGAACGGGCGGGCCACCGTATTGGGCCATTGGTTGCAATAGCTTTATTATTAAAATGTTCAATTAAATAATTAAGAACTTTTCTGGTATTCTGAAGCGGTGCTCCATCTTGCTGGAAGTAAATTCGGCGTAAAACTTCTAAAGTAGATCATTAAGATGTTGCTCAATTTCATTTTGGAGAAAGCTAACCTACTAGTATAGTACCTAAGCTCTGCTAATTGGCCTTGAAATAAAATTGGCCCAATTATTCTGTTACCAACGACACCAGCCCAGACATTGACATCAAACCTTTCTTGAAAATTTCCTACTTTCATTTCATGTTGATTTTGTTAGGTCCAGTAACCAGTGTTTTGCTTGTTAAACATACCATTCTTAATAAATCTGGATTCGTCAAAAAATAAGATAAAGCTGATAAAATTTGGGTTAATTCTACAATTTTGGAGCAACCAATCATAAAACAATACCCGTCTATCGACATCGTCAGGATACAAATATTGGTATAACTGGTACTTAAAAGCTCGATATCCTTGTTTCTGCTGATTCATGACTTAAACCCAGTTCGTGATTAATTTTTCTTAAAGAAAAAGTTTTATTAACTTCAACCATAGCAAGAACGTTAATCTCCATTTCTTCATTTATAATTGATTTCCTTGTTGATGCCTAAAACGATTCTCGAGATATAGAAAATACCGATGGACTGGATGTTGCCGGTCGAGGTATCTGTAGGTATACAACTCAGCAGCATTCCTTAAATTTTCAGACATTCTCCAAATAATAATAACATATCGACTTTTTCATTTTGAGTGTACATTATTTTGACAACAAAAGTAATACTGAAAATAAATAAAATAATAATCTTATGTCTACTCAGAAAGAATAGGTAAGTGTCACTGTCAAAACAAAAAATCCTACTTAATATCCAGCATGGCTTAAGTAAGTAATTGATTATCGAGTATTTTTCTTAGCAATATTTAATTTTTGAGCTTATTTTTAATCCAATAGCAAAAAAGTTAGTACCGTTAGATTCACAAAAATATCCTCTTTTTAAAAAGTGCTTGTCTAAAAATGGTCGCCATTTGAAAAAAAAAAAAGTTAGACACAAAAATTTGATTTTATCATCTTCTCTTGTTCCTAGCTATCAGACTAATTAATAAAACTTAGCGAATGTATTATTCTGTCATCATTTCAGGTCCTTAGATTAATTTGCGTCTGGTCATGGCCACCTAGATGTAATTTTAAAAATGATATTCTGATTCAAAATTGTCCCAAGAATCCAAAAATGTAAAAATATACAGAGTTCAATTTAAAAAAATCTAAACTGGAGTCACTTCCAGTGACACCGGAAGTGACCGGAAAGTGAAACATATGCGAAAACTCTCCTCTTTATGCACCATTTACCTATACGAAATTTCGTTTTGATGCATCAAATACTTTAAAAGTTATGGCCTGTCTAATAGATTCGTTGACACCCGGTATGTTTCAACGTAATTGTCAGCAAGGCACAATCTTTCTAGATTGCATAAGAAGTTATTCCTCATTGATTTCTAATTAAGTTTGTTAATTAAATGCATTCAATTTTTTCAATTTTTATTTTTTGATACCATAAATCTTAGTACCAGTTTTTTTTTCCGTGAAAATATCTTGGATTGTCAAGATATAGAAGCCGTAACATCTTTTGTAATAATAGTTTAGGTTAAGGCTAAAGAAAAATAGGCAGGGTAGGTTTAGTTAATGGAGTTTAAGCTAATAGGGCTCAAAATTGTATCCCTAGACAACTAGGAATATAGCTTAGCTAAAATTAGGTTAGTCTGGGTTAATTCCCAGTTAGTACTTTTTTAAATATTAATTAAACTAATAAATTTAAAAAATAAATGTTATCTAATATTTGGGAAAGTTTGGGTCAGCTTTTAGCTCATTAGGCGTAGCTAAAGTTAGTGGCCTTGTTTTAAATTAATTTTAATCAGTGTTGATTGAATAGCTATTCACTGCTCACAATAAATAAATTAATACATAAAGAACAATATTTCTAGGGAAAATAATTAGTGACAGGTGTTTACACAAGTAAAAAATAGATAAATTTGCTTTAACCGGAACTTCTCTCCTATGAATCTTTTCTTTTATTAGGAGTAGTGAAGTGTGACTTAATTTAGTTCCGTATATAGTCATTTAGTAACACATATATACCGACTTTTTTAACATTTTTATTGGGCTCATTTTGTTCCACCGCTTGGATTCGTGCCAATATTTTGTTAATTTCTACATAGACTTGATTTTTGGGCATAATTTAACATACATTGAGTAAGAGGTTTTAACAATGATTATTATAAGACCGTCATTTTGTTTCGCCATGTTGAATTCGTACCAGTTTATCCCTATACCGTAAAACGGGGTGTATAGCTACAAAACTTCCATATCATGTGGCCAAAACACTAAATTTTTCATTGTAATTGCAAACAAAAAAGATAGTATTTATCTATGATGTAGACATCGTATAAAATGCTGCAACCTGAAAAAAAAGTTGGCAACACTGTCTCGTTTCTGTCACTTGAAGATTGTTGATAATATAAATTTTTAGTTGTCAAAACTTTGTTTACCGGGTAGTAATAACAATAATCTGATTGTGTACAATACTAGTATATTTTGTGTTAAAAGCTAGTAAATTTTAATTTTAGGTCGGTTTGCACGTTCCTGTAACAGTTTTCTTAGAAATTTGACATTTATATTTTATTAGACTAAGAAATTTAGTCGGAGCAATAGCTACACCTACGATACCCAGAAATTACGTTCCAAGTCCTCATGGAAAGCGATATAAGAAACATGAAGTGCTTTTAGAGCAGGCGGTGGATGCTGTGTACAAAGGGATGAGGTAAGGTAGGAGTGTTGGGATGCTCAATGGGGATATCCCCTTGATATGTATGATCTAAGAATTCTTATTAAAGGTTACCTTGAGAAACAGGGAAAAACTATAAAAAATTTTAATAACAATTTACCTGGAATCGAATTTGCTAAGCCATTTCTCAAGCCTCATAAGGATGGCTTAGCTCCTAGACTTTGCCAAAACATAAAAAGAGTACGAGCTGCAATTAACCACGAGCAAATAAACAATTTTGATAATTTAGCAGAATCATTTGTTGGTGATCCTCCAGATAATATAGTAAACCAAGATGAGACAAATTTATCGGGCCGTAAGACTATCATAACCAAGCGAGGATGCCAGTACCCAGAAAGTGTCATGAACTCATCGAAATCGTCTACTTCCATATTGTTTGCTGGGTCTGGAGATGGTGATCCCGTCCATGAAATTGAAAAATACACCTTTCCTTGTGAAAGTTTTCTTTACATAGAGGGAAAGTTAACTAGAGAGGACGAAACAGTTTCTAAAACGTTGAGTTTAATAAATAATGGAATTGCCTTTCTTTTTAAAGAAATAAGATACCAATTAAATGGTGTTACTATAGATTCGGTTAGAAATGTTGGTATCACATCAACTCTAAAACGTTATCTTTCATTTAATGAAAACGAGTCAGGTAAATTACGAAATGCAGGCTGGCATCCTGTTAAAACTCTTCAAACAGGTGCGACTACGACAACAACTGTATCTATCGTCGATAAAAAAACAGGACTTTTAAAAGTTTGCATACTTCTTAAAACTTTAATGGGATTCTTCAAAGACTATCAAAAAGTAATACTAAATTCGAAACAAGAGCTCATACTTGTTACGGATAATACCGATAACAATGCCATTTCAACCACAGATGACAAGGAAAATCCAAAATTACCCTTAACAAACTTACATGGAATATACCTCATATATCAGTAGGAATTCCTCAAGAACTATCACTAACAAAAATTATAGACAAAAATACTGATATAATAATAGCGTTTAGAAGTTGGGAATTAATTGAGTATCCAGAACTATTAAAAACTAATAGACACAATTGGCCAGTTAAAACCTCAACCCGAGTTGAAACCCCCAGTCATGTTATACTTGCATTTCAACAAGAAAGATGGGATAAGAAAAAGAGCAATATGAGTGAATTTAATGACATAGGCTTAAGGAACATCAAAGTATTCTTAAATTCTGAAAGGTATCTTTATAATGATCTCATACTAGACATGAGTAAAAATAAATTCGCTATCTTGTTTGAAATGTATTCCAATTTCCGCAATACTTATTATGGAAAAACAGAAGAACCATTATTTGATCCGCTCATATTCAAGGAGAAAGCCCCCATTGCATACATTAATTGTTCTCATCAAAAAGAATCTTTGCAACCAGGACCTATTGTCCTATTGTAATGAGAGTAGAATTTGAACTAAATAAAGACAATAGAAAAAGACTAAATAACGTATTGTCTAATATTACATGATAAAGTTTTTAGTTACAATCCACTTACTAAAATTGTAAAGCAACTGTAACTTAGCTACGCATGCGGGATTTTTACCTCAAAATTAAATTTAATTCCTAAATATAACTTGCAAATAACAAAAGAGTTAGTTGTTACTAGACGTTTGACAAGAAAACGTGAGTAACTGATAATGCCACTTCGAGTAGGAGAGATAGAAACTTTTATCAGAAAATTAAGAAAACTCAAAAAGGAGATTACTCCAAAAAACATTTATTTTTAAGACATTTTCTAAATTAAAAATATGAGGCTAGTATTAGACATTCAAGGTTTTAAGGACGAAAAAAATTAATTTATACCTAAAGAATTGGCAGCTTACGATGGAGATAAAATAAGTCACTATATCTTTAAACAACCTTTTCCTTTAAACTTTCTTTTGCCTGAACAACATAAGCAAGCTATTTGGTTAATGAAAAATTATCATTGTATATATTGGAATTCTGGACATACTCCACTGCATCAATTTTCAAATATAATCAAAGAAATGACGGCGGATACTGAATTTGTTTACGTTAAGGGGAAGCAAAAGGCTGAATGTATAAGAAAGTATTCAAAAAAGCCAATTATTGAGTTAGATGAACAACCAGTTTTAATGGCATCTAAACCAAAATGTTTTTATCATTCTAAATCATGTATCTGTGCACTTTTAAACGTTTTATACTTGTTTGATAATTTTTTTATGAATGAATAAAAATAATATTAGCTTTATGTACTTTGTTTTATTTAAACTTATAACATAATTTTAAAATTATATTGTATTTCTAAACTGTCAATATCAGCAAAAAATTGTTTTCTATAAAGTTTTTACTTTATAGAAGTTTTTTTTCATTAAATCTTGAGCATTCATCACCAGCAAAAGCTAAATATCTTGAGCATGCTTCTGACATAAACAAACTCTTTAAGCACTTTGTTCACTAGTTTTTCCATCAGAATTACACAATTTCCTAGACTAAACCTTCTTGAGATATTGACAAGTAAAAATCTTTTTCAGCTTCTGCCGCTGATATGTCTTTCAAAACTGTTGAATTTTGAACAAATATATTTTAAACTTATGACCTCACTATACAAGTCTAACTTTATCAGTGCACGCACAAATTCTAACAAATCAAAATTTTTTAAATAGTCAACACACAACTATACTGCCTTTGAATAATCTTCTGAAAGTTCGGAATAAAATGAAAAGAAAGGTGGTCGACTTCTCATCTGATGCTCATTAACTTCATATAGTAATTTGCTAAATTCACTATGCAATTCTTGAATTGTTGATGTTAATTCGTTATTTTCAGTACTAAATGCCATGTTAACACTGAGCTTAAGTGGTGATTCTATATATTTAATGTTTCCGCTAGGCTACTATTTTAACAGATGGGATAAGCTTCTGCGGCGAGTTAATGAAGTCGTTTTAATAATTTCCAATATTAGGGAAGAGGAAGAGGAGTAGAAGCACAATGAGGAGGAGGAGGAGGGGCTTCTCTCCTTAAATAACTACTCTTCTTCCTTACTATGTAGTGTACATTAGATCTATAAATTTGTACGACTCCTGGATAGGCGGCGGACCGAAAGAAACTTGTTATAACAGGAGCCAGTCAGGATGGTTTGACAGCATTTGCTTTGATGACTGGGTTAAAAAGATTGCTGTCCCTTTCTTAAAGAAGAAAGAGGGTAAAAAAATTCTCATTAGAGGCTGTTGATTCCATTAAGATAAGCAAGGAACACAACATGGATTTTTTCTTTTTACTGGCAAATTCGACCCACCTCACGCAACCATTTGATGTTGTGTTCTTTCGCCCCCTGAAAACTGCACGGCGTAAAATCGTTGCGGAGTGGGACCTGGTCAACCATACCAAAAAAATTTGTTTCCCAGACTATTGGCTAAGCTCATCAACGAGATTGACATTAACAAAGTGTCAAACCTGAAATCCGGATTTGCCAAATGTGGAATCGTTCCTTTGAACCGCCAGAAAGTTCTGGAAATACTTCCTCCAGATATAGTCAGTATCGACTCTGACAGATCACACAGATCGGAAAAAATCTCAATAACGAAAAAAGAAAATTCAAGTTTTCCGGGAAGAAGCGTCACTGCTAATTTACCTGACCCAGAAAAACTCTTCATCCAAAGTAGATGATCCTGTTATGACACTTCCTTATATAAGACTTCCCAATACAACACTTCCCAGAAGTGGGAGTTCAACAAGTGATGAGAGTGATTCTAATGAAGATGTTCCGTTGTCAACCATAAAGGCAAGAATCAGTGATGTTGAAAAATTTGACAAGAGTAAAATTCAAGTAGGTGACTGGGTTCTCGTGGTCTTTGCCCCCTTAACAAGTAAAGCGGGATCATCCAAAACTTGCAATTATATTTGTAAATTACAAAGGAAATTATCTGGCGAAAGCTTTGAAGTTTCTTTTTTAAGATCTAAATTCACCAGAGACGACAGAGGATTTGTTTATAGATATTCCGATATTCCCGACATATATACATTATCACCAAGTTCTTCAAAATTTAGAAGAACCAAAGCAGTATGGTTTTCTTAAATTTAACACAAAAAAAGCAATGTAAATAGTTTTTTGTTTCTTTTTGTATTTTCTTCATCCAGATATGTTTTGTATTATCAATATATTAAAATATGTTTCGTAATGTCATGTGTTTTATTATCAATTTCTTTTTAATCTGTGAAGAAAAAAAAGGCCCCAAGATGTATCTATTGACACCCAAAAGGGGGTGTATAGCTTTAGGATCGAAATCACTAACGTGTATCTTTTCACCACCTTCAATAAGTGAATAGCTACACCCATGTTTAAAAAAAAAAAGCATAAAACAAATTTTTACTGCATTTCTCTAAAGGAACATGTTAGTCTAGATGGGGACCATAGTTTTAAGTACAAGATAGATTTTCTATCAAGCCGGAGTAAAAAGATACCGATAAGTACGTGGTGTGATATTAATAAACTAAATCTCAATGTCTCTAAATGCTTTGTTGTTTCATATACTTGCAGGAAAACTTGCATACAGTATGCTTATAAGATTAAATCGAACACTCTTTCTCGTTGCAGCGAAGTAAAAGACCTTGTTACCTTTGATCAGAAATTTACTTTTGGAACTCGCATAATAAATATTGTTAGATCCACCTCAAGAGCTTTAGGCTTCATTCTCAGGAACTGTGAAGACTTTAGAAATGATGCAACTATTATATTATTGTTTAACTCTTTCGTTAGGTCAAAATTAGAATATGGTGCATTAGTGTGGCATCCCATTTATCAATGTGATGTACGTACATTAGAATCTGTACAGCGTAGGTTTATTGACTAATATTAAGTACCTAGCAATGAAGGGAGATGGTGTTTATCCAACTAAAGGAACTAGTCAGAATTTCTTACTGAATCGCTTTAATATGATGTCATTAGACATTCGCAGAAAAAGAATATCTCTTTCGTTTTTATACAAATTATTAAACATTAAAATTGACTGTATACATTTATTAAATCAGATAAAATTTTTAGTTCCGACATTTAATGGCCGTAATACCCGCACATTTTACTGTAATCGTCCCAATACAAACATGCTGACTAGAGCTCCAATATATTATATGTGTCATACATTTAATGAAACATGTGGCGACAATGTTGATTTATTTTTTGACTCTTTAGGTGTTATTATGAGGCGGGTAACCTGATATTTTTTTGCCGTTCTATTATGATTGTATACGATTTTATTTCTATTTTTTTTTTGTTCATTAGTATGTAGGTGCTTTCCTGTAGCTCTGATAGAATATTAGTTTATATTTTATAGCATATAATTTGGATAATTTGGTTACACAAATATATTTTTTTTTATTTCCTGTAAGTGGGTGACTGTTTATTTATTTATTTATTTATTTATTGTGCAAAGTCAGTTAAATAAGATTTTTTTAAACATTTTATATGGCTTCCATTTTGAATTCGTATCTCAATTTGACCACTATATCACACTTAATGCTTGCATATAATTTAAAATTAATAAATACATAGTTTTTCAGGCTGATTTTTTGAATATTTTATTTGGCCGTCCTCTGGGATTCGTATCAAAATGTTACCTGTTCATTACTATGTACCACTTGATTTTGTGCAAAATTTGAGATAGACCGCAATTTTGATCCGGCATATTAGATTTTTACTAAAATTTCATTAGGTCAACCCCATTTGACCCTTAATTTTTGCCCAAAATTTGAAGTCAATCGGGTAGGTAGTTTTTTAATTATGGCGTGAACTGACAGACAGACGGACAGACCAACAGACAGACCGACTGAATTCAGAAAACCTAATTTTTTGTTTTCTAAGGACGCCAAAACGTCAAGATATGTAGAACTGAGGAGGGTGATTTTCTTTTACGATTAGGTACAAATATTTTATTTGGCGCCGTTTTCTTCCACTATTTTGGATTCGTACTACAATTTTACTAGTTTATCTCTACATAACACTTAATTTTTGCACAAAATTTGTAATCAATCTAGCTAGTAGTTTTTAAACTGATTTTTCTAATATTTTATTAAGCAGAGAGTTTGTTTCGCCATCTTGGATTCGTACCAAAACTTTACCAGTTGATTCCTACGTAACACTTGATTTTTGGTAAATTGGAGAAGCAGTTTTGTTACCAGGTCATCTCCATATGATCCTTAACTTTGGCCCAAAATTTTGAAATTAGTCAGGTTATTAGTTTTTTAGTTATGCCAGTAACAGACCGACAGACTATAGGTTGACAGATAAAAAGACAGACAGACAGACAGATGACGGGATAGAGAAAACATGTTTTTTATCATCTAGAGACTCTAAAACATGAAGAAGCGAAGGAAAAAAAATATGTATATATATGTATACATATATAAATATCAAGTACTTTCTTGGGATTAAGTTCGTGGATTGAACAAAGAAACTTTAATTGACGTTTCGCCTGTCCATTTCAGGCTTTTTCATTAATAAGAGACCACAAAACAAATGGCATTAAAACTAAGTGGTACACCAAAAAAACCTGGTCCTCCCGCTACCTTAATTATAATTCCAGTCACCCAAAATGTCAAAAAAACTCCGTGATGTTAGGATTAGTTGACCGTGCACTAACACTAACACTATCACCTATATACCGAGTTGACATTCTAAATAAAGTTAAAAATTCTCTCTTAAAAAATCATTTCCCATTAAAAGACATCGAACGAATTATAAAGCGAAGAATCCAAAAATTATACAATGCCACAAAACATATTGTAAATAATCATGACAACAATAAAACAACTACATACATATCTTTGCCATACACTGAAGGTCTTTCTGAAAAGATTAAACACATTCTCGGTAAACACGACATAATCGTATGCCACAAATCTAACAATACCCTTAAATCTTTATATACACCACTACACACATACAGACACCAATTAAAAAACAATCAAACGTAGTTTACAGCATTCCCTGCCTACACTGCCCCAAAAAATATATAGGCATGACCACACAATACCTATCAAATAGACTAAATGAAAGAGACATGAAACATGAATTTGATTTTTCGGGTACAACGGTCTTATCTAAAGAAAAACATTACCATAAACTGACATTCAAAGAAATGGTCGAGATAAAAAAAGAAAAAAATACAGTAAACGATCGGAAAGACATGGACAATCTCAGCCAAATATATCTAAATCTAATTTAATTCAATTGTTATAAACTATTTTCCATCAACCATAAATACATACTATATACTGTCAGACTCACACAAATACTTGTAAAACAACCCGTATCCACAAATAGTTCTACATTGTAAATATAATCAAAAAAACTAAAGGATATATATATAAAAAAAAACCATAGAATTCTTTAACCAGTGTATCACTTACCTCCACACCGCCAAGCAAGGTAAAAGAACATCTTTCTCAAGGTATGTACTGTACTATTTTAAATAAATTTTTTAATAATTTTAGTGCGTGCCGTTATACCTAATTGTTTTTATTTATTAACTTACATATATACACTTTTTGTATTTAATTTTTAGATGTGCAGAATTAAAAGTGAAAAAGCCTGAAATGGACAGGCGAAACGTCAGTTAAAGTTTCTTTGTTCAATCCACGAACCTAATCCCAAGAAAGTACTTGATATTTATAAATTGTAAGGTTCAAGAAGAGAAATATAAAAATATATATACATATATATATATATATATATATATATATATATATATATATATATATATATATATATATATATATATATATATATATATATATATATATATATATATATATATATACAATATTTCCTACAAAAAGTTTAGAAATATATTATAATCATTTAGCGCAAAAAACGGTTTGATATTTCCTTTCCAAGGCTTTAGTGTCTGTTAAATAAATTACATTTGTTGAAAATATAATCAAACCATTTTCCCTTCATCACAGTATAAAACCCAAATATGAAGAGTAATACGTTAGGCCTTAAAACTTAATTTATCTTCGTTCGTAGAACACATTTTTTATTTTTTTGGTTTTAAAAAATACATAAGTGATTTAAATGTTTTGTTAGAGAAAGTTTTGTACTTACCGGTGAAACGAAATCCCTTTTTCCATTGTACTTTTTTTTCGGGTCACACAACTGACCATTTTTTATACTCAGGACAACACAAATCAACAAAAATGTGTTTGTTAAGTTTTATAATGGAACCACACAACTTATTACTCAGTTTTCAACAAACCAAATTGTAAACATTGTTCTAAACCATATCATTCTTATTAATTATAGTAAATATACGTTAGGAAAATAAGCAGAATAATACTTTTTTCCATTTTCATCCTAGATTGTAAAAATCGAATAAAGAATCAAGCCGCATTTTTTGAGTTAAAATGAGATGATCATTGTGCTACACAGAAGGATCAAGAGTCACAACACTCAGATTGCACAAAATAACTTTATTAAACAATAACACTGTAATCGTAATCCTACATCTATTTTTAAGAACATATCTCAATAACATTGTCAACGTGACTAATCATCACTTCCCCACCTCGTCGGCCGATCGATCTTCTTCCGTAATCTCCAGTTCTTCGTCTTCCCGGGCGATGCGCTGTCATAGGAATTATTAATCAATGCATTGCCACAATCCCTTTATCTTTTTCAGCTTCAGCGGGGGTAGCTTCTCCGATGCTGGTAGTTCCATATCCGGTTGGGTTGGGTCGGCGTCTTGTAGAGCTGTTGATGAGGGAGAATTGGGATTTGGTATTTTGGTTATTATATCTGGCTGGCTATTATCGGTTTTATTTTCTGTTGCTGGTCCTGGCAATTTCTTTAACGAGCTGATGTGTCGTTTTAAGGTTTGACCATCTGGCCCGCACAGTGTCATCTCATTTCCTTTTCTTTCCATTACGGTAAACTCCTCATTATTAAATCGGGTAGTAAGTTTATGGGGGATTATCATGTTCTGAACTAATACTTTGTCTCCTTTATTTATATCTATTATTTTCGCGTGTCTAGCTTTATCTTCTTTTTCTTTACCTTTGCTTTTATTCAATATGTCATTATCTCGAGCCTCTTCATCCCCTGACTGGTTCACTAAGTCTGCTAGTGATGGAAGTTTATCGCGAATGATTCTGTTAAATAATAGTTCTGAAGGTGCTTTTCCGGTAGTTCCATGAGGCGTGACATTGTGCATCATGGTAAATTTCTGTAGTTCCGTTTTGTAATTTAATTTGTTTGCATGTGATATTTTAAGTCGTTTTAAGATTGCTCTATTCATATTTTCTACTTCACCGTTGGCCTGTGGCCAATAAGGTGGTGTATGTATTAAGTTAATGTTGTTTTGTAAGCAAAAGTTCTTAAACTCTTGGCTAGCAAATTGTGGACCATTATCCGCTCTTATTGACCTTGGAATTCCTAGCCGAGAAAATATATTTGACAAGTGATTGATGATAACGGAAGAAGTAGTAGTTTTAAGAAATATAAATTCATGGTATCTAGAGTAATAATCCACAATAACCAACAGTTGCTCGTGATTTGGTAACGGTCCCATAAGGTCTATTGCCACACATTGCCACGGTCCATCTGGAAATTTATGTCTCAACATCGGTGGTGGCTTACCTGGTAAGCTGACCGACAAACAATCCCGGCAACTTTTGACAAATTTTTCGACCGCTTTATCTATTAGAGGCCACCACACCTTGGCCCTTAATCTTCTCTTCATGACAGTCTCCCCAGGATGACCTTCATGTGCCAATTGTAGTACTTGTTCTCTTAGCGACTCGGGTATAATTATCTTATTTCCACGTAAAATTATGTGTCCCACTGTTGTTAATTCAAAACGAAAAGGATAGAAAATATTTTTATCTGAAGATTCCCAACAATCATCGTTTATTTTGTTCACCGCTTCCGATATTTGGCTGTCAAGCTGACTTTCTACTATCACTTTTGATATCTTCAAAGCTTTCGGTGAATGCCTCTCCGTTAAAGTAAAAACATGATGTTCATTCTCTCTATCAAATGGTGGCTCATCTTTTATCTGGCATAATCTGGACAATGAGTCTGCTATATTTTGTTTTCCGGATTGGTATACAATTTTGAATTTAAATGCCTGAAGTTTAAGAACCCATCTTTCAATTCTGGCTGGGGGCTTAGATGATGGTTTGAATATAGTTTCTAACGGTTTATGGTCTGTAACCAGCTCAAACTCTAAACCTGAGAGGTAATAATAAAAACGCTCTACTGCCCAGACAAGAGCCAAGCTTTCTTTTTCTGTTTGGGAGTACCTTTTTTCTACGGCAGAAAGACTTTTGCTGGCAAAAGATATTACTTGTGGTGTTTCTTTTTTATTAAACTGTAGCAAAACTGCTCCTAATGCCACTGGGCTAGCGTCGGCTACTAGTCGCGTTCTCAACTGGGGATCGAAGTACGATAATGTTGGAAGACTTGATAGCGATTGCTTAAGCTTCTCGAAACTCTCTTGATGAATTTCTGACCAATGAAAATTCTGACTTTCTTTTGTCAGTTGGCGGAGGGGTTCTGTTGTGGTGCCCAAATCTGGTATAAATTTTCCAAGGAACAGTACTAGGTCCAGTCTTATTCAATGCTTATATTAATTCATTACTTCACTTAGATATTAGGGGCTCTATCATTTCATATGCCGATGACACTGTGGTGGTTTGTGAGGGCTTAACTTGGCAGGAAGTCAGGAAAAAGTTAGGAGACACATGAGTAAATTGAAGAACTGGCTATATCATAACAAATTATCACTTAACATTAAAAAAACCACATACATTGCCTTCTCATTGAATATAGCCAATAGACCGGATTATTCATCAATTACTTTTAATGGTTCCATAATTAAAGGGTGAAAAGCTAAGTAAACATTTGAAATGGGACATTCACATTTTAAACCTAACAAAAAAACTTAGGAAATTTATATATAAATTTTATTATACCACGTACCAATTACATAACATTTTGTCTAAGAGTTTACTTATCAATGTCTATAAAGCACTGATTAAATCCATTATAAACTATGGAACTTTGGTTTGGGGATGCGCTTACAAAAGTACATTGTCATCTCTCAATGTCATTTAGAACTATATACTTAGGGTAATACATTTTAAAACCAAGAGAGCATCGACTTGTGATCTGTATAGTGCAAGTATACTCAATGTCCAGTCTTTATATTTTTTGACCACCTGTACTCATTTCTATAAGAAAGATAAATCCCACACATTTATTAATCATAAATACCATACAAGAAATAAAGAAAGCTCTAACGTAAATATACTATATTGCAAAAAAAGAGGCAACTATTAGATTCTCAGCATACATTGCACCCAGAATATATAATTTAATGCCAATTTCTCTTCGAAAAGCCAAAAACCTTAAACTTTTTAGAAAACAATGCAAACAATTCATACATGAGAATTATGCTCAAATATTAAACCTTTACAATAACCTTTGATTTAACTTCACAACCTTTATTTACTAAAAGTAATTTGCACACACTTAATGGCACCATCTTTGACTAATGAGCGCATACGAGCCGCGCAAGCTTAGGCGCTAAAATAAGATTTTGAGCTTGATATAGCTATAATATGCCCAAGAATTATGTGTATAAATATAGAAAATCAGAGACGTACCCTTGTTACAATAAATGTGACCTTATGTCAATTTTGTTTTTTTTTAGGGCTTTAGATTAAAAACAATTGGAAACAGATTTTCAAACTTGTTTGTCGATCTATAATTCAATTTAATATGTAATCTGAAATAAATTAATATGAAATTGTAACGATATTTGCTAAGAGAGAATTATGTACAAATAAATAAATAAATAAATAAATAAATATATATATATATATATATATATATATATATATATATATATATATATATACATATATACACACAAGGATCAAGAGTCACAACACTCAGATTGCACAAAATAACTTTATTAAACAAGAACACTGTAATCGTAATCCTACATCTATTTTTAAGTACATATCTCAATAACATTGTCAACGTGACTAATCATCACTTCCCCACCTCGTCGGCCGATCGATCTTCTTCCGTAATCTCCAGTTCTTCGTCTCCCCGGGCGATGCGCTGTCATAGGAATTATTAATCAATGCATTGCCACAATCATCCTTATCATCTGATACTACAAATTAGATAAATAATTCAATTGAAAGCCAGTTCTTCCAATATCCAAATTCTGGCATGTTATCAGTATATTAAAATAAACCACTTTGAACATAAGGTAAAAATCTAGGGTGGACGCTTCGAGTGTTCAACCCATTTATTTAATTTCGGCACAAAGAACTACAAAGACGATTTTGACATTAATGTTAGACCTAAATAAAAAAATTAGGTGAATCACAGGCTTCGACATCAGAAAGTTCTAAAAAAACTGAGCAATTTATTGACAAGAATTATCAACATATTAGAAAAAAACATTAAAGGTATGTTTATGGGTATATCCTAAAAAACATTTTAAAATTCATGAATGTCCAATTTAGAAAAATAAATAGTAAATGTTCTTATCGGATTACTTAAAATTATTTTAAATACCAACATATTTTGGAAAATAAGACAAATGGATTTTAAATTCATGAATATAATTTCTTTTAAAGATAAATTATAAACCAAGCACCAAACTGTCAGGTAGCTGTATAATTTGGCTCCAAGTGGATCCTGATTTTTACTTATAAGAAGCCTATTATGGTACAGGGTAACAATAACTTACTGTAAATTACTATACCTCGATATGTAATTATAAATACTTTGTTTCTTATTTCTTAAATGGACTTATTTTCTGCTTATGGCACTTCTAAATGAAGTTTTCCCAACTTTTTTTTTTGGTTTAACCAGAAACTGTTCATATTTCGGTGGATCCTAACTTCACTGAAAAAGGGCAATGGTGGGATCCATTTAGGGGGTCCTTTATTTCCATTCGGAGTGAAATTAGTGCAAATATAACCAATAACCGAGCTTCGTTTTGTTTTGTAACAAAGTTAGACAATCTTCTTGAGATAGTACAGTAGGATTTTGTCTAGGAGGAGGGGCAAAAACAAATAAGACTTTTTTATAACTTAATTATAATTATTTATATTAAAACAAGATACAAATTCAGAAATATTAATTTATTAATATTTCTAAATAAGTAATATAATTGTGCAAAAATAAATTAAAATGTTGAATAAAGTTTATACAGTTTTTAGGGAGTCACTTATAGTTTTGCATAATCATACTATCGCCAACCTCCTAGCAGTTGCATAAGAACATTTCATATATATATATATATATATATATATATATATATATATATATATATATATATATATATGCATTTTATTTTAAAATATATTGCAATTTTTTCTTTTCTCTTTCCGGAAAAGTGTTTAATTCTGCCAGGAAAATATTTCTTCTACAGGCATCAGAAGTTTTCCATTTTTGAATTTAACCAGTACAATACCTTGTATAATACTAAAACCCTTAATGAGACTTTTAGGAAACTGCTGAATCTAATAAACATAAGATCTCAAGAACGAATAAAGTATATTATTCATGTTCAAATAACAGCAGCTTCTTATGTGACTACATTACGTGATGTACCGCTTTTTTTGAGCAATTTAAAATTCTTGCACGAGTACGAGTCTACATAAAAAAAATTATTTCACCCCAACATATCTAGTCTAATCTAACCCATAGCCACCTTGTGCAACATGTAAGATCACAACATAAAAGTAACGGATATATGTTTATTTAATTTATCGCTTTCACGAGTCACAAACCACAACTAACTTTCTATGACGCATCGCCTCTCTTCTCGATGTTGACAGCCTTACAAAACACTTCGATTCACGGCGGAATGTTTGATAATCTTACGAGTCAAAGAGGAGCCATTCCTCGAATAAGGGAGAAGCAGTGGCAAATGCCAACTCAAATTTAAATGCCTCAAAGTACTTGATTTAAAAATTTCAGAGTATTTGAAATACTATTACAGGATTCGAATTACTTTTTCGTTACTTGAAGTACTTTCGATAGTACTTCATTTACTTTTGCATTCCAAGCAAAGTTCATAGGTATTTCAAATACTTTTTGGGAAATTAAATACCAAATACTTTTTTGGGAGTGATTGAATTTCAAGTAGAATCACCATAAAATAAAATGTATTTGAAGTAGAATATTTCAAATACAGAAAAGTATTGAATTACTTTTTTCAAGTATTTTAGTCCCAGTGTTGTTAATTCAAAACGAAAAGGATAGAAAATATTTTTATTGAATTTCAAGTAGAATCACCATAAAATAAAATGTATTTGAAGTAGAATATTTCAAATACCGAAAAGTATTGAATTACTTTTTTCAAGTATTTTACTTTAAGTACTCACAGATCTCATTCCCCATTGCATTAAGGCGACTTTTTTTTAAATAATTTAATATAATAATAAAACTAGGTATGCAAGGTAACCCTAGTAAGAGTTATTAAAAAGTTAAACACAGAAGTTACATTTGACATTATAACACACCTTCATCTTATTATGTTCTTGTTTATACAGGATGGTGTGTTTCTTCGGGAAGACTATCAATTTTTTTATTTTAAATGGAATATTATCGGTGATTTTTTGATTTTTGGGTTATTCGGCACACTCTAAAAAAAATATGTAATTATTTATGCACGGTTGTGGACAAACAAATCGTTAGCCACCGCATTAATAAGCATGTCATGGTAAATGCATTTGAACTGTGAAATTACTGGTAAGGGAAATATGAATGAGGTACCAAATATTTTTTAAAACTATTTACTTATCATTTCACTTTTTTCTTGTGTGTCTAATTAACACTCTTTTATTAGCTTCGATTATATGTAACTAACTAACTGTGTATATAAACACATCTAGAAATTTTCTCCTTCTTCTTTTTTCTTTTTTAATCTGAATCATTTCTTTGATAATTAATTTCTGATACAGGTTATCTTCATCAATGATTTTGGTTTCAGAAAAATTCGTGTTTTTTGCTTTTTTCATGTTTGTGTAATGCAGTGGATGCATTCTTTGTATACTTATGCTTTTATTCTATTCTCTAAAAGTTGGGTTGTCATACCAATATATTTCATAGGGCAGTTTAAACAAGGAATTTCATATACGAGATTGGATTTTTTATTTTTAGGAATTTTAGTTTTTAATTTTGTAAATAGGGAGCCTATCAGGTTCTGGGCTTTATGACACACAATTATGTTATATTTTCCTAAGATATGTTTTAAGTTTTCAGATAATTGAGATGTGTATGGCATTACAATATATTTTTTTTGCGTATTTTCTTGTTTTACGTTTTCGTTATGATTGTTATAATATATATACGTCCTATGTTTGATAATTTTTTTATCAGTTTTTCTGGGAAATGATTTGCATTCAAGGTCTCTTTAACTTTATTAAGGGGTTCAGGACGGTATTCTGGTGACGTTAAAGATATGGCACGGTCAACTAAACCAATCACAACACTTCTTTTTTGTTTGTATGTATGGTGGGAATTGAAATTAAGATATCGTCCAGACCAAGTTTCTTTTGTAAATCATTTAGTTTTTAAATTATTTTCTTTTTGTCTTATTATAGTAAGGTCGAGAAAATTGATTTTGTTTTCTGTTTCAACTTCAAGAGTGAACTGAAGTTTCGGATGGAAATTATTGAATGCGAAAAGTAGTTCTTCTATTTTATTTTCTGGAACTGATGCTAAACAATCATTCACATATCTCTTAAAAAAAGTAATATTAAAATTCAATTTTTCAAGAACTTCCTCTTCTAGGTATTCCATAACTATTTGTGCGATTGTAGAAGAAATAGGTGAGCCCATAGCACATCCATCAAGTTGTTGATAAAATTGGTTTTTGTATTGAAAATAATTATTTGACATTATAAGATGTAAGGCTTCTAAGAATTCCGGCTGAGTTAGAGTTGTAAAAATAAACTCATAGTTAGTGCTATAAAAGGCAAATGGAATATTTTAAAAAAATTTGCAAATGCACTGCATTACACAAACATGAAAAAAGCACAAAACACGAATTTAATTTTTCTGAAACCAAAATCATTGATGAAGATAACCTGTATCAGAAATTAATTATCAAAGAAATGATTCAGATTAAAAAAGAAAAAAATACAGTAAATGACAAACAAACAAACAAAAAATTTAAGTCAAATATACCACAATTTGATATTTTAGTATAGCTTTAACTTCGTCTAAGCCGTTATTTTTAAAATGTAGTATATCATTGTGAATGTCTGATTCTACTCTAAGGTTTAAATTAAAAAATAGCAAAAAATTATCTTTAAATTCCTCAAAAAAACGTACTACAATAAGAACACCTTTTTACCTAAAACTGTGCCACGAGTTGCCTGGCAAACCACTAACTTGCTACCTATCATTCAAATATAAATAAATAATCAACATGCATTTTTCGAGGTATGTAACCTTATTTTATTAATTTTGTAATAATTATTGTCAATAGTATAAAATTTTAAATCAGTTTTAGAAAAATTGTAAATGTCTTTTTATCATTAGAGCACTAAATGTTTTTTAAATTAATTGTAGATAGGAAAGGAAAGCCATATATACCAAAAAAAAAAAAAAATAAAGGAATGAGCAAATTTTTGAGAAAGCCTACTATGATAGGCGAAACGTCAAGTTAATCCGATTGTTTTGATTTTGCAAATAAACCTATACCCAAGTAAGAAGTCCAATTATAATATATATATATATATATATATATATATATATATATATATATATATATATATATATATATATATATATATATATATATATATATATATATATATATATATATATATATATATATATATATATATATATATATATATATATATATATATATATATATATATATATATATATATATATATATATATATATGATTTTTACTCCTTCACGGATGGAAAAATACAATGTGTTTTCATTCCGGGTGTACAACCGTTCACTACTGTCGTTCTGAAAAGAACAGTTTTGCTGACGTTTCGCCAAAATCACATTTGGCATTTTCGAAGCTTTCTTTCTCGCGTCTGAATAGAGACTGAAGCTTCCTTTTATACCCCCACTCGGGGCCGAAGGTTATATCTGCGCAGGCGTTGGTCGTTATTTATGTTTTCCGGATGGTGCTGTTGTTGTTGCGCTAATTGCGTTTGAGTTTTTGCGATTTTAGATTTGTCGATTATTGTCTTCCATACTGTTGGTAGTTTTAATGATTCGTCCCTTTTATTCAAATCGGCTTGTTTTTCAATTTCTATGGCTTCTCGGATTATTCTGGTCTTATAATGTTCTATATTGGCAATCTCCCTACACCCATCGAAATTTATTTTATGGCCGGTTTCCTGATTATGTAGGAATAAAGCTGAGGTTGTTTGTTTATTTCTGATGCTGAGTTTATGCTCTTCCACTCTTGCTGATATTCGCCTGTTAGTTTACCCTACGTACAACTTTTCACAGTCCTGGCACGGAATACTGTACACTCCATGGTTTTCCAGTTTGATTTTATCTTTTGGGTTTCCGAGTAGTTTACCTATAGTTGTTTGTGGCTTGTGTATTGTTTGTATGTTGTGTTTCCTCAGAATTCTTCCGATTCTGTCTGTTGTGCCTTTTACATATGGTAAGACTACTCGTTGCTTTCCCGGTTCATATTTTTTGTTGTTCGTTGTTCGGGAAACCTGTGCATTAATAGCTTTCTCTATGGTGCGATTTGTGTAGCCATTTTTCTTTAAAGCACTATATATTACCTTAAGTTCGTTTTGTCTCGTCTGTGTTTCAGTTAGTCGCACGGATCTAGATATTAGAGTATTTGCCACAGCTTGAATTTGTGCTGGGTGATGATGTGATTTTGCATTTAAATATCTGTCTGTATGTGTTGGTTTTCTATACACGGTGTATTCGAAATGTCCGTTATGCAGTTTTGGGACCAAAACATCTAAAAATGGTGGTTTGTTGTTTTTCTCTAACTCTAGAGTAAATTGTATTCTGGGGTGGATTGAATTTACGTGAGTCAGAAATTTTTCGAGCTCTGTATGACCATGTTGCCATATAATAAATAAATCCACATAACGAATCTATAATTTGGGTTTTAAACTTGCTTTCTTAAGAGCTTCTTTCTCGAAGTATATCATAAATAAATTCGCGACTACTGGTGATAGCGAAGACCCCATTGGAGCACCATCCATTTGTTTAAAAGAATGAATTAGAACGACAGTAGTGAACGGATGTACACCCGGAATGAAAACATATGTATATATATGTATATATATATATATATATATATATATATATATATATATATATATATATATATATATATATATATATATATATATATATATATATATATATATATATATATATATATATATATATATATATATATATATATATATATATATATATATATATATATATATATATATATATATATATATATATATATATATATATATATATATATATATATATATATATATATATATATATATATATATATTTATATATATATACCTTATTTTCTTGGGTCTAAGTTAATACTAAAAAATAATTTTTCTCAAGTCAACGTTTCGCTCATTGTGTTTAGCTTACTCAAGACTTTATTGAGGTTTGCTTGATCTCATGGATACGCAATTTACATGCTGTAAATGATATTAGACTATAAAAGGTTCCTATAATACTGCTATGTTTAAAGTGTATTAACAAAGTGAAATCTTAACAGTCCGTCCCAAAGTTCTAAACCGTAATGGCGGCATCAAGGTCAAATTTAGGTAGCTGGCGAACAACAGATTTTCTCGAGAGATATATTGCCGTTTGTTTGATCTGCTGTGCCAAAACGTTCTATAAATTTGTATTGAATATGTTTCATAATATTTTAAAACAGAATACTATTTATAATTTGATAAGCGTTAAGTTTTTTTAAATGTAAAAGAAGCGTATTTTTTCTTGTTTTTCGTATGTGATTTTTATAGGGGCTAAATTGGAGACAAATTTGCTACTACCTATCGATATATTCCCCCAAAAATTATTGAAGAGGAGCAAAAAAATCCTCACTTTCAGTGGTTGCATAATTTGTTCCCAAAGATATCACAGACCAAAAAAAAAAGTCCTCATCTTTGTAAATATATAATCTGTTTATATTTATATTTATGTATCCTATGTTCTACGCTACCTAGCGATATTATCAGTTAGATATCGGCATTATAACACATATATCGGCAGTTATCGATATCTATGGTTATATCGTTCTTTTATATTTACCCATTGTTACTCGGTATGCCGCTGACATATTGATAATTATCGACATATTGAAAAAAGACCAACCTTATTTAGGGGATCTTTAATCAGTGGCGGATCACCGCATAGGCACAGGATTTACTTTGCTCTGAAAATGAGGACCTTCCTTTTTCCTCTTTGGTTTATTTTTGCAGGTCGTTTCCCTCCCCACGCAAGTATCAAGTAATTTTTACCAATACCATCCTTGGTAGGAGAGGCCTTCAAGTCAAGAGTTTGCCTATGGCCTCTTAAGAGGCTAATCATCAGCTGATCCGCATGAATTTGCACATGGTCCGTGGGCAATGCACCTCCTTGTCTAATTTGGCAACATAGCAAAGTTTATTCAGTTGCGGCAGACCCGGAATAAAAAAACATATTTATAATATGTACTGGTTTATTGATTATAAATGGATCCCCGCCCTTTATCTTTTTATTATTTAAAATAGGACAGTAATTTTTTTACCAAATTAAATTTGTTTTAAATATTAAAAATCATATACAAAGACAGTAGCAAAAAACAAATTACGAAAAAATACATATTTTTTAAATGGAACACCTTACATATTTTAACATTTTTGGACTCTATAAGTAATTCTAATGATTTTATTTAACATAGCCTATATCTAACTTCAATTGTTTTCGAAATATTGGCGTTTGAAGTTCCACATTTTGATTATTTTGAAATCTGTAGAAACTAAACGATTGGAGTTTCAACAAAACGGGTTGCACTTTGCTGTCTTAGTTTTTAATTATCTATCAGTTGGCGTGGGCTCACTCCTAAAATTGTGTACAAATATTTAAAATCCCAGATGTATTGAGGGGATTTTTTTCTGCATTTGTGGCGATTTTTAGGATTTAATTTTTTTTATTGGGATTTATGTAATTTAATTTAAAAGTCTTATTAGGATTTTGGATATTTAAGATATTATTTTGGACAATTATTAATATTTTTGCTGATACAAGAAGATTTGTGAAGTTAAAAAGTAATATGTTTGTGTATCTATGGAACTTACTGGATTTATCAAGATTTTCCATTCTCTTTTATCATTTAGCAGGATTTCAAATTGATTGTGTTTTGATTATTTTTTTTACATTATTGAATATATTTAGTATCAATAGATTGAAGTGCTTCAATATTAACTAAGTAATTAAAGTCTCTAAAACATGAAAAACATATTTTTTGAAAAAAATATGTTTGTACGGGTGTGTGGGCGCAAACAAAATTTGGGCTCACGATAACTTGCGAACCGTCAAACCGATTAATTTTAAATTGGCACCACAAACAGTTCAGGATAATGTCTCGCGGAGAATATATTGGGATATAAGAATATTTTAAAAAATCATATTCTGAGAATAAAAAAACCGATATTATACAAAACTAACATCGAAAAAATGTGGAAGTCATTGGCGCAGATATTTAATTCCGATTTATTATCTTAATTTTGTATACGTAATGACATAATTTACAGTGGCATACTTTGTACAGATGCGGAGAGATTTAGCCCCCTTTTGGTTAAAATTTATTTTTCTTAAGATAGTTAAGTTTTGCAAGGGTAATATTACGTCTAATTTATAGGGTAGCTTGACAGTTACAGGTTTAATATGACATTTTTAACAATTGAAAAAATATTTTTTCTCAGTGTCACAATTACAAAATGACTGTGACATAACTGGCGAACTAAGAGTTTTAAGCACCATGGCAACTTGACCTGGTCTAAATCTTAAACCTTTTTAGTAAATACGCGGGTAAATGTTGATCTTTAAAATTTAAATATTTTGTTTATTTGTGGTTCCCATTTAAATTTAAAAATCAGAGAAAATGTCTCGCAAAATATATTAAAATTTTTATTAGGAATAGTAAAATTTGACCCAATTTAGTTCTCCTCATAGTAATTTAGCAACACATATATACTCTTTTTTTAATACATTTTTATTGGGCGCCATTTTCTTCCACTATATTGGATTCGTACCAATATTTTATCAGTTTCTACCTTCACACTTGTTTGGGCATGGTTTAAAATAAATTAAATAAGTGGTTTTTGACCCTAATTTTTAAAAATTTTCATTATACTGCCATTTTGTTCCTTCATGTTGAATTCGTACCGAAATTTTAAAAGTAGATCTCTATATCACATTAAATTTTTGTGCAAAATTTAAAATTTAATTTGTTTAACCGCTATTTTGTTCCGCCATCTTGAATTCGTATCACAATTTTACTAGTTTATGTCTCTCGCACTTAATTTAAAATCAATCTAATAAGTAGATTTTCGGGTTGTTTTTCTAAATATTTTATTAGGCCCACATTTTGTTTTACCGTCTTGGATTTGTACCATAATGATATCAGTTTATTCTGATGTAACACTCGATTTTTCGGCAAAATTTTAGATAAACTGGACCAGTTCGTTTTTAATAGGACGCTTTTTGTTTCGCCGTATTGAATATTTACCAAAATGTTACCAAATCATCTCCATGTGACCCCAAATTGTTGATAAAAATTTAAAGTCAATCGGCTAATTAGTTCTTTATAAAATAAAATCCGTAAATTTCCTTTACCCGAAACTTCCCTCGTTATAAATCTTTCCTTTTATTAGAAATAGTGAAGTGTAACACAATTGAGTTCAGTACATAGTCATTTAGTCATTTAATAACACATATTATACACTATATTTTCAAACATTTTTATTGGGCGCCATTTTGTTCCATCACATTGTATTCTTTCCAGTATTTTACCAATTTCTACCTACGTCCCACTTGATTTTTGGGCATAATTTAAAATAAATTTAATAAGTAGTTCTTACATGGACACATACCGCCATTTTGTTACGTCATGTTGAATTCGTACCAATTTATCCCCATGTCACATTCAATTTTTCTGGAAAATTTAATTAAATAAAATTTGTTTTACGATGTTTTTTTAAAAAGATCATTTGGCTGCTATTTTTTTCCGCAATCTTGAATTTGTACCACAGCTTTACAAGTTTATCTCTATCATACTTCATGCTTGCACAAAATTTTAATCCACTTTTTTTTAATACTTGACTAATACCTAATTATAAATATAACACACTTCAATAATCAACATTTTTCTAGGTGATTTCCGAAACCATTTTTAAATTTTTTAAAGTTTAAAAATAAACTCAGGATTTCTTCTACAAAATGATCCTATAAGTAAAATAATTCCATCTTATTTTCTGAACAGCCAATAACGCATATCAGTCTTTTGGTACTGCTATCCTTGATTCTTGAAATCCGCATATTTTTTATCGGCATTGGGAGTACACAGAATTTGTTTTAAAACATTTGCGAGCAGGGGTGGATTCAAAGATTTGCTGACTTTTTGCAAGTCAAATAGTAGTTCTTTCTTTTCAACTTTTAGAGGTAATATAGTTACAGTATTTGGTTTTAAAAATTAATTAATATTTTAAATATAGGATAATATAGTATTTTTTACTTCTCTCGTAAATGGGAGGTATTGTGTGAAAAAATCACTCTCCGAGATTCTTTCAGATCTTCACGTTTCAGGGTCCCTAGATGACGAAAAACATGTTTTCTCAATTCCGTCGGTCTATCTGTCTGTTCGTGGCGTAGCTAAAAAACTACTTACCCGATTGACTTTAAATTTCGGTAAAAATCCAAGGCCTAGTGAAATGTTATAAAAATTATTATTAGAAACTACTCATCCAATTATCTCAAATTTTGCATCATCAAGTATTATGTTGAAACCAACTGGTAACATTTCGGTACGAATCCAAGATGGCGGAACAACATGACGGCTTAGTAAAATATTTAAAAATTCAGCCTGAAGAAACTGTTTAATCGTTTGATTTCAAAGGGTGTTTCATAACTAATGTGGTATAGGGATCAAATAGTAAAATAGATGGATTCAAGATGGCCGATCAAAATGGAGGGCAAATAAAATGTTTGTAATTGTGAAAAAAATCACCTACTCAAGTTTTACACATCCTTATGTTTTAGGGTCTCTAAATGCCAAAAAAATTCTCCATCGTTCCGTCTGTGTGTCTAGTTGTCTGTCTGCCATTTCGCGGCATAGCTTAAACACTACTTACCCGAATGACTTCAAAATTTGTTCAAAAATTAATTTTGTTTTGCCACATTGGATTTTTACCAAAATATTATCCGATCATCAATATATGACCCTTAATATGACTTAATTCTTGGTCAAAATTTCAAGACAATCGGGTAAGTAGTCTTTAATCTATGCTGCGAATTGTCAGACACACAGACAGACCGACGGAATTGATAAAATATATTTTTTGGCATCTAGGGTCGCTAAAACGTAAAGATGTGTAAAACCTGAGAGAGTGATTTTTTCTTGATTACAAACATTTTAGTTGACCGCCATTTTGTTCGGCCATCTAGAATTAGGAACACAATTTTACTACTTGATCCCTATATCACAATTAGTTATGGCACACAATTTGAAATCGAACCATTAAGCAGTTTCTCAGGCTGAATTGTTAAATATTTTATAAAGCCGCCATTTTGTTTCGCTATCTTGGATTCTTACCAAAATGTTACCAGTTGATTCCAACATAATACTTGATGTTTTTTGCAAAATTTGAGATAAATTGGATGAGTAGTTTTTTAATATTTTTTTTAAATTTCACCAGGCCGACGTTTTGTTTCGCCATATTGGATTTTACCAAAATGTTACCAGGTCATCCCCAGACGACCTTTAATTTTTGTCCAAAATTTAAACTCAATCGGGCAAGTAGTCTTTAAACAATGCTGCGAACTGACATACAGAGAGAGATAGAGGGTTGGACGGAATTGATAAAACTTATTTTTTGACATCTAGGGACGTTAAAAAGTAAAGATGTGTGAAACCTAAGGGGGTGATTTTTCGTGATTACAAATATTTTATTTGGCCGCCATTTTGTTCGGCCGTCTTGAATTAGTACTACTATTTTACTAGTTGATACCCACGCTACAATTAGTTATGGCACACAATTTCAAATCAAACCATTAAGTAGTTTTTTCAGACTGAATTTTTAAATATTTTAATGAGCTGCCATTTTGTTCCGCCATCTTGGAATTGTACCAAAATGCTACCAGTTGAGTACAACATAATACTTGACGTTTTTACCAAATTTGAGATAAATTCGATGAGTAGTTTTTTAATAATAATTCTTTAAACATTTCACTAGGCCTGCATTTGGTTTCGCCATATTGGATTTTTACCAACATTTTACCAGGTTATCCCCATATAACCCTTAATGTTTGACCAAAATTTGAAGTCATTGGGGTAAATAGTCTTTATGCTATTAGGCGAAATGTTAAACAGCCAAACAGACAGTTAGACCGAAAGGCGGATCGGGGAGATTGATAAAACTTTTTTTTTGCATTTTTTTAATAATAAATGATTTAACATTTTATCAGGCCGCCATTTTGTTTCGCCATATTGGACTTTTACAAAATGTTACAAGGTGATCCCCATATGACCCTTAATTGACTAAAATTTTAACTCAATCGGGTACGTAGCTTTTTAGCTACGCTGCGCAGAGACAGACAGACAGACGGAATTGAGAAAACTTTTTTCTTATCATCTAGGGCCCATGAAACGTGAAGATCTGAAAAGATCTCGGAGAGTGATTTTTTGACGATGACAAAACTTCCCTTTTACGAGGGAAGTAAAAAGGTAACTTTGTCAATGAATTCTATAAAAATATCCTTAACCCCAACCCCGTATATTTGCTAATAATGTCAACGAAAACTGGGCACCCTGTAGAATGTAATTATTATAAAACTTTGTAGCCCTGTTTACCAGGTAATATAATACATGTGTGGCAAACATATTTCAAAATTGGCCATTAAATACCTAATCTAATTTATTTTGAAAACATTTGATTTTGGTTTTTGATTAAAAATTTTCATGGTCCAATTAAAATCTGAGTTTTGACAATTCAGATATAAAAAACAAAAAAATTGTCATAATAGAAGATTTGTACTCAACAATGCCGGTCCTGCTTAGCTGCTTCGAAATAAAAGAAATGCCACTGCGTTTAGCCGTTTAGCAGCAGCCTATGTCTGGGTCTGGGTGCTTTAAGCCAGACAAGGACAGTTGTAGTTTACTAACGTAAATAGTGAACAGGAGATCACCGTAGTAAATCGTTGCAGACGTAATCTGATACAAAGCTAAATGAAATTCTCTAGATTATTGAGATTTTCTGTTGCGGTTGTTCATTCTTAAGCTGCCGTCTTGTTTCGACATATTGGATTTTTACCAAAATATTCCCAGGTCAACCCTCTATGACGCCTAATTTTTGACTAAAACTTGAAGTCACTTTAATAAGGAGTTTTTAGCTCGGGCGCTAACCAACAGACAGACGGACCGTCAGAAATGAAATATTTTTTGAATATGTAGGCTAAAACCTGAAAACAGGTAAAACCTGAGAGGGCTATTTTCTTCACGATTACAAATAGTTTATTTGGCCGCCATCTAGAGTTAGTAGCACAGTTTTACTACCTCATCTCTATAGCACAATAATTGCTCCTTTTTTCAGGCCGATTTTTAAATATTTTATTAGGCCGCCATTTTGTTTCGCTATATCAACCTTTATTTTTGTGCAAAATTGAATTGAAAAGGAAATTGAATAAATAGTTTTTTTAGTATTAATTTTTTAAACCTTTCACTAGGCCGTCATCGATTTCTGGCATATTGAATTTTTACCAAAATATTATCATATGACCCTTAATTTTTGCTTAAAATTTGAAGTCAATCTGATGAGTAGTGCCGTAGTAGTGAGCCGAGTAGTGAGTATGCCGCGAACTGACAGATAGACAGACAAACCGACAGATGAACCGACGGAATTGATAAAACGTATCTTTGTGCATCTAGGGACGCTAAAACCCGAAAATATGTAAAATCTGAGAGGGTGATTTTCTCACGATTACAAATATTTTATTAAGCCGTCATTTTGTTCCGCCATCTTGAAATCGTACTAAAATTTTACCAGTTGATTCCTACATAATACTTGATTTTTGTGCAAAATTTGAGATAAATTGGATGCTTCTCCATATCGGATTTTTACCAAAATATTACTAGGGCATCCCCTTATGACCCTTAATTTTTGAGCAAAATTTGAAGTCAATCGGGTAAGTAAATTTTGGCTATACCGCGAATAGACAGTCCAATGGAATTAAGACAACATGTTTTTCGGTATTTAGGGACCCTGAAGCGTAAAGATCTGAAAAAATCTAGGAGCCATTGTGAATAAAAAGATTTTTCGAAAATAGTGAAATAGTAAATACGAACGGAAAATCTTAATTGCTATTACGTATTACATTTTAAAAAATTCGTACCTAGTTCCTCTTGGAATTACGTGGCATCTAACTATGTCATACGCGGTCTAATGTCTAACACACTTCTTCAGTTTAAGAAATCCTCAACTTAACGGCTCTGAATATCTTCATCAATTAAAAGATTACTGGCTGACACATCCACAAATCATTTTTCTCCTATTTTTAGAGCAAAATCCTCTAGTTTTAAACATATTCATTTCTTTTCTTCTCCAACTTGGTTTTCTTTATTTGAACGATATTGATCTATGAAAATAATCTGAAGAAGTTACGTACGATTTTCGGCTTATTTCAAAGATAAAATATAAAACTTAGCACATACTTACACATATTAATATCAAATGGAATTGTGGCTTACGGTTACTGGAAAATATATTCAGAAAGAAAATTTCTTGTATATGTTACTACAAATTAGTCATATTAGATTTAATTTTTAGCCGCTAAACACCGTACCCTTTTGCCTATATCTCATAGGATACAGAATTGTTCGTTAATTTTACTCACAAAATCAACATCTTGTAACCTGTAATTTAAAAACTGTGTTAATATATTTACGAAAAAGCCATTTTGACAATCTGCAACTAAGAAAACTCAATATTATACAAAACAATGGTAAATTGAAGATGTAATCGGTGCCGGAAATACGTATTCATAGATATTAATAAGTGTATTAATTAACTAGTTCCTTCCCACACTGTCGTAAAAAAGCAGGTTTGTAATATACCAAAACAAAATCATCGCTTCCCCTTACCCTCAAAAAAATTAAATTATTTAGCATTATGTACGTACTCTTTTATATTCAATTCTCGTTTTCTGGATCTATCTAATATTATTTTAAAGAGCAAATAAGTTTTGGGTGCTATTCAATTTAGATTTATCCAAACGGCAGGGATTCCGGTGAAATGGCTGCACATCAGAAACGAAATTGTTTTCCAAAAAAAAAATTACATAGTGAGTAGAAAAAATTTCAGATATTTTGACTTAACCTAAACAGCAATATTAACAATAACAATAACAAAAAGAAAAATTGATATTATTAATTAAAATGCCATACGTGAAAAAGTCGTAGTAAAATTATTTGGGTCAACAGGGTGGAAATATATTTATTTTTAACATAAAGTAGGTAAGTTAACGTTAACATTTTGAATAAAAATAATTAGAAAAGTTTCTACATTCTCAAAGTGAACACAATTTCTAACAGAGTAAAGCATTAAGAATTTTGGCACTTTTACTGGGAAATAATCAGTGGCGATATGTTAAGAGTTGCAGAACCGCAGAGCTGCAGTACTGGCCATAAATTTCAAAAAATAATAATTTATAGAAGCTTTATCTTTTATCTTTATTCGCCGGACTTCTTAAGCAATTCGGACTTTGAGTTCTTGGATATTTTCTGGGAGAATTGCAAATACGTTTACCTTTAAACAGCCCTACAGAAAAAAGAGTGGTGCGGTTAAATCCGGAGACCTAGAAGGCCAACCTAGCTAGCTCTTATGTAGCTACAACTGTTTCCACTACCACTTTTTAAGAGTTTTTACGTATTTATTACTAATAATCCCACTATACATCAACAAACACTTTGGATTACACGTTTTTAAGTATTGTATATGTATTTGTTACTGCGAATAATACTTTAATTATATAATAACTACTGCCAAGCAACTACTTAAGGAATTGACTCCAAGGTCGTTATTTCTTTTCCGTGACATAATAATAATTATTCAAAGTTACTGTTTCTAATCTGTTTACTAAATTACAACTTGTATGTATCAGTACCTTCTTGAACTTTGCAGATACTACTCAATTACGTTCAAATGTACTCCTATAACGTATTACTATAAAGTAAAACGAGTCGTTGCAGAGTAGAAAAAGTTATCGTCTACTGTTACTTTAAACTGGGTATTACCAGTCTGTATTCTTCTGTTGCAACTTAGAAGTAAGAATTACAGTAATTATTTACTACAAGTAAACTATTACCTGCTGTATTTGAGGTTCCGGAGATAAGGGGCGCTGGTACGAGATTCGGGCAGAGATTTTATAAGGACAGTGGCAACAATAGAGTAATCAATTTTTGATTGGTTCGGCCATATTGCTGCTAAAATCGCTTTGTTTACTTTTCGCTTACGTGGGTTTCTTATGAGGTTTGTTGTTTTAGTGTCTCATTTTATTAGTTTTTATGATTATTAAAATGAATATTGATTCAAACAAGAAGTTCTCAGCTATTAGCCATATGGAGAAATGTACTTAAGCCTAGTTCACCTGTTTTTTGCTTGTGATTATAAAGTGTTTGTGATGAATGTGTAAATGACTATGACCGTAAGTGCCTTAGGTTTAAGTTTAGTCCAAGAAAAATTATTAAATATTGCACAATATTATATTTTGGTTTATTTTTGCAGTAAAAGACAATGTTGTTTCATGTCTTAGTGAATGTTTTACTTCATTCAGCACTTCAATTTGTGGTACAAGCTCTCTAAGATTAGCATAAAAGAAACTTTATTTTGTAGGTCTTCTTCAGTACATATTTCATTACTAAATTCACTTGGCACACAACTTTCATTAATCGCTTGCACAAACATTGTTATTTGTTAAAAATCTAAATGAAAAAGTAAGTTTGTACTAGATAGTTCGAATAGATTATTAAAGTAAAACATTAACATAACTCTACATTTTCAAATGACGCTGACAGAGGTTGCCAATATAAAAGTAGATTAATTTAGTCATATTTTGCGAAAAACTAACCATAATATGGGTGCCCCCCTTTAAACCTTTAGAAATTGTGCATCAATTTGGCGGGTGAACTTCTATTGTCGCCACTGTCCTTATAAAGTCATTGTAATTCGGTCTACAGCTATTAATTAGTTGTGTATGTGTTGTGTTATCGTCTACGAGTAACAAGTTAAAATAGTTCACAATGGCTTCACATAACATAAGAAAAAAAAGTAGCTTTCGTCACTCAGCTACATTTTATAGAAAATTAAAAATGTCACAACTTGGTTGTCATACCTGAACAAAACAACCTAAAGCGGTATTTTAAGGAAACAAAAAATAAAAACGAAACAAAGGGTTATAGTTATGATAGATGGCAGAATTATAGTAGTGACTCAAGTACCCCAAACTTCCGCATGCTACGACACAACGCATTACATTTTAAAGAAACGGTGGAATGTTCACAAATAGTAACCGCTTGGTAATAATATACAGTATAGCTTTAATGGAAACTTTGTAGATAACTTATTCGTACCACCTTAGTGTTCAAAAATTCTATGAGTAACTCTTCTTAATATGTTTCTGTTTAGTGTAGTAAACACGTCTTATACCCTGTGTTCCAATTCCTGACGATTTTCGGGCGGAGATTTACTGATATGATTTGTTCCTGCAAGAGTAGAAAATAGTATATTGTGCAACAAGTTTAGAAACTGTCACACGAGTGTTCAAAGAGTCATTTTCAAACGTGTTGCACACGATACTTTTTCTACGAATGCAGAAAATAAAAATAAAAATACAATTTTGATTATTTTTATTCTTTCAACTTTGACAAGACTCTGAGAATTTTTTTCAAACACCGTGTGAAAAGTTTTCACACGCTTATGTCAAAATGAAATGACGAATAATATGAGCTTGAACCGAAATTCTATTTACAAATCTTAGAAGGCTATGGCAGCAAATATGTCCCATAAGCAAGCTGTCAAACCAATAATTGTTGCAGAAGGTTTACAAATTTCTTATATTTAAAATGGAAAAAATTAATAAGTACGGTTTTTGTAAATTTTGCGAAAGTGTCGAAGAAATAGAGAAATAACACCGAAAATTGCCACTTTTAAAATATTTAGTAAAGGAAGCTGGTATAGAACTATTGGAGGAGAACCTGTTTAAGAAGATACAAGAAACCCTTCTTGATAACCAACCATCGTTGAACCGTTTGGGGAATACAAAAAGAAATAAAGTAGTGTCAAAATACTATTTATACGTTCTCAAACATCGAAATTTTATGATCAGTACTAGCGAAGTGCCGAGTCCTATCTATTCACCTATGCGACGAGAAGATGTGTATCAAGAATACCATGAAATATTACATAAGTTATTAAAAATATAATTAGTAATATATCTGCTATTATTTTTCAATTCTGTGTTGGATTTATTTGAGAACATTGAGAAATTCAAATTCACACTCAAAACTTTGAAATTGATGATGCATATGTTCCCCGATAAGGTAAAAATGAAACAGGACTCGTTAGCTCGGTTGGTTAATACGTTGTCCCGGTAAGTCCTGGGTTCAAATTTCAGTTGAGGCGAATTATTTTTCATAAAATTTTAAAAATATTGCCTGCACGGCGCCAACACCTGTTTTATATTTCAAAAACAGTAACATATTTTTTGCAATTTTTTTATGTGTTAGTGTTTCAAAAATGTATTAAAACTACATTTCCTAAAATTGTAGTAACTTCGTGGCGGTTATAGGGAGTATATACTGTTATAAAATTTGCTATTTATTTAGTTATCAAATTTATTCAAGATCAGTTATAAATTCAGCATTTTTCTAATCTAACATGAAACGTATTTTACTAAAAGTTGAAAGAAAATAAAATTTCCTATTACTTTAGTAACATAAAGTTATTCAAGATCACTAATTCAACATGTGTCTAATTCGACATGGAATGTTTTATTTTACTAAAATCCAAGCTTAATACATTTTTAATATTAATTTGATAAAGGATAAAAGAAGATGTGCAAATTTCATATGAGAATAAAATGTCCTATTAATTTAGTAACAAAAATTTATTCAAGATCACTAATTCAACATTTTTGTAATCCGATAAAGAATGTTTTATTTTACTAAAATCCAAGGAAAATATATTTTTTAAAATACAATTGATAAAGGATAAAAACGATATGCTTTTACGTACGTCACATCAAATTTTATATGAAAATCCAATTTCCTATTATTTTAGTAAGACAAATGTATTTAAGATAACTAACTTAACATATTTTTAATCCTATATGGAATGTTTTATTTTACTAAAATCCAAGCAATATATATTTTTTTAAGAATAATTTGATAAAGGATATAGAAACGACATGCTTTTACCAACGTCACATCAAATTACATATTAAAATGAAATTTCCTATCATTTTAGTAACACAAATTTATTTAAAATAACTAATTTAACTTGTTTCTAATCCGATATGGAATGTTTTATTTTACTAAAATTTAAGGAATTTATATTATTTTTCAGATTAATTTTATAAAGGATAAAAACCACATTCTTCTACGTACGTCACATCAAATTTCATGTGAAAATTAAATTTCCTATTATTTTTGTAACAAAAATTTATTTAGGATCACTAATTTAACTTGTTTCTAATCCGATATGGAATGTTTTATTTTACCAAAATCCAAACAATATATACATATATTTTTTAAGACTAATTTGATAAAGGATAAAAACGATATGCTTTTACGTCCTTTTCATCAACTTTCATATGAAAATACAATTTCAAACTATTTTAGTAACAGAAATTAATTTAAGATGACTAATTTAATATGTTTCTAATCCAATATGGAATGTTTTATTTTACTAAAATCCAAGGAATATATATATTTTTTAAGTTTAATTTGATAAAAGATAGAAACGATATGATTTTACGTACCTCACATGTTACATCAAATTTCATATAAAAGTGAAATTTCCTATTACTTTAGTAACACAAATTTATTCAAGATCATTAACTCAACATGTTTCTAAAGCGATATGAAATGTTTCATTTTACTAAGATCCAAGGAAAATGCATAATTAGAATGAGAATAACAATTGACACTACAAATTAATACGTGCCGAACTTTATTCTTTGTAGACATTTTTATTACCTATTATTTAAATTTTAGTTTGAATTCGTGTGAAATTTTCTTACCCAATCTCCCATGCGCTTGAATTAATAATCCGATATTTTCCCGTACACAATTTTCCTTTGAAAATTATCCCTGAGTTCGACTCGGAATAATTTTCGAAAAATCTGTACTCGAAAAATTTCTGGAAATAATTGAAGCACTAGGGAGATTATAAGCGAAAATAGCAGGAGGTTAATTTTAACAACAAAAGTACAATTCACGATTAGGCTAGATTTAAACAATTAAGTACATCACATAATTTATTCAATCACAACAAAATCTAACAAATTATCTAACGTTAATAGCGCAAAATATAAAGTAAAGTAGCTCTATTTGAAGTTATAATTTATGGTTACATTTGTATAGTTTTGGAAACTGTGTGCTGGCATATCTTGTTTATTGATAGAATTCGTATATGTTATGTTCTCCGTTATGTTTCGTGAACATGAAGGAACCGGCTCCAGCGGGGAAGTTTCAGATTCTTGCAATTCATGTGAGGACCAGGACGTCGAAGTTTGGTCTACAGATTCTGCAATTTTTAATTTATTCCCAATCGAATCGTCTATGTATCCTTCAGCCATTGCACTAGAACGCCATCCCCCATGGCGTTTAAGAGTTAGTAAATCCTCACCAGCATTAACGAGTATTGTTGCCAATAAACGCCGAAAGCAATGGCCTGTATATTCGCTCGGGTTGGGCAGTTTCAAAAAATTGGCTATTTCTGTAGCCATGCGTCCAAATTTATTGATGCCTACAGCTTGTCTAGTGCATTTTCCATTTTGATAATTCAAGAAAAATCTGTTTTCGGATATATTACTGGGTCTGAGATTGGCAAACTTTTTACATATATTGTAGAAGTTTCCAATCAGAGTAAATGATCTAGGTATTTTATTTTTTGTGTTTGTTAATTTGATCAGCATAGCCGAATTTAAATCTTTGATGTCATTGACTGATAATTTATGCAATTCGTCACGTCTAAAAGCTCCTGCTAGACCGAAAGCAACTGCGGCCTGAAAGTTTAAACGTATAATATTTAATACATTTTTGCAATGTTTACGATTAAAAAAATATATGCCATAAAATTTGCTTTTAGTACGTACTTTTATTAACAAGTATTGCTCATCCGGTGCTGAATTTAAAAATTTTGAAAAATCCTCCATTAGAATTTTGGACTTCTTTGGTGTATATTTTTCTGATTTTCGTTTTAGAGACGACTGTAGTTTTATATAATCGTAAATATTAATATTGCGCCTTACTTTTAAGGTAGCTTTAAGCATAGAGAATATCGACCACAATGTGGATGCTTTGTATTTATTCGATAGTTCTTCAAAATATACTAGCATCACATTTTCTGAACACTGCTGAAATTTCATGTACGCGGTCTTATATTTGTATCTGGAAGTTTCCGGTAAAAGGTTTAGCGAGACGCTTGTAGCTTTTTCCTTTATTTCTGGTGGCGTACATTCAAATTCACTTTCACTCTCCATTTTTACACAACAAAAGGTGATTTTGGCAAAAAAATAAAATATTTTTGACAGATTGAAATTAAAATGAAAGTAACCAGGCAATCGAAAACCACGACCTACTTGATTCAAGCTTTAGTGACATTTGTGCTAGTCATCCATCATTGAGGTCAAACCTAAGCAAAACTGTGTGCAAAAATTTCACACAGCAGTTTTCACAAATCATCTGAAATTAGTAATGTTCAGATCTTGTTTGGCGTGCGTTTTTAGACAGTTTTCATAGCAGTCGTAGAAAATATCTATTTCCAGATAGATTTTCATTGAAAATAAATGAAATTGAACGGTTGTCTAAAACACAAAAATAAAAGTTTGATTTAATCGTGAGACCTAATTTAAATCTACGTTTAAAATTACTTATAACGCCACACCAAACATTGAGACAAAATCTGTAAAGGTCTTTCTTCTAAATGAGGTGGATTTTCTGTATCCCAGCAATGATTATATTTATTGAATATTCGCAGTTTGTAAATTTGTTTTCATCTGTCGAAAGAACTTTAGATTGAAAATTAGGTTTATTGACAAACCATTCACTAAAACCCAAAAGTGATAGAATAATGAAAATTTATGGGAGTATTACTATTTTGAAAACACACTATCTGCATATTTTTTCACTTTTTTAAAATAAGTGTAATCCCTATCTTATCTTAAATAAATTTGGATAGCTTGGTTTATTCAGAAACTGTTTACCTCTTGTATTTTATTTATAAATTTACCGATTTGAAATTAAAATATAAAATGTAAAGCATTACTGCATAAAGAAATTTATTTTAGAAAAATAATCTAGTTGGCTGCTTTCAAACACAGTTTTATTTTGTACTAATGTTAAATTTTCTTCTGAACAACCACATTTTAAAAATAATTGATTAACAAACATCTTTCAAACTAACCTATCTTCTATGTATTAATACATGAACTACGAATACAATCGTCCTTTAAAAAAAACTTATTTAAAAAAAAATATTACAACATTACAACTCAAATAAAAACACGTTCTACGCAGAAGCGATTACATATTTTTATAGCAAGTGTTCAAAATGCCTGCTTTGCGATATGATACATGCATTTATTCTAAGCATCATTGAGTTTCTAATACGCTGAAATATGCCAGGATTATTTCTTATAACATCACATGATGCAATTATGCATTTCTCGGGTCTTCGATATTCTGTACTAGGGTAGTTTAAACTAATTCTTTCAGATATCCCCAATATCAATAATCCAAAAGATTTTAATCTGGGGATCGAAGCGGCCAAAGAGGAGGCCCACCTCTTCCTATCCAGCGGTTTTCATAAGTAAAATTCGCTGTGTGCTAGGGCACCTTCATGCATGTAATACATGCCTCTTCTAGTTCTCAGAGGTAAATGTTCTAGTATAGGATGCAGTTCTTGTAGAAAATAAAAAATATAATTCACCAGTTAAGCTTTGAGGTAGCATATGTGGCGCAATTAAATGTTCATCGACTATTCCTATCCAAATGTTAACGGAAAACTGATATTGATGTCTAGGTTCTGTTATTGAATGTGGATTATCTTCAGCCCATACATGCCTGTTCTGAAAGTTTCGAATTGCATATCTTGAGAAACTAGCTTCATCCGAAAAGAGAATTTTTGAACAAAGGGATTATCTATATTCATTCGGTGAAACCATTGGGAAACAATCATTCTTCGTTCGAAACCTCTTGGTAAGAGAGCTTGAATCCTCTGTATCTGGTAAGGATGTAACTGTTGTTCTTTTAATATCGTCCATACAACTGATGCACAGTGGCGGCTCGTGGTGTTTAGGCTAGGGTAGGCGACAACCACAATAATTTCAAGAATAATGACGTTATAAGAAAACGTTAAGCCGCGTACACACTTAGCTGACAACTAAGTTTTATAAATTAAATTTATCCGCCTATCTTTTAAAAGGGCGAATTTACTTATTATGACATCCGTAAAGTTATCAGCCTTCTGTAAGGAGCAGAACAACTCTTTTTCTATTGAAATTAGCGCAAGTGACGATAAACGTTCATTTTTTATTGTATTGCGAGAATACGTTTTTATTCGCTTTAAACAAGAGAAATGTCTTTCCACTGAGGTACTTGTAATAGGTATGGTAGCAATTAACGCAAAAAGTTTGTAACTTTCAGGAAATATTTCTTGAAGTTCATTTTTTACGAAATGTTTTAAAATTGCCTCGACGCTCAGCAATGCAAATTGTTCATCGAGATATATTACACTAAGCTCATTAATTAATTTTTGTTTGTCAAAGTTGGTCACATTCGTCACAAATTCAAGCGGAAAATTTTTGCTATATTCTTTGAATTTTGAGGAATCCGCTAAAGAAAAATATAATAACTGAGACATATCTGCAAACCTAACTTCTATTTGAGTCACAATATTGTCAATTATCTCATAAAATAAAATGCGTAAAGAACTTTGCTCATCGCCTTTAATGGTGTCCGATAACTTAATTCTTTTTGACAATTGCCCTGAGTCCCTATTATTAAAAATCCTTGTTTGGGCTTGTTCAAATATTGTATTAAACATTGTCTCATTTCTCAATAACTTGATACGATCTCTTGCCATAAATATTTGCTTTTTACAATAGGTGATGTCCAATGATTTTTTCTGTAGAATGTTGAAAAGGGGGTCAGTTATGTCAAAAATATGTTTATACACAGCGGTAAGAAACGAAAATTCTAAATCGTTCATAAATTTAAGATATCCCTTGGCCCCGTTTATTGACTCAGCCGATGATGATTGGTCGTCAATAATTTTAGAAAAAACTAATTTTAGGCCTTCCCATTCAGAGTGCAAGATTTGAATGATTTTAGAACGGGAAGCCCACCTGGTGTCTGAACTGGAAGAAATCCTCTTTCCTATCGTCGAATCTAAAGTAAATGTCCGTTTTGCAGACTGATTAAAAAATCCGGGAATCGAGGACGCACTTGCGAAAAAAATTCGGCAATTTTTTATATTTTTTGAACCAGTTTGTAAAACCAAATTCAATCTGTGCGCACTACAATGCGTAAACAAAGCAAAAGGAGCATCATCTTTAACTTTTTTTTGCAAACCATTCAATGAACCTGCCATCACACTAGCACCATCGTAGCATTGCCCAACTAATTTTGTTTTATAATCGAAATTGCCTATGACTGTAACAATTAATCCATACATTGCGTCCGCTGTTCTGTCTTCGCTAACGTCATGAAAACCCAAGAAACTTTCTTTGATTTCACCGTATTTATTAACGTACCGAATTGAAATCGCACATTGGGACTTCTCAGAAATATCCGTAGTATCGTCAGCTTGCACTGCAAAAAACAACGACTCTTTTATCTCCCTATGAATTGTATCTGCAAGGTAATCGGAAATACAGGATATCAAATCATTCTGGATAGTTTTTGATAAACCAGAAAAAATATTTCCAATTTTTTTTAAATGTTGTATTTCGTTATCACGTTTAATTAACAGATTAAAAGTTTCCCGAAAATTTCCCGCACTAACGGAATCGCTTTTTTCATTATGGCCTCTGAAAGATAATTCTTGCTTTGCTAGGTGACACGTAACATCGACCAAATAGCTCATTAGAAGTCTGTTTTTTCTCACCTCCTCATTATATAATTTAAGAGACAAAGAAGATTGTAATTGTAGCGCATCCTGTATAGTGCTACTGTTTTTTCCTAACCGCTTTAAACTAAGATAACTGCTTAAATGTTCTTTCGATGATTCGTGTTTTTTTATGGCCGCAGATAAATTTTTCAAATCAGAAAATCCCTGACGCACCCAAGTATTGTTTCTGCCTTTTGCCAAAAGTAAACATGGCCAACAAAACAAATTTTGTTTAAAATAGCTACCACATATCCACTGATGACTTTCGTACCATTGAGCTTTAAACGATCGTGAAAAAGTTTGGCCCTGTTTTTTATCAGGCTTTAAAATATTGAGAAGTGGCGTGGGGCGGCCAAAATAAATAACATCTTTTCGATCGTTTTCGTTTAGACGCGAAAATGGTGTCTCGCACAAGAGAGCAAACAATATCATGCACCGGATTATTCGCCATGACTTTTTAAAAATCCATTAAAAAAAAACAAAGCAACGTAATGTACCTATATAAAATAGAACAAACCGGAAAAAACGCACTTAACCTACGGTCGACGCGACGGTAAATTCATCGAATATGAACCGTCCAACCCCTAAAACTAGCGAAACTACACTTAAAAGCAAAATATTTAATACCTAAATATGTCTATTAGAAACAAATAAAACAAAAATACTTATCCGTTTATCAGGATTTCTTCGTTTTTCTTCTGGCCAATGCCGATAAACAACCAAAATCACAAATTAAAGCACAGAAAAACTAGACGCGGTCGTAAAATAATAGTCAAAAAAACACACACGTATCACCGTCCAATGTTTTTATTTATTGATCGATATCAGAAAACGAGAGCGGTCAGAATGTAATTGACAAAATTTCAAATCACTTGACCGGAAATCCGAACGAACGATAATATTGCATCATGCATACTATTTACGATTTTTACGAATTATAAATGAGATTAATGAGAATAGTAGCAGGTGGCCAACGTTGCCAAACGCAAAATTTGTAAATACGGTTTCGCAAGCCTGAGAAGAATTTCTTTATTTTTCTTGAGATGTACCTAGATTTTGTTTAAAAAACCCTTTCAAAACCACCCTAACAACATTGAAACTGCTTATTTTTGTTTTTTTTTATGGTTTGCAATGTTTGCATATGTAAGGCTGCCAACCGTCCCGCATTCTGCGGGACAGTCCCGGATTATCTTTTAAGGTCCCGCGTTACAAATAAGGTTAGAAATCGTCCCGCATTCTCTAATTATGTCCCGCAAGTCCCGAATTGCAACAAATCATATTCTAAGTTCCCATGTTTATCGGTTTAATAATACAGAGAAGTACCATTTTAAGAAGATTTGATCAAACTAAATTATGTGCTATAAATAAGCCTTAATTAAAAAAAATACCGAAGTGTAGAAACATGTTTCATTTTATTATTATTAAAAAAACCTCACCTAACCTAACATTTATGTTTAATGTCTTTAATTTTTTTGCTTTAGTATATAACAGAATGTTCGGATAATTAATTTAATTAATTAAAAAATTAATGCTGAAAATAAAGAATTTTAGAATATGGTTAATGGGCCTACAACGCATACTAAAATTTGTTGTGTCCCGCATTCGTAAATGAAAAAGTTGGTAGCCTTATGCATATGCATATTTTCTAAAAACGTAAAGCAGTTCAGGTGAAAATTCGAGAATTTGGCAACACTGCCAGATGAACAATATTGGAATCCAATGCGAAGACGTCAAATATTTGCCGAAGGCGGACGATCGTTTCGCCTACTGTAGTAGTTTATTTCGCGTGATTTTCTCTGTATGTCGGTCGCTGGTCGTCGGCGATGTGCGTTTTCGTGGGCTGGCTGGCTGCCGTAGAGAACATCTAAATTTAGGCGGTTGGGATATATCGCCTCTAAACGTACATAGGTTTCGCATGTAATCGATGTTTATTTAAATGTTAGGAATTTCTAAGGGAAACGCACGGGTTTTTTCGAAAGTTTTGTATATTTTGTGATGTTAAACGGTTAAATATTGTTTAATTGATATGAGATATTAGATTTTTTGGGCAGTATTTAGGCACGATTATTCAAGGGTAGGCGGCGCCTACCCTGACGAGCCGCCACTGCTGATGCATCAATATTTAATTCCGCTGCAATTTTTCTGGTACTTGTCCCAGGTTGCGCTTCATTATTTAGGACAGCAACTTCTTATTAGGATGTTCGAACTTCACGGTGTCGGCCAGTATCAATCTTCTTTTTTCGAAAGTTCGAGATTCATGTAGCTTTTGGTGAAGCCTGGTAAACGTGCTGTGATGAGGAGGTCTACGCTTAGAATACGCTTGTGTATAAAGACGACAAGCTTCCAAGCAATTTCCGTTTGCACGCCGGTACATAAAATGAATATTTACCATTTCTGCATTCGTGAAATTAACCATTATTGTTCTGTTGATTTAATCAAAACTCTTACTGCTGCACAATAAAACAGATCAGATAACAAATTTTAGATTAAATTAATCGCAAACTATTGTATTTAAACTAACTGAGCAATGTCAAATAAAGCAATATCAGAAACACACTAAACAGAGAGATCTAGAAAAAAATTCCCCGTTCCCACAAGTAATGATTTAAATTTTATTTTTTAATTTCAAATCGGTAATTTAATACGAGAGGAAAATAAACCAAGCTATCCAAATTCATTTTTTCCATGTCCGTTTTAAGTCAAGTTTAGTTAACAAAAATAATAGGGGTAGTCAACCCCTTGCACTGATTTTAAAAAAGTAAAAACAAATGCAGATAGTGTGTTTTCATAGTAGTAATACTCCCATAAAATTTTATTAGACTATCGCGTTTTGTTTCTAAAAAAATAAAAACATTATTTTTCCGCCATCTTTGTACCGCAATATATCCCTAATAGTTGGTTTTTGACCCAACGTTTATAACAAACTGCTCTTTATTTTGAACAGGTATATCAAGATCAAATTCCCTATTCTGCTCCCTAACTTTTCAGTCTTTCCACGGTTTATTTGGCAAAATGATCATTTGTGCATAGCCAATTTTCTTTAACAAAACTCCAATAATTCCGCCACATTTTCCTAAATAAATTTTATATGCTAAATCTGACGAGAAAAATGCAAGAGGTAATTTTGATGTAAAAATATCTAGGCTAAAATAAAAAAATATCCAAATGAAAAAATTTCAGTGGCGTACCATTTTTTCTTTAAAAATATGGAATGCCAATCCTGTACGGACGCCACTGATAGAAATTTAAAAAAAAGGTTGTATACCAGAAAATTTATCTTTTCTATTTCACGAAGATATCTAAAATGATATCCCAAATATTATAAAAAAAGATTTTTTTCTGAAAAGTTTACCACCCTGTATCTCAAATCTATGAGGTTTAGGACATATGTTCATATGAATTTTATTATATCTAATTAAAATGCTTAAATGCGAGTAAGTTCAGCGTTATAAAAATATCCCTAAGCCATCTCTGCAATTTAAATCGTTTTTCAGCTTTTGAAAACTTTTATTGTAGTTGATGTAGTTTGTATACAAATAGCAAGAGCCCTAAAAATCCCCAACAGTAGAAATAAATCTGGGAATAAAATACAGGAGTGTAAGTTCAACTTTGGGATATAGTTTGCCGAGATTTGTAGTATTTAATGCAATTTATAACTTTCTGCCACCTAAATGTATTTGTGATTTGTTTTTCTTATATTAACTATGATATATTTTTCGAGAATTTTCTACAATAAACTTTAAGCATTTAAATTAGAACCTGCTAGAAGTCAGGTATACCTTTAATTCGCTACAGCCTAATGCAACACTTATTTACATTTCTGGTAAATAATTTTTTTAGATCTTTGATATTGTAAACAGGAATAAAAACAATTACATTTTACTTTTGCATTTTTAAGTTTTGTTTAATCGTCACTGAATCGTATGATATACATTTTATATTTCTCAACAGTATATTTAAAATTGTGTTCTGACTATAGAGTCATTCAACTATTAGAGGAAACAAAATTGAAATGAGTTAGTTAGATCATAAAACATTTTTGAAGATGAATTGAGTGATCGTACAGATCATTAAAAAGCAACTTTTTTAGTTTTACGACATAAAAACTACTGAAAGAAGAGAGCATTTTTTGGAGCTTTTTTGTAGTATTTAATGCAATTTATATTTTTCTGCCACCTAAATGTATTTGCGATTTGTTTTTCTTATATTAACTATGATATATTTTTCGAGAATTTTCTACAATAAACTTGCATTTAAATTAGAACCTGCTAGAAGTCAGGTATACCTTTAATTCGCTACAGCCTAATGCAATACTTATTTACATTTTTGGTAAATAATTTTTTTAGATCTTTGATATTGTAAACAGGAATAAAAACAATTACATTTTACTTTTGCATTTTTAAGTTTTGTTTAATCGTCACTGAATCGTATATGATATACATTTTATATTTCTCAACAGTATATTTAAAATTGTGTTCTGACTATAGAGTCATTCAACTATTAGAGGAAACAAAATTGAAATGAGTTAGTTAGATCATAAAACATTTTTGAAGACGAATTGGGTGATCGTACAGATCATTCAAAAGCAACTTTTTTAGTTTTACGACATAAAAACTACTGAAAGAATAGAGCATTTTTTGGAGCTTTTTTGTAGTATTTAATGCAATTTATAACTTTCTGCCACCTAAATGTATTTGCGATTTGTTTTTCTTATATTAACTATGATATATTTTTCGAGAATTTTCTACAATAAACTTGCATTTAAATTAGAACCTGCTAGAAGTCAGGTATACCTTTAATTCGCTACAGCTTAATGCAACACTTATTTACATTTCTGGTAAATAATTTTTTTAGATCTTTGATATTGTAAACAGGAATAAAAACAACTACATTTTACTTTTGCATTTTTAAGTTTTGTTTAATCGTCACTGAATCGTATATGATATAAATTTTATATTTCTCAACAGTATATTTAAAATTATGTTCTGACTATAGAGTCATTCAACTATTAGAGGAAACAAAATTGAAATGAGTTAGTTAGATCATTAAACATTTTTGAAGACGAATTGAGTGATCGTACAGATAAATAAAATAAAATAAAAAAAATAAATAAATAAAAAAACTAAAAAAGCAACTTTTTTAGTTTTACGACATAAAAACTACTGAAAGAAGAGAGCATTTTTTGGAGCTTTTTTGTAGTATTTAATGCAATTTATATTTTTCTGCCACCTAAATGTATTTGCGATTTGTTTTTCTTATATTAACTATGATATATTTTTCGAGAATTTTCTACAATAAACTTGCATTTAAATTAGAACCTGCTAGAAGTCAGGTATACCTTTAATTCGCTACAGCCTAATGCAACACTTATTTACATTTTTGGTAAATAATTTTTTTAGATCTTTGATATTGTAAACAGGAATAAAAACAATTACATTTTACTTTTGCATTTTTAAGTTTTGTTTAATCGTCACTGAATCGTATATGATATACATTTTATATTTCTCAACAGTATATTTAAAATTGTGTTCTGACTATAGAGTCATTCAACTATTAGAGGAAACAAAATTGAAATGAGTTAGTTAGATCATAAAACATTTTTGAAGACGAATTGGGTGATCGTACAGATCATTCAAAAGCAACTTTTTTAGTTTTACGACATAAAAACTACTGAAAGAATAGAGCATTTTTTGGAGCTTTTTTGTAGTATTTAATGCAATTTATAACTTTCTGCCACCTAAATGTATTTGCGATTTGTTTTTCTTATATTAACTATGATATATTTTTCGAGAATTTTCTACAATAAACTTGCATTTAAATTAGAACCTGCTAGAAGTCAGGTATACCTTTAATTCGCTACAGCTTAATGCAACACTTATTTACATTTCTGGTAAATAATTTTTTTAGATCTTTGATATTGTAAACAGGAATAAAAACAACTACATTTTACTTTTGCATTTTTAAGTTTTGTTTAATCGTCACTGAATCGTATATGATATAAATTTTATATTTCTCAACAGTACATTTAAAATTATGTTCTGACTATAGAGTCATTCAACTATTAGAGGAAACAAAATTGAAATGAGTTAGTTAGATCATTAAACATTTTTGAAGACGAATTGAGTGATCGTACAGATAAATAAAATAAAATAAAAAAAATAAATAAATAAAAAAACTAAAAAAGCAACTTTTTTAGTTTTACGACATAAAAACTACTGAAAGAAGAGGGAGCTTTTTACCGCACTTTTTTTGACAAAAGATGATTAGCTACTTTCTCGTAAAAAGTGTTTTAAGTTTGAATACAATTTAATTTAAAAAAGGGGAAATTTAAAAAAAGGGGGAAAGCTGGGGAAAACCTGACTCTCCCCTGAAACAAATATGATTTTTTATAAGCGGTATTTTTCTTAAATTGTATATTTTAGAATATAAATGTTGGTTAGGTTTAATATGTTTATCTTTAAAAACACCCGAGATGTCTGAAACAAACCCTGTCTTAAAAAGCAATATATTCCCGTGCACACCACTATGTAATTGAACATTCTCTGTCTCTTTCTAAAACATTGCCTCTTATCGCAGAGTTTTATAAATTTCTCTGAAGATAACTTTAACAAACCTACAATCTTTATTATCAGGAACACGCGACTCATTTGACGAACATATAATATAAAGAGTATTAAAAAAAATTATGTTGAGCCTGTTACATATTTTTGAGATATCCTCATATCATAATTACTAATTTTCTCAAAATGACCTTTTATATTTAATTATTTTTTATATGCCTAGATGAAACACCCTGTGAAAGACATTATAAATAGTCTTATATTTTTATAAAAATTTCTTAGCGGAAATGTTGTAAATAATATTATTTTCTACTAACCAAAATAATTTAGAACTAAATAAGAAAAACAATTTTCGAGAATTTGTGACATTTATACCACAAGGTTGTAGGTTCGGACTTTATTTACCCAAGACATCCTAGTGTTCTGATAATTTAGCTCTTCGCTATAAGGCTTAAAACTGCAAATACAAACAATTATGGTACATCAAATTTTACATTAAAGTTAAATTACGAATCCGGCAACCCTTTATCTTTGATGTGCTGGAAAAAATTATAAAATTATAAAAATTTTAATCAAAGTAGGCAATGCCGGTTAAAATATAGCTTTTTTAATTAAAATTTTGTCTTAATCTATAGAATATTTCGCAAACATAGTATTTCCCCGTATATGTTCGCAATGTTTCTTAACTTGAAGTTTATATGCAACGAAATAAAATAAATTTAACCTATTGTCTCGTTTTTGAGAAAATCTTGGCGAAAAATAACAAATATGTTTTTAATCTGCTGTTTTATTCCTCTACTGCTACCGTGTACAATGGAAAAATAATGTTTAATATGCAAAGAGATAAAGGAACCTGTTTCACCGTATTTTTAAAGATAATCGCTTTAAAATACAAAATATAATTTTTAAGGAAAAGGAATATTTTTATATTTTTATTTACAAAAAAATAAAGACCATTTGACGAGTTTAGATGTTTTTTCAAATATTGTATTTACATTTAAAAAAAATGTATCTACGTCAGTGAAAATTTATAGGATAATCAAAAAGTAAAAAGAATTGTGTAGTAGTAAAAAAAATCTAAAATTTAATTTTTCTTTTTAGAGGGCGGTTTCGGCCCCTTAGACTAACCCTATATAAACAAAAAATTAATTCCTTTTTTATTTAAAAATATAAAAGAAGTTTTCAATTTTTTTTTAAAACTAATAGTTCTTGAAATAAAAAATATTTTGGTTTTTAGGGGCTGTTTTATTCTTCTAGCTTTAACCTCGATAATGGAGAAAACAGATTTTATATATAAAAAGATAAAATACATTTGACAGGTTTCAACGTTTTTTTTTTAAGCTTAACGACTTTATTACTTTTTTTAGGAGACTGTTTTATCCTCTTAAGGCATCTAGATCTAGTGAAGAAAATGGTTTTAAAAACAACGAAATAAAATGAATTTAATGTGTTTCACCGTTTTTTATAAAAGCTAAATGCACTAGAAATAACAATTTTAAACATTTTTAGGAGGCTGTTTCATCACTGTATAATTAAAAAAACTACATAAAAAAATAATCTTCACACATCTTAAAGAAGTCGAAGATATATGCTAATGACTCATGCAATTTAAATCTCGCGAGATATAGTCCTAGACTAGACATTTGACCATTCTTAAGTTATAGTGTGCACAAATTTTGTTTATACACACACACACAGACTTCCATCCATACAGACATCATCATTTTCTTCTAGGATTTTGTTTTTCGTATTCGGACTCCGCTCTTAATAAAAAAAAAGTAAAAATAACAAATTTATTAATTATTATTACTTAATTTTTAAGAAAATACTTAGGTTTTGTTATAAAACACGAAATTAACATTGGTTATTTTAGTTACATAACTGCTGTTTATTATGCAGTTATTGATTACATGGATTGCTTGCGCAAGAGATCAGGCATAAAAAACGCATTTTCTTTACATCAAAAACGAAAGCCACTAAATATCGTAATCCGTATTAAAAATATTTAATTTTAAATTTTCACATGATAAGACTTTAAATAGCCAGCATTTTACTTTACTATGGCTCTTAAAAAAATGTAATATAAAATATATATGTATATATATATATATATATATATATATATATATATATATATATATATATATATATATATATATAAAACAGTACCTTAACTGAATAAGAGAGTCTAAACCGATGAACCTAGAGATTTGAAATTTGGAGGAAACTTTCCTTGAATACCTTAGGGATGTACAAAGCAGGGATTTTACAAAATTCCATCCGTAAAGGGGTGGTAAAATATGTACGAAGAAAAAAAAATTCAAGGTATGGTGATGATACTTTGTAAAAGTAGTTTTGAAAGGAAATAAAACAATACGTGTTTCAATACTTTTGAAAATTCATCTTCTAAGAGGGTGACAAAACAGTCAGTCACCGGCTGGCAGACAACGCACAGCCTTAACCGGTGAACCTAGAAATTTGAAATTTAGAGAAAATATTCCTTGGGTACCTTAGGGGTGCAATAAGGAGAGATTTTACAAAAAAGGGGTGAAAAAGTTTTGTATGTAGAATTTTGATGATGGAACTTTGTAAATATAGTATTTAAAACTCGTGTTTTATTATTCTTAAGAAATCATCTTCTAGAGGGTGAACGGGATGGCAGTGGCCAAGTTTGTATATAGAAAAGTTAATGTTGTATCGATATGAAACTTTGCAAGCGAATATAATTTGGATGACAATACAAAAATAATTTAATACAATCGAGCTGATCTGGTCATGGCAAAAGCATGTTTTGTAGATTTTGAAAACTATAACCTATTTCTCCTTAACGAGGGACATTTGTTGGATTTGCTTTTAGCGTGCAAAAGCAGACATTTACATATTTGCAAAGTAGTGACCCTTCAATCAAAATACCCTTGATATAATAGACAATCAGTTCGGTTCGCCCGGTAATCAGCCTTTTCTAAAATATTGGAATATTAGCAAAATTTGTATTTACTATTTATTTGTATACAGTTTAACGATGGCTTTATTGATACCCTGGTGCTAATCCGGGACTAATCCATCTGACGGTATCAAATATTAAGTAAAAGAAGAGGAGGTTTTGTTAAACAAAAAACAAATTAATAAAGTCTGGCACCTTGTTTTAATATGGATACACTTTTTTGAATCACCTCAAAAAAAAACTAACCCAAACGAAATATGATTTTTAAAACACAATATTTATATTTCATCAAAAGCTATATAATAAATAATTTTATTATTGTATATTTTTTGTTACTCTAACTTACTTAAACCTACTACGTACAGCTCAATAAAAATTCCGAACAATACTAAATATTAAATTTCTACTAAACCTTTTCAAGTGCAGTGTTAGGACCTGCAAAAAGCTATCTTGAACAAATAAAGTAAAGTAAAATAAAATTAAAAAATTATTTTAAAATGTAACCCCTTGAAATTGATTTAAAAGACATAGCACGTCGCAATGACTGGAGATTTATATAAAATTTGCAGAAGAGCTATTATGCATCAAGGGCAAACTAAACTAACTCTGACGTTTAAACTAAAACTCATTATTATTTTATTAACTATTGCAGACAATAACCATTTGCTAAACTTGTTTTTTTATTTGCAGATAAACAATGACCATATTCTCAGTACCACCACGTTAAAATCACAAATTTCAGTATCTTGAACCATATTGTAAGGACATATTACAAAATGGCAGGTTGAAGAGGGCAAAATGGCAGGCCTGTACCTGTTGGGGTTGCTGGCCTGCGTTGTCCCTCTGGCTTCCTTTCAACCCCCTCAACCCCTTCTTGTTCTCACTGAAACTTGTTATTATTTTCTTAACATGAGCAATATTGAAGATCAACTAGATGCTTTAAATATAACTGTTAACGTTCTTGGAGAAGAAGGTAAGTCCAGTTTTTTATGACAATTTTTAGCAATACAACTGAATGTTGTATTGTTTATGCAAAATTTAATCTTAAAATTGTACGCTGCTTTTTATTTTCTCCTGATATTTCTATGTTCGAGAAGGGCAAAGTAATTAATATCTGTAAAGTGGCAATAATACCTTTTCGTAATTACACAGGATGTAATTTCTTTTGGGGTTATGACCCCTTTTACCGCCACGAAAAAATCTCTGAAGCTACACTGACCCAGTTTGAGGCTTCCACCAAATTTTCTGCTTTCCTTTACTAATTGTTGTCCCTTGGACTTTTTTGAGATCTTACACTGTTTTCAAATAATTTAGAAAAATATGTTTAAAATATGGAATTTTTTAATTTTATTATTTAAATTAAAAACTAAAAGCCATTTAAAATGTCCATGTTTTTAAACACATTTTCCTGAATTACTTCAAAATGACGCAAGATTTCAAAAAAGTCCAAGGATATAAAATGTGTAAAAGAAAGCAGGAAGTTCGTTCGAGCGGTGAGAATGGTCGTGACCCCATAAAAAATTACATCCTGTACAACTTTTGAAAATATATATATTCGAAATAAATATATCACAAAAAGTACGAGACGCATAAAAAAATATATATTTAAAATTTTAACGAAACTGTTTACGACTAACATTTATATAATATTTTCTTTATACATTTTTTTGAAGAATCATTTCCCTAATGTTTTAGATTGCGTCCAAAATTGCTCGCTTGGCTTTTTCGTGGGCTACTCCTAAAGCTGGTTCAGGTCCCAGGAATCTTGTCTCTAGATTACTTAAGAAACATCTTATATATTGGCAAATTTTGTACAAACCTGTATTTTCAAAAATTACAAAATTAAAGAGATAATAAAAAACGAATGATAGTAATATATATATATATATAATATCAAATGGGTATTTGTAGCATATCCAACTTAGCAAAACCGAAAAGATGACTAGTCTTTTTCTAATCGTATTTAAAAATTTAAAAAAAACGGACAATTAAAGAATTTTTCTGAATAAAGTCTGCAGGTAATTGTTGAAAACATTTTAAATGTAAATATAATTATAAAAAAGGATATTATCACAAATAAAAGTAGAAGTTAAGAACAAAACTACATGGGTATTTGTCGCATGGTCAGCAGAGTAAGATAAATGGCTACACCATTTTTTTCCGATTTTAAAAATTTAAAATGTACATTTTTATAAATTCTACACTTTATCAGAATCTAAAAGTTCGGGAGTTTCCATTTAAACATCCCAAGACGACTTCAATTCCGGTTAAATAGCCAGTTATGTTAAAAGTTGAGAAATAGTGTCCTATTCATGACTATACAAAATATCAAATCAAAATTTAAAAAAACAAAAGAAACAAGTGGGTTATACAATAATTTGATGCCACCCGGTATATGTTGTGGGTTGTATATCAGATCGTAAAATAAGGTGTTACAGGTTTTTTGTAGTTTAGGGAATAACTTACGTATTCGACTTTTTAAAGCAATACCTAACCTATTTTTAAACCGTTTTGTTTATTGAAATAACTGACTTTTAATCCACTTTGTATATTCAAATTTTAAAGCCATGATTTAGTCATATAGGGCATCTTATATTTTATATTCTTCTAGAAAAGGAATATTTAGATTTTCCATTATAAAAATGAGATTACTATTTAGGTCAGAGAACATAATTTCCTTTGGAGCATTTTTGTTCTAGTATTCACAAATATCACAAAGATATTTATTTAGACTTTCTTTTCAGTGTTTTAACTAAAATTGAAGCAATTTCCATCAATATCGTATTAATGTTCTAGGAATTTTGGGTAAACAAATTTGCAATAATGGTTTAGATCTCTTGTTTATTTTATCCTAAAGACATACACGCACAATACGGTATATTCCGTCTGATAAGAAAGGTAAAACCGAAAAAAACTTGAAAAATATTGTTGGCTGAACCCTACTCAAATATGTTAATTTATTAATGAAACGTAATATAGATACATTTGTTGTGACGCAAGTGTAAATGTAAACGTTTATACAAATTATATTTTTCCTCGCCTTAATTTTCGCACCAAAATCAGTGGACAGGGGGACCCCAAGTGTCTGTAAAATCGATGGGATCCATTGTGACCGTAACGCTTAACCATCTTAGTGCCGCCATGAGTATCGTTTTCAAATACATTAGCACCCACACTTTTACCAAAGAGATTATTATTTAGCTGGTCCGTACTAACCAAAACTAACTAAAATAAGTAACTTAAAGTAAAATAAACCACTGCAAGTTAATTTAGGGCAAAATTCGAATTTGCTAACGTATAATATTAGAGAAGATAAATTAATTTATTATGAACAAAGAAAAACCCGTACTGCTTAGATCCGACTATAGAAAATATACTTAAAAAAAGAAAAAAAAAAACATGATTGCATATTAATTGTCCTATGTAAATGAAAACGTTTTCATAAATTCTAAGATTTTGTTCTAAAAAATTTCTATAAAAGCCAACCGGTCTCATTTAAGAGGTGGTCATTGCAAACGGGAGCCCTTTTATTAATTTTGCTTTTTTTTTCAATCATCGTGTTCAGTGACCACCATAATGAGGCAGGTCGCTTAAGTAGAAATATAAAAAAATATTGCGAAACCCACTCACCCATTAAAACCTGTGGAATTTTTTAATGCCTCAGTCATGAAAATCGGTTTAGGGGTTTGGCCTGTAGGTGGTACAAACAATAATTTACAAATGATCTAAATAAAAGAGTTTATTTACTGATACACATATACACAGTATCGTACCCTGTATTGATTCATATCCAATGCCAGTTAGTATTCATATCAAAACATGGAATGAAATAAAATTTGTCTCTTCCTTCGATTCGATTCTTTTTTTACATAAAGGGTGTGACTTCGTTATAAGAGTTTTAAAGCGCGAAAGTAACTTTTGAAAGCTGCATCTTTAAAAATAGTCATTTCAGCTTAAGATTTTTTTTGTACATATACTGTCTGTCTCATATAAGACTCCCCACCCCCTCAGAAATTGTAGGCTATAAGAAAAAACTTTAAATGCAATGCGGTATCAGTGATGTTTCAAAAATATAATATCTACACATATATATTGTTTGACAAAATGGTCGTACATCAGAAAGTACAAATTTTACCTTTTCTTGCATATTCGAATTCTGCACAAAAAACTGGGCCTTTCTTTATCTATGAAATTTTCCAACTCAAGCCGTTTAAGACCTCCAGCAATTGAAAAAACAAATCGTTAAAAAGGCATAATTGAAGATTTGAGGTTATTTTAATGCCAATAGCGTGGATTATTCCAAAATAATATACAGACAAGAAAACGCCATAAATAATCAAGAAAATACACATGATGAAGAAAATACGCATGACGAAATGCCGAACTGCTTAAAAATTTTAGAAACTAATATACCAAAAAATATACGTGAAATTATGAAAGAACACATTTTGGAAGAGAAATGGAAGAGAACCGAATTAGGTAAAGACCTGTATTATACCTGGAAAAAATAAAAAAAATAAATATTATTAATAACATCTCACGGGAAAATAATATCCTAATTGATGAAAATACAAATTTGAACTTTTCATTAGAAATCGATGACAATGATATTCACCACGCAAGACATATCCTAGTTCCGCAAGAAGTTACGAACCACTCTGTAGAAATTTTGCAGGAATTCTCGAAAGAAATTGTAAAAGGCCTACATTTTACAGCTAAACCAAATAAAAACTAAACAACCCCTGAAAAAGATTAACTTTTTGCCACATAATTTAAACAAAGACAAATCAGTAAAGTCCTGCAAAGCCTTCAACATCAAAAAAATCAAATTATACTTTTATAGGTAATGCGTATTTTGAACTACCTTTCCAAAGAACTGTTGGCGAAAACACAACACATATGCGACACTAGGTATTCTCCATTTAAAAATGTATTGTCCCAAGGAAGAAAAGTCTTTTAAAAAGTAAGGGAAAACCACGCTAAGTGATAACATCTGATTTTTAGTTCTACATGAACAGCAAAATAAAGAAGTACTCAAACTAGAGAAAAAAAATGCAAATTAAGAAACCAGAAGTCGTAAAAAAGAAGAATCAGTCAAAGGGTAAAAATTCTGCAGTTTCAATAGTGAACTGGAAATATTACAAGTGTCAAAGAAAATGGAAGGACTAGCATGTAATACAGAGAAGTTCAAAATAGCTTTCATGTTTTAGCTGTCCAAATAGAGTGCACACAATTTGCATTCATCTTAAGAATCTCAATAGTCTTGGAAACAGTTATTGAGATTCGAAAAAGGACACACAGTTTGTATGCGAGAAATGTGGTCATTATTACCACTGATACTAGCGATGAAGATGTTTGAAGCAGTGAGGAGGAAAAATTAATTACTAAAAAATCGTTTAACTTATTTCTTTACTAGCCTTGTTTTGAATTTTATGCATTAGGAATCATTTTTTTATTTGTGTGTATTTGCTTAGTAAAACTCATTTATTTATTAGCTTCCCTATCTGTTTTAATGCTTTGAGTTTTATGCAATAGAAATTATTATTTGTTTTTGTATATATTTGTTTATTTATACTCTTTTTTAACCTTCTATAGTTCGTTAATTTCTTTTCTTCAAATATAAATAAAACAAATAGATGTCCATTAGTGGATTAACAAGTGTCCAACTTAAGAGTGGTCAAAAAAATATCTGTAACAACAAAATTAATTCTTACATACTTAACGTAATTTAATAGAAACGACTGCTAAACCATGATGAAGAATAATATCTAGGATTTATTTTGGTATACCTGAGTTTGTGATTTAAAAAAGGGGTAATTTTCGATTTATATGAAAATAATTCCTTAAAGTGTCCATAACTGGTGCCACTGCACTACTCACAGGAAGTAATCCAAAGAACCACGCGATATTTCCACGAGGATCATTTCACCGAAATTATTTCTGAGATATTCCGAAACATTTAATGTATTATGGCAGTGAGTATTCGTAACCTGCTCTAATAGCGGTTGAATATTTTGCCTCAGAAGGTTCAAATACCGCTGACCGTCCAAATGGAACTCAGTTAATACTGGACCTATGACTTTTCCTCGAAAAATACCATACCAGGCATAAACGCCCTGCCGTCCTTGATTTTTTACTATTTTGAATTTTTTCGGATTTTGCCGAAGGAAGTACTGTGTATTCTCACGATTAAAAGTTTGTTGTTGTGAATATGGTTTCGTCGATTCACCAAATAACTCTCTATATATATTCCCTAGAAAATTATATTGTATGATAGGATGAAATCGTGATACATAAATTATTAACATTATTACCGAAAAAATATCTATTGTTAGTTGGCAAAAATCTAGGTGCTCAAGAAATTGTAGTTTTGGACCAAAAAATATTCACCTTCAACATATCATCTATGTATGGAAGATTAAGAAATCATGGTCCTTGGGTTTAGACCGTGTCAGATTAGAATTACCTTAAGATATGTAGATGATACTTTTGTAATATGGCCTCATGGAGGCGAAATTAATATATATTATGTATCGAAACATTTCGTAGATAGACTAGTCTACATGTTGAGGTATGTAATTATATTAAATATTTGCTTCAATTAATTTAAAGTTAAATATTTTTATTCAGTTGCGAAAAAGCCAAAAAATATTTTTGTTTGTCAATCTAAACGCAACAAATAATCTGAACACATTTAAAAATAATACTAAGTGTAATATAGAGATAAATTGAAAAGGTTGTAGTACGAATTTCAGGCGGAACAAAATGACGGTCAAATAAAATTTTGGTTAAAAATGGGGTGGGGGGTGTCAATGTAAAAACTACTTATTGAATTGATTTTAAATTATGCCCAACAATCAAATGTTGCATAAGTAGAAACTGATAAAATATTGATAGGAATCTAATATGATGGACCAAATGGTGCCGAAAAAAGTGTTTGTAATTATAATTTGCATGTCATGTAAATACGTATTGAAAAAATTTTCCTCCACTGGTTTAAATTTTGCTTTTATTGTTGTATTGATTTGAAATTCTGCAAGCGTACATAATTCGGATGATACCATCGGGCTGATCGATGTTACCAATTGGTACCGATCGATTTTAACCTACTTCTAAATGTTGTGAAGATTTGAAAATTTTCAAGCGTACATAATTCGGACGATAATATAATAATTTGGTGCCATCGGGCTAATCGATGGTAACAAATAGTACCGATCGATTTTAACCTACTTCTAACTGTATGGATCTGAAATTTTGTAATTATATCTAATTCGGATAATAATACAATGTTCTGTCAGCTCGATGGTATCAATCGCTTTTTACCTACCTCTAATTGTTGTGTCGGTTTGAAAATTTGCAAGTGGAGGTAATTCAAATGGCAATATCGAAATTTGGTAGCAGCTAACTGATGACTCGCTCGGTGGTACCAAATTATACACGTGGTACCAGCTAGTAAACACCTCGTGTTTGGGCTCATTTGGTTTGTTTGGATGAGTCCAATACATAATTTGGTACCGATGACCATTTAGTTTGTTTTGACGTGTCCAATACATAACATGGTACCATCGAACTAAAGTTTGGGCTAATCTGTTTTATATTGATAAGTTCAATGCAGTGTGTAAAAAGTAAAAAATAATTTATATTTAAAAAAAAGCTAGAATCACACTTTTTTGCATGGTCATTGAACAAAATATATTTCAAGAAAATTACATTATTTTGTACATTTTAGTGCAATACTGACAAAAACGTGTTTTTTAGATATTTTAAACTATAATTTTTTATTGAACCGAGGTTCACATACAATTTTATTTATTGGCGTTCAGTGTTGCTCGCATTGTTAGCATAAAGCATGTTTGTCATGTTAGCATTAAAACTATTATTTTATCTAATCTTAGAGCGAGAAACTGGGTCATGGCTTGCAACCGACAAGATTTTTTAGATAAAATAAACAATCTGCATAAAAGTTAGAGGTTATGTAGCTTACACTTAAATCATCCTCTTACTTATTTATGAATATTACAAAAAATTCATATATTTATAAGCAAATTGAAATTGCTGACCACAAAAAATGTGAAAATCAGAAACATAATATTCTATTTTTGTGATGTTAGAGAGTATAATAGTATATAATATTTACGTCTTTGATGCGCATGCCAATGGCAGAACTGAATTAAATATACCATGCGCTAAAACCCTTTCTACATGATACTAAAACACAAGTTGCTCTTATTCTTTCATAAATCTATTAAAACTCAAACCACTCTGTACGTGCATAACTACTATGTATACACAAATTTTTCAAAATGGATATATTAAACTTGGTTAAACATTAGTCACACAATATTTTAATAAGGTCCTGCTCAGAAGAAATAAAATATTTCGATTTCATCTCTGTGTTCTCCGCCCAGCTTATGGGGTTTGATTAAACACGTTTATGAAAGAAAATTCGAGGAGTGCGGTATCTGATTGGTTATTAATCTGTGACGATACCCAATAGTAATTCATAAAAACTCCGTAGAGTGGTTTATAGTATTTTATGTTGTGCATTGTTTTTTGAAGTTGGAATTTGTAATTTTTGCGGATATTTAGTGTGTTTTGTATTTTTCTCCAGTCTCAAGTTTGTGAAAAACTAGACACTTTTAAGGAATTGTTCTTTCACAGGTTGGTTAAATGAAGGTTCGAACGCTACCCTTCCAGTAGCGCAACATTTGGCATCTTTGAAATGAAATTAAACGAAATGCAAATTATGAGAAATTATTATTCTTCACAAGTCATATGTAGTGCAATTATAATACCTATGTTAGTAGATACAACTGTTAAGCTCTTTGATAAAATGTGCTACAATAAAAAAATATAATGATTTTTTCATTTCACGGTGGCCAGAGTTAGAGGTTGAAAATATCAAATGTCCATATTCTCGTGGTAAGTGCCGGTACATTTTTACTAAATTCCAGCATTTCACCACGTTAAAACATTCGTTTTGCAAATAGTATATATCAGTACGATATCAAAATATATAAATTTTTTAATGCCCTAATTTCGTGAGTCGTTTTAATATCAGATTTACTTGATATAAAATAAAAATATTATCTAACAGAGATTGGGTCAGAAACATGCTTGAGAAGGGGTCAGAAATATTAGTAATAAAATGTATTTGAGTCTGAGTCCGAGATAAAGAGCAACTGTAAAAGTCTATTAAATAATTCAAACGTTAAGCTCGTTTTTAAAATAGGGTAAATAAAAGATTTTGTTTTTTATTTTAGAAATTAGGGGTACTGTTGGTAGTATATTTTCAAGAACTGCCTAAATCTAGGGGAATGGCATGCATTATTTGTTTGTTATTTCCAACTAATTATGTGGTTTATTAACATTTTAAGATAAAATTACTATATTATTTCAAATAAATTTAAAGCAAAATTTATTTTTCTATAATTCTAAGGTAAATTACGCAAAAGTCGGTAAATTTCCTTTACTCGGAACTTTCATCGTTATCGCAGTCCTTCCTTTTCTTATAAAGAGTAAAGTGTGGCACAATTTAGTTCAGTACATAGTACATTTAATAATACATATGTGCTATTTTTTTAAATATTTATATTTGTAGCCATTTTGTTCTTTTATATTGAATTCCTATCAATATTTTACCGATTTCTACCTATGCCACATTTGATTTTTGGGCATAATTTAAAACAAATTCAATAAGTATTTTTTACATTGACACACACCGCCATTTTCTCATGTTGAATATGAAATTAATCTAATGAGTAGTTTCTTCAGGTCGATTTTTTAATTATTTTATTAAGTCGCCATTTTGTTTTGCTATCTTATATAATCATACCAATGTTATCAGTTTATTCCGAAGTTTATTCCTACGTAAAACTTGTTTTTTGTGCAAAATTTGAGGAAATTTAATTAGTTTTAATAATAACTTTTTCAACGATTCTCTAGGCTGCTATCTTGTTCCGGCCTATTCAATTTTACCAAAATATTACCCGGTTATTCTCATATGGTTCTTCATTTTTGACAAAAATTTGAGGTGGCTCTGATAAGTAGTTTTTGAACTATGCCGCGAACTGACAGACAGATGTATAGATAACATGTAAAAATTTTACAATTCGGTGTATTTTATTTGGCCGCCATTTTGTTCTCCCATCTTGAATTAATACCAGAATTTTACTAGTTCTATACCACAATTAGTTATAGCACACAATTTGAAATTAGTCAATTAAGTAGTTTTTTAAAGCAGAATTTTTAAATATTTTATTAAGCAGCCATCTTGGATGCGTACCAAAATTTTGCCAGTTGATTTCTACACAATATCTACTTGATTTTGCTGCAAAATTTGAGATAAATTGGATAAGCAGTTTTTAGTAATAATTTTTTTAACATTTCATTAAGCTGTCATTTTGTTTTGACATTTTAGATTTTAATGTTACCAGATTATTCCCATATGACCCTTAATTTTTGACCATAATTTGAAGTCAATCGGGCAAGTAGTTTTTTAGATTTACTGCGTAGAGACGGACCGACAGAATTGAGAAAACATATTTTTCGCAATCTAGGGACGCTAAAATCTGAAAATATGTAAAACCTGAGAGGGTGATTTTTTTTCACTATTATATATATTTATTTGGCCTACATATTGTTCCGCCATCTTGAATTAGTATCACAATTTTACTAGTTCTTGTCTATAACACAGTTAGTTATAGCACACAATTTGAAACCAGTCCATTAAATTGTATTTTCAAGCGGAATTTTTAAATATTTCATCAAGCCGCTATTTTGTTGCGCCATTTTGGATTCATACCAAAATTTTACCTGTTGATTTCTACCTAATACTTGATTTTTGTGCAAAATTTTAGATAAATTGGATAATTATATTTTTAATAATAAATTTTTTACCATTTCACTACGCCGCCATTTTGTTTTGCCGTATTGGATTTTTACCGAAACGTTACCATGTCATCCCCATATGACCCTTAATTTTTGACCAAAATTTGAAGTCATTCGATTAAGTAGTTTTTTAGTTATGCCGCGAAGAGACAGACAGGCAGACCGACGGAATTGAAAAAACATGTTTTTCGGCATCTAGGGACCCTGAAACGTAGAAATCTGAAAAAATATCGGAGGGTGATTTTTTCAAGATTACAGTATTCTCTTTTACGAAGGAAGTAAAAAATCAATTTATTTTAAATCATGCCTAAAATATTAGGGTGGCTAAGGTAGAAACTGGTAAAATATGGTGGTGGTGGAACAAAATGGCGCGCAATAAAAATATTTAAAGGGAACTTCGGGGTAAAGGAAATTTACCGATTTTTTTCTATTTTTGTTGCTTCAGAAATTTGAAATTAACCAATATGTAGCGCGGCGTTCGCCTGGAAATATTCAGATTCACTATATCATGGTTTTATTATAGAATCAGTAGTACTATTAAATAAATATGAGCATAATAGAGCATTTTAATACAAAACTTGTTGAAGTTCAATTTAATTTAAAATTTAAATCTTTGCCGAAAACCGAGCCGCCGCTGGCTCTGAGAACTCTCTGGTCGGAAATCTTCCACAGCGATATTTGTAGTCGGAATTTTGACGTTCTCTTTCTCATATATTTTTTTCTAATACATGGGCAATGATTGATATACAACAAACGGGTATTTATGAATGAAAGGTTATGTCTCCCCTTGCTAATATGTTTATGGGTATCTCTAGTTTTTATAGATGTGAGAGTCTATAAAAGCTGTCATTCAGTTGAATAGGATAACATATGATGAAATCATTATGATAAATAGGTTGGGTATGATGCATGTACTGTGTTCGGCTGGATTGAGGTGAGTCAATGATATAACTGCAATGAATACAAGCATTCGTCCTAAACTTATTTTAAAGATATTTCTTATTCTCGGTGTGGTAAAAAACGTAATGTTACAGACTGCAATTCTCAAGACCTAATCTGCTGTAATCGCGGAAAAACTGTCCTTGATATTTCTATGCTTGTTGGGTCAAAGCTAAGCGTTCAATATATAAAAATGCATGTTCAAAATCCTGGGCTAATATGTTGGGCTAATAATAATTTACTAACATACTTCGCTTTATGACGTATCGTCAAGCAGACGATCCATTGGAATCGCCGTAGAGCTGTTATTTTGATGATGTTACCCTTACTGAAGCGTGGTTAGATCGAACGAATTAATTTGTAGTAGGTTTTGGTCGTACACAAATTTTATAGATACAAACACCACAGAAAGTGGGGGACTACTCCTTTTAATTAATAAATATTTTAATTCTTCTGTAATACTAATAATCCCAAATATTATTCTTCAATCCGAAATTGACTTAATATGTGTCAAAATAATGCTTCAATTTTCTACTTTTTTTGTGTTTGTTATCTACTTGCCTCTGCTAGTTTTAACTTCTATCTTATTAGAAAATCTGCTTTTAATTTTGGCGGAAAAGTATGATAAAAATATTTGTTTTTTGTGTGACCATGTATCAAACTATGTAGGATTTTTAAAACTAACGACAATATAAATCTCAGTTTTAGTAACTTTTTACAATATTTGAATCTAAAACAACAGACATAAAAAATTCCAGCAGTAATAATTTATATAATTCATAATAATGAACAATGCATTATTGAGAAGGCTTTGGATGTGCTTGTTGAGGAAGATCGGCATCATCTTGTTCTTGTAATATCCTTAAAATACAAAGTTTACATGTCAAATTAATTTAAACTTTTAGAATAGCTATATTATGTAATAACCTTCAATCGATTGAGTGGTTTTTTTTTCAAGATGATTTTGAAGTTGCTTCCAATTATTTTGATAATACATTATGGTTCAAAAAGCAAAAGTAAATATTTTAGAGCATTTAAAAAACATAGCAAAGCTCAAGATTTGAACATGTTTAAAATCCTTAGAAGCAAAACTAAAAATGTTATTTCATTGCCTTACAAAAACTTAACAAAACATTAAACTAGATTAAAAAAAATTGTGACTTCGTTAAAACTAAAAAAGAGCATAAAGAATTGCCAAAAAATATGACTTTTAACAACGTAATTCTTAATAATATGCCTGAAATTTTAAACGTTTTCACAGACTTTTTCCAAAATATTTCTCTTTTAGTTTAGTAAATATGTAAAAAATAAAATATGTTATATCTGTTATTAATATATCTTAATTTTAATGGCACGAAATTGTTAAGGCAATGATGCTGTTTAAACCTAAGTTTACATCAAGTCGGGAGTCTATTCCTGCATTTATCGGTAGAGACTGTTAATATGTTTTAGCAAGACCGTTAAAAACGTTACTTAACTTATGTCTCCACACAAATACAATTCGAACTTTGTAGAAAATACTGAAAGTTTGTCCTGTTTTAAAAAACCGTGGCAGATGTTACCAAATACAGAATGTTTCAATAATATGTAGTTTCTGTAAAATTGTTGAATTTTTGCTTTAAGACTATCTATTATATTAAATATTAAAATACTAAATACAATCTGATGATATTTATCTGGATTTTACCAACGCTTTTGACCAATTCAATCATAGTCTCTTGCTCAATAAACTGGTCTTATTTGGATTGATTGCTCAATTCAATTATTCAATTAATAACTTATAAACAAATTATATAAAATATAAAAACAAAACTATTTTTCACAAACACTTCAACTATATTTTTTAAAAAACACGTAACATGTTTCGCTACACAGTAGCTTTCTCGGACGTTACATCTCGAAAGAATAAACTTAAGAGTAGAAGAATATTTATATAACTTTTACTCTTAAGTTTATTCATTCGAGATGTAACGTCCGAAAAAGCTACTGTGTAGGGAAATATGTTAGGCTGCACATCAATGAGTACAAGCATATCGTCGAATTTAAAGCGCATTCAACCGATCGGCTTTAAGCCAATTTAAGTCACTACCATGTATATCGTTAGTGTTTGGATCCGATTAAACGAAACCCTTTTCAGATTTTATAAAATCGAACAAAGAGAGAATGATAAAAAAGATAACAGATGGAAATAAAAGGTTTTTACCTTACTATTACGTACTATTTCTAGTACAGCCAAGACTTTTGTTAGATGTATTAAAGACTTCGACAGCACTGATGTTATAAATACCGATATTTTTCAGATCTTTATGTTTCGGGGTCCCAAGACGCCGAAAAACATGTTTTCTTAATTCCGTCGATCTGTCTTTTCGCGCACTTTGAGTGCTCTAGTTGTAATTAAAGTATAGTGTACACGAAAATTAATTTTAGTGTCGAAAACAACCCCAAGCTCTTGAACTTTAAATACTGATATCGACTCATTTCCTTTAATATTGTAGTCTGTATTAATTCTGTTATGATTTCTGGATTTCTGCTAAAGCTAATAAAATAGAAAACAACAAATCACTATCAGAAACCATAGATCCAGTTATAATTTACATTAAGTCTAAATAAACTTACGGGAGTTTGGAACGTTAATAAGTTGAGACTTATCTAGAAACATAAAGCAGTGAACAATAATTTCTGCACTGCATCCAGGAGGGCAATCAATAGCAAGTCTATTATCTGTGTTGTTTCATTTTGCCGTTGATAAATTGCAATCCCTAAACTAAAGCATTTTTGCAATCGAATATTTATTACCGATAGACCTTTACAGTGTGTCTGATATTTCTATCGAAATTTTGGGGGAATATACGCACTACAATGACAAATTTGGGAAAGCCACAATTGCCATCACAACAAATTTTTGTTATTTTATTCACAACAACTTTTATCGATAAATCCTCCAACACCTTCCTTTTTTTAAACTAGTCAAACTTGATCTATCACATGTATACTCATTTTAGCCTTTTATTTAAACTTCAAAATTAGAATGATGAACAGCTTAATAGATTTAATTTCTATTCATTGGAAATCCGGATGAACTATTTGCCATTCTTACCCTTTTCAAGGTTTGAAATACTTACCTGGATTGTTTAAAACTTTTAACACGGTTAATTATTTGTATTTTGCGGATTAACAGCCCTCATCATGGCATAATACCTTGTTCGACCCACTTATTTCCAGAACTTTTTCCTTTTCAAAAAATATGCAGCTTATATGATTCCAAAATTAATTTTGATAATTTAACATCACAAAAATTATATTTCTTGTATGCTTAAACATGAAAGGATTTGGTTCTTTTAGCTTTGGATCGGTTTAATTGTTCTTTTCTATTTGGTTTTTCTTTCCTTTCTTCCTTTATTATATTCTCTACTATAAACTAATAGCATACTTCGAAATGCTAGTAAGGCATTCCTAAGAGAATAAATCCATCAAACCAGAAAACAACTAGCCGAAACAGAAAAAGACCTTCTAAAGTTATACCTTAAATTAGGAAACAGTATTCACCTTTTATTGTAGATAACTAGGAATATTAAGACTGATAAACTTTCGAAAAAGTATGACAATCTCCTCCAAAAAGTCGAGTCAGCCACAAGTATTATCAGTAGACATCGATAAAGTAGTGCACAATATATCGAACTACAATCTTTCTGAAAGTGAAAAATCCGTACTAAGTACGGGTTTCAATTTTGCGATATCTCCTAAGGAAATTCCCAAAGAAGAAATAATAGCTGGAGTGAAAGCAGTCCTTGACTCCTCTGAAGAAACGAAAGCAGAAGAGATTCGACAAGAAGTGGCAAGAGTTTTAAGATCTTATAGGATGTATACTGAATTTCAAAAAACCTATATAGGAAAAGCTAATAGTGAACTATTACAAGACTTTTACCACGTTTTCGAGCAGATGTATATTTGTAATTGACTGCTCTAGACAAAATGAAGCTCTCAAGAATAGTACAACTGATGTAATATTAGAGTTTAAAAGTTCTGCAATCTTTTCACGTAATACACGTGCATATTGCATCGTCAGACATGATCGTTTTTTGGAATACCTACCTTTATCAGGAAATGTTAGAAACCTGATGAAATAAATTGCTTTCTGAAAGAAGTTCATAGTTCTGGTTACCCAAGTAACACACTGGTGAAATTCAAGTTAAAGATTTATCTATACACGATAGTTTTACTGGTGGTATTTAACATAAATTAATATTTATTCTTGTCGTGTTAAGAATGCCTATGTATTGCATAAATATATTGCAGGTCATTTACCTTCGCTACAAGAGATCATTATCATTTTACAGGTAATCCAAAGAAAGTAATAAAAAAAATTCAAAATAAATATTTTTGGTATCCGGATAGAAATATATTCAAGAATAAAACAGAAATCTAAAGAGTGAATTCCCGTAATATGGACGATACTAGCTGATGATTCCCCGGATTTGAAATTTGTAACAAAAAAAATAAATTTCTACTACAGTTTGGCTACCCCAAACTTCTCCTACGAGATACAATCTCTTCAAAATGCGATTGTAATTAATATTCTACGATTGCTTCTCGATATCCCTGCCGTTTTCATTATGGCAGTTGTAATCGGTGTTTTTTAATCTCTTTATCTAAGGGAAGCCATTTCAATAAAAGTTTTTATTAGCTGATTGCTTATTCCCTGTTGCCTATTGCCTTTTAATATCTATATATATATATATATATATATATATATATATATATATATATATATATATATATATATATATATATATATATATATATATATATATATATATATATATATATATATATATATATATATATATATATATATATATATATATATATATATATATATATATATATATATATATATATATATATATATACTTAAAACTAGATTTCTAATAATAATAAAAGAGTCTATCTACCTAACCCTAGAAGATTTTAGCCACTTTATGATTTGTTTTTTTAAAATATTTCTCTATTTTAGTACTAATTTTTCCAGTATATGTTAATATTGTCTTTTGTATTGAAATTAGAATACACGAAATTGTGTGCTTTTTTATTTACGATTTTGTCAATTATGGTTGCGTCATAACCATTATTAACTGCAATCTATTTTTTAATATTAAGTTCCTTGTTAAAATGTTCTGTGGACAGAGGTACATTAATTAAACGATGTACAAAACTACGAAAAGCTTCCTTCTTATGTGTGAATGGGTAGTTTGATTTTTAGCCACATGGTACTTTAAACTTTTACTAAAATCAAAACTTTGTTTACAAAATATTTGGTTCTTTAATCAGTGTATTGAACAAGATGTGACACCCAAATATATGAAATTGAAGACAAACAACAAAAGCAAGTCGGCAGGTGTTGCACAACGACAAGGATACAAAAAATGGATTATAGAAGATCGTAAAATACAATACAGTAAAAGAGACACTTATAGTGTTTACCTTAAATTTATTCATAGTGAACTTTTATTTAGATTGAGTAACATTGAGTTTGAGTGTTTTGATAAAGAAACTAGGTGCCAAGTGTAGTATATTATCAATAAGAAATATGTAAGTCAACAACGGAAATTAAATACACTAATTTATAGCAAAACTCCAAAAAACAGTAACAATAGAAATAATAAGTTTTCAGAACATTTATGTTTTAAGCGATTTTTTAATATTACAGGTACTGAATTTTCAAATTCAGAAATTAAATTATTAGAAAAAGTTTTAATTATAATTTTCAGGATAGAGATAATATTAAAAGTAGGGAATACTTAGGTGTTGAATATGAACTAGCTCTTAACAATGTAGACAATATCATGGAAAAGCACATAATAACAAAATCAATTATTTCAGAACCTTTAGATTTGTCTGCTGGCCAATTTTCAAATAAATTTTATTATAGTTAAAAATATTACTGAAAAAATTGTACAAAATAATATTATATTCACTATGGCGGATATAGGAAAAACGGTTATTGCGCTGAAAAAAGAAGACTTCAAAAAACTATAGATTTTCTAAATCCTGAGCACTTTAATAAAATGGAAAAGATCCAACAGATATATTTCAAAAAATGATTAAAAATACAATCAAAAAAAGTAATTGATTTAGTGACAAAACAAAATACAGTTTGACATTAATGAACCTACAAGCACCGAAGCTATATTCTTTTATTAAGTTACAAAAAGACCATATGCCCATTCGACCGGTAGTGTCGTATGTAACAGGTCCAGCACATCGGGTATCTAACAAATTAATAGAAATTATTCGTAAATGTTGTAACTTCAAGCTTAAATATAGAAGAGATGATACAAAATATTAGGAACAGTTATCTTGTAACAGTTTCGTATGTGGAACAGATTGTTTCAGATACCAGTTAAATACAATAGTTGTTACCTGTTCCTCGCTTCAAGACGGAAAGTAAGGAAGAACCCATTCGGAGGAAGCGAGATGTGCCTATCTTGTCTGTTCCACTTCTCACTTCCTCCAAATACTTTCTCTGTCACAACAAACAAATTAGTTATTATTAGTAATATTTTTTTTAAATTTTAATTATTATTTAATATGAGTTTTTATTGCACTATTACCGAACGGAACAGCCCGTTATTTTATATTCTGTAAACTTTGGCCCGTAGCAGGTGTTCTCGGGAGGTGTTTTATATTGTCGAAACAAATGGCGCTCAGTATCATATACCATTGCATTATATCAAGGTATGAATATAAATACTCAACATCGTATTTAGGCAAGAAATGCGGAAATTAAACATAGATTCAAATAGTGCAGTAATGTTATCTTTCATTACGTTTAGGATTTTAATATTCTAGATATTTAAAATAAAAAATAGATAATTAACTTTATGAATTAATCTTATACAGGTTAAGGTTACTAAGCTACTTGCTAATAGATATCCCCGGTCATCGGTCGCGTCGGCGGCGCTTGCCGCTATTTGATTGGCATGAGCTTAGCGGTAACACCCTTTACTATTTGCGTCTTCTTTCAATCAGTTAAATCCTTATATACCTATCCTTCACTGTTCCAGTCTCCCAAGCCAGAATTTGGTTTGGTATTTTATTTTGGTCAGTAACACCTGTAACTGGTTTAATAAAGACGTCTGACAACACGGGGAACAACGGTGGAGCTTTGTTATGCGAAAGGATTTTTTTCTATAGCAGGGAATATTTTGGAGGAACGCCATACACGTTTAAGTTCAACAAAGGTTCAGCAACACTTATTTTTAAATGCAAATAATAAATGCGCTTAATAGATAATCTCGAGAATGATCCAATACTATTATATTTTCAGAGCTGATAATGTATTTTTAATTTATATTCGCTTTTTTGTTAGTTTATTTCGATGGATAAATTTGTTGTTTTTTTGTTAGAAAACGTGTTGAAGAATTTTTTACTATTTTTAGGAGAATTTGTTTTATTTTTGTTTATTTTGATCTGTTTAATAAAAAAATATTCGTAGTAATTACCAAATACTTCATTTTGATGTTTTTAGAAGAATTTATTTTGCTTTGTTAATTTTGATGTGTTTTAATAATAATAAAAAATAATTGAAGTAATTTTTTTTTATCTCAACGATATCTATTAATCATTAACCTAAATGCCCTAGTTAAAAAAATTAATCAAAAATAAATGAGTTGTAGGTATCAGCAGAGCTGCTCCAAGGAATGGTGAAACGGTTTCTGTTGTTTTCTGGTCACGGTTCCTAAATAATAGTTGATCCGCCCGCGATATGATTTGCCCGTTAACTGTATGGTATGAAAGGAACACGTGGAACGTGGAACAGGTTTTTGGAACTGTTTGAGGGTCGGAAGGTAACAGAATTGTTATTGAAAAAATACCGTTTTTAAAGTCTCTAAAATATAGTGTAAAAAACAGCCTTCAATTAATTAATAATATTAAAGATATAACCATTCCTAATAACGCAATTTTAATTTCTTTGGATGTGAAAAACCTATTCCCTAGTATCCCCCTATTGAAACTATAGACTTAGTGGATAATAATTGCTATTAAAAAATAAAGTCAACCCTATTGTTTAGAATGATATATTAGATTTGGCAGTGTGCCAGTTTCGTTTTGCATAACCACTGACTTTATATATTCTACCACCACGTATTTAAGATAACGAAATGTTGTAAATATAAGTGACATTAATTTAGGGGACACTTCTGTAGTAGTCCTGACTGTAAACGTTTAACTGTTAAACTTGTAATTCAAATTGATTAATTTCAAATTTGTTAAATTCGGTGTGTTTTTAAGAATAAAATTGATTTTTAAAAACGTCTTTCCTTCGGCCCGACATTTAACTGGCCCAGTCGGTACGATAATTCTGAAACGTAGAGCAACTGTATATTGAACTACGATTTCTTTCAAGAATTTATTCGGAAAAAAAACTACGAAAATTCCAAAAAGCCCTTTTTAACCCAAAGCAAATAGTGCCGATCCTAGGCAGCAATTCGAGAAAAGCAGCCAATTGGAAAAAAATCAAGAAGACGAGAAAACAGAACGAGACAGCTCAGATCTACAGAACGTCCCAGGAAAGTCCGGTGACTGCATATCAAAGGTTTCCTGGCCACTACCTTTTGGAAGACCCGGTGACTGAACTTCAACGGTATTCTCTCCAAAACTACGTGGGAACTGGTGACGACAAACATCGCCGATCCAGCTAGAAAAAGGACCAATGAAGATTCTCACAATTTTGGCATTGTAAGGGACAATTGTTTGTTTTTCAAGTGATTTTTTCAGTTCTATTGACTATTTTTTACAAATAAAAAAAAATATATATATATATATATATATATATATATATATATATATATATATTATTGAATTGTAAGAATTATTACTATTATTTTTCTCTTAATGCGATAAACAGATAATTTTTTCTAGAAAATAATGGTTACGCAGTAACAAAGTTATTTTCTGAATATTATATCGCTTTATACTCGTATATATATATATATATATATATATATATATATATATATATATATATATATATATATATATATATATATATATATATATATATATATATATATATATATATATATATATATATATATATATATATATATATATATATATATATATATATATATATATATATATATATATATATATATATATATATATATATATATATATATATATATATATATATATATATATATATATATATATATATATATATATATATATATATATATATATATATATATATATATATATATATATATATATATATATATATATAATATATATATATATATATATATATATATATATATATATATATATATATATATATATATATATATATATATATATATATATATATATATATATATATATATATATATATATATATATATATATATATATATATATATATATATATATATATATATATATATATATATATATATATATATATATATATATATATATATATATATATATATATATATATATATATATATATATATATATATATATATATATATATATATATATATATATATATATATATATATATATATATATATATATATATATATATATATATATATATATATATATATATATATATATATATATATATATATATATATATATATATATATATATATATATATATATATATATATATATATATATATATATATATATATATATATATATATATATATATATATATATATATATATATATATATATATATATATATATATATATATATATATATATATTTACGTAGTAACAAAGAGGTAATTTGCAAAAAGTTATGCAGTAACTAAAATTTTTACTAGTATCCAGCAAATCCAAAAGATATCAAAAGAGATCTAATAAACGAATTAGATAATTTAATTGATTCGCTAAGTTCATTGTCAATTGGTTCAACTGCCAACAAAAGCAAAATGTTAGTGAATTATCAATTACTCCGATATCAATCAGATAATATTCCACTTTTTGAGGGAAATATAAAACTCTTAAATAGATTCATTTCGGCAGTAGAAAACTTGCTGAACGCTTCTCAAGACAAAAATAATCCAACTGCTACCATAAATGATAGCTTATTTGATATTATTCTCAGTAAACTAACAGGTAGAGCAGCAGAATTAATAGTTTCTAGATCAGAACTAAATGCTTGGACCTTAATTAAAGATGTGTTAATAAACAGTTTTTCCGATTAACGCTCGATAGATTGTTTAATTCAAGATTTAATAAAACCATTCAAAAATTAAAAGCCTTTTCAATTTGGCATGAGGTTACAATATTCTCGTAGCTTATTTTCAAAACTAAACGCAGGTCCTGACGATCCTGAAACTAAACTAATTAAAATATAACTCTATGACGAATTTGCTTTAAAGACATTTATAAATGGATATATACGTCACTAGGTTAAAATCGCCAAATTCTCTAGAACGAGCAATGTCGTTTGTAAAAGAAGAAGAAAAATTTGTATATTTTAAAAATGCGCAAAATTCCAAGGGTACATCATTACCATTACAGCAATTTAATAAAAATACAAAACCAGTATATAGACCTATTTATGTCCCTAATTAAACATCATATTTCGTACTATGTACCACACAAACCGACATATAATACATTCGCAAATAATATGCCACAAAATAATTTCCCTAGACCTTTTTTAAATAATCCAAATTATTCTCAACAGAAGACTAATTTTATTAGTAAATTATTCTCAGAGACCAAATTTTCCAAATAACTAACAAAACTTTGTAAGACCTCAAACTTTAGTCCAACATAGACCATTCAATAATCAAAACTTTGGACAGATGTCCAGAAGAACAAATTTAAATAAACTAGAGTCAATGGACACTAATAAATATAAAAGAGGAATTTTATTTCCCAAGAACTGTATAATCAAGAACTTTTGCAGCAAACTCCTGAAAGTAACTCAGAAAATTCTTTGCCAAATAGTTTGCATCATTATTATGATAATTTTGATATTAATCAACAAACTGATAGCCAAAACGAATTTGAATATGGCATACCCCTATATAACGAAAAATATGATTACGTTGCCGATTTGAGTTATTCCGCTAATTCAAATACTAATCAGTTATATGATAGCACTGAACAAGAACCATCAAATTTTCCGATTACGACTTCGAAAACGTATATGACATAATATTTTTAAACAATTATAATATACAGTTACTTTATAGTAATATTCCCGAAATTAATGCCAAATTTTTACTAGATACAGGTAGAACAAGAAGTTTTATTAATCCCGAAATTGCTTATATACATTTTTCCTATTCTATTCCAGTAGAAACAGCTCACGCAATATCATTTCACGATGAAATAGCAACCTTACCTTAATTTTTTCATCCTTCAATACTGCATGATTACATAAATCTCATTTATTTAATTTTTCTGACAAATTCGATGGATTAGTAGGTTCAGATCTTATAAAACAATTAAATGCCAATTTAGACCTAATGTAGATATACCCATACGTTATGAAAATAAAAATACTAGTAGTTATTTAAGGGGAGAAGCCCCTCTTCCTCCTCATTGTGCATCTACTCCTCCTCCTCTTCCTTAATATTGAAAACTATTGCAACGACTTCGTTAACTTAGCCTCGCCGCAGAAGGTTATCCACTCTGTTAAAGTAGTAGCCTAGCGGAAACATTAAATATAAAGAATCACCACTTAAGCTCAGTGTTAACATGGCATTTAGTACTGAAAATAACAAATTAACATCAACAATTCAAGAATTGCATAGTGAATTTAGCAAATTACTGAAGTTAATGAGCATCAGATGAGAAGTCGACCACCTTTCTCTTCATTTTATTCCGAACTTTCAGAAGATTATTCAAAGGCATTATAGTTGTGTGTTGACTATTTAAAAAATTTTGATTTGTTAGAATTTGTGCGTGCACTGATAAAGTTAGACTTTTATAGTGAGGTCATAAGTTTAAAATATATTTGTTCAAAATTCAACAGTTTTCAAAGAAATATCAGCGGCAGAAGCTGAAAGAGATTTTTACTTGTCAATATCTCAAGAAGGTTTAGTCTAGGAAATTATGTAATTGTGATAGAAAAACTAGTGGACCAAAGTGCTTGAAGAGTTTGTTATGTCAGAAGCTTGCTCAAGATATTTAGCATTTGCTGGTGATGATGATAACGTGAATGCTCAATATTTAATGAAAAGTTACAAATATTTAGAACATGCTGAATTTTGTAAAAAAATAGTGCAAGTGTGTTAAAACTTTTTAGAAAACAAAAACAGAAAACAATTTTTTGCTGATATTGACAGTTTAGAAATACAATATAATTTTAAAGTTATGTTATAATAAGTATAAAACGTTTGAAAGTGCATACATACATAATGATTAAAAGTGATAAAAACATTTTGGTTTAGATGCCATTAAAACTGGTTGTTCATCTAACTCAATAATTGGCTTTTTTGAATACTTTCTTATATATTCAGCTTTTTCCTTCCCCTTAACGTAAACAAATTCAGTATCCGCCGTCAATTCTTTGATTATATTTGAAAATGATGCAGTGGGGTATGTCCAGAATTTCAGTATATACAATGATAATTTTTTATTAACCAAATAGCTTGCTTATGTTGTTTAGGTGAAAGAAAGTTCAAAGAAAAAGTTTGTTTAAAAATATAGTGACTTATTTTATCTCCATCGTAAGCTGCCAATTCTTTAGGTATACATTTATTTTTTTCGTCCTTAAAACCTTAAATGTCTAATACTAGCCTCATATTTTTAATTTAGAAAATTTCTTAAAAATAAATGTTTTTTGGAGTAATCTCCTTTTTGAGTTTTCTTAATTTCCTGATAAAAGTTTCTATCTCTCCTGCTCGAAGTGACATTATCAGTTAGTCACGTTTTCTTGTCAAACGTCTAGTAACAACTGACTCTTTTGTTATTTGCAAGTTATATTTAGGAATTAAATTTAATTTTGAGGTAAAAATCCCGCATGCGTAGCTAACTTACAGTTGCTTTACAATTTTAGTAAATGGATTGTAACTAAAAACTTTATCATCTAATATTAGACAATACGCTATTGTGTCTTTTTCTATGTCTTTATTTAGTTCAAATTCTACTCTCATTACAATAGGTCCTGCTTGCAAAGATTCTTTTTGATGAGAACAATTAATGTATGCAATGTGTGCCTTCACCTTGAATATGAGTGGATCAAATAATGGTTCTTCTGTTTTTCCATAATATGTATTGCGGAAATTGGAATACATTTAATACAAGATAGCGAATTTATTTTAATCATATCTAGTATGAGATCATTATAAGGATACCTTTCAGAATTTAAGAATACTTTGATGTTCCTTAAGTCTATATCATTAAATGCACTTATATTGCTCTTTTTCTTATTCCATTTTTCTTGTTGAAATGCAAGTATAACATGACGGGGGGTTTCAACTCGGGTTGAGGTTTTAACTGGCCAATTGTGTCTATTAGTTTTTAATAGTTCTGGATACTCAATTAATTCCCAATTTCTAAACGCTATTATTATATCAGTATTTTTGTCTATAATTTTTCTTAGTGATAGTTCTTGAGGAATTCCTACTGATATATGAGGTATATTCCGTGTAAGTTTGTTAACCGTAATTTTTGTCATCTGTGGTTGAAATGGCATTGTTATCGGTATTATCCCTAACAAGTATGAGCTTATGTTTCGAATTTAGTATTACTTTTTTATAGTCTTCGAAGAATCCCATTAAAGTTTTAAGGGATATGCAAACATTAAAAAATCCTGTCTTTTCATCGACGATAGATACAGTTGTTGTCGTAGTCGCGTCTGTTTGAAGAGTTTTAACAGGATGCCAGTCTGCATTTCGTAATTTAGGTGACTCGTTTTCATTAAATGAAAGATAACCTTTTAGAGTTAAAGTGATACCAACATTTCTAACCGATTCTATAGTAACACCATGTAATTGGTACCTTATTTCTTTAAAAAAAAAATTAAACTCAACGTTTTAGAAACTGTTTCATCCTCTCTAGTTAACTTTCCTTCTATTGTAAAGAAAACTCTCACAAGGAAGGGTGTATTTTTCAATTTCATGGACGGGAATAATTATCTCATTATTATTTCCTAATTTGGTGGGTAAATAAGGTTCATAAAAATGAATTTCCGAATGAGTGATGGAGTTATCAATTAAAAGCTTTTCTGTAACATTAAGTATATTCATATTAAAAGTTTAAGTCCTAGAGACTCCAGAAACTTTTTATTTGCAGTTGTTAACTCTTTAACGTTAACACGTCTACTAATGTTTTTCTTGATTAATTTATGCCTATTATATGTTTTTGAACAATTTTATTTGGAATACTAAAATTTCTGTTGTATAATATAACCATTTTTAATCTAGTTTTTTATTGTGCAGTCTAAGTGTAACTGTTTCGTCCCGGAAATTCACTATTTTCCCGTTTTGATCTAATATTCTTACAGTAATTTTGTCTCTCACTTTCACGGTTACAGGAAAATATATAATATTTTGTGGACTTTCAATTATTTTCAATCCAAGAGAGACGTTTAGAAAAAATTGATGAATAATATGAACAGGTCTTCTGTTCAAGTAGGAACCTTCAGCAATACTGCAGTCGATACATAGTGAATTAACTTTTATAATTTCTGCAGGAACATCTGAATGTTTACTCTTTCCATCACCTCTAATAACTTGATCTTTGAATCCTAAAATTTTGGCTATACTACCCTCTTTAAATGTGATATTTGTAGAAGACTTGTAGAGTATTACTATTTGCAAATAAATGAAACGAAATCCCTATTTTATCAAATTGTTCTGTTAAATATTTATTAATATCTTGAATTTCATAGCTTCAGGGAGGGATTTCAATAAAATCTTTACCATCCCCATAGACAAATTTATTATTTTTTTCATCAATATTTGGAATAGCATTAAAAGTTTCTAAATAAATTGGGGGGAAAAAAATCCGCATCCAACGTTGCTCCTTGAGCAGAGAGCGCTATTGTGAACGACATTCTAACGTATTGTCTTCTTAAATAATTCTAAGATTATCTATTGTGTGTTTTTATTAAGAAATGTTAAACAAAGTTGACCACAATTTGAAGAATTGAAAGACTGATAATTTTTAATATAAGCAGTCCAATGTGTACCTGTTCCATTACTATTATCTAAATTTATAATACCAGTTTAGTATTTACTATTAACGTTGACATCCTTTCTTAAATCAATGTTAGTTAGTGGTTTGCGAGGCAGCATCTTTAACAGTTTTTTTTTTGTTTTAAATATAATCCACGACCTTGTTTATATGGACTCAAAAATAAACCTTTTCCAATAGATAATTGCTCCATAAGTTTATTATGTCTTTTTTGTTCTTCAAGTTTATTTTTAGCGCTCCTCGCCGAATTAACGGCTGAAGCAAGTCCAGCAGACCCACTACTAGGTGCTACTAAAGCAGATAATCCCGCAAAAAGAGGGATTAATCGTAACCGCCTAATTTTGGAATTGGGATAATTCGATTTGTGGGATTTTTTACTCTTCCTTTATAATTACTGATTAAAGACAACGCATCTTGAGCTTCAACACGTAAATTTTTATATTTTTTCCGATTATTCCTTTCTTAGCTTTTTAAACTGCAGACTGAAAAGAAGTTTTTTTAATTGAAACTTTTTTCCTTTTTTTTTAACTTTATTCCCCTTCCTTTTCGTAACCCCATTCCCAATCTTGCTTTAGCTTTCATAATTCCAGTTATTCCTAAAGCAACAATCTTTTCACCGATTGGTGCCTCAGGTGACTTGAATCTTTCAAATGCCCTTGATGCCAATACCTGATCGTTGCGATGTTTTAAATCAGAAAATTTATAGTAAGCAATATCGTGTTGGTTGCAAGCTTCTTCTAATAAATTTTTGCTTTTATCTCCTCTAACAAGCCGTTTACCTAGTTTGGTTCCTGGACCACAATAATTGTATGATGGAATGTGTAATTCGAATGGAAACTTGTTAATTAAAGTGTTTAACGAACCACCTCTCGTCAAGAGGATTTAATATATACTGAAGCTTAATTATTGAGGTTATATATTTAAATGAAAAACCTGAAGATATTTCTCAGATACACATTGATTTTCCTAAAATGTGGTTAGAAAAACAATCTTTCTCGTTGCCAGTCAAAAATCATGATGTCAACTTAAATAATTTTAAAAAGCATGGAAAGTTATTTGGGGGGTGTTCGTAAAGAGCATTAATTGTAGGACCTTCTGGTTCAGGAAAAACCAATGTGGTTGTTGCTCTTTTATAATCAGAAAATGGTTTACGTTTTTAAGAAACGTAATGCAGACTATTAAAGAAATAGGATATTTTGAGTCGACAAACGAAGAAGACATTGTGTCACCTGCCGAGGTAAAACCCAACTCTGTAATAATTTTTGAGGACATTGTTTGCTGTAATCAAAGTATTATGCGAGATTACTTTTCTTTTGGGCGACATGAAAACACCGATTGCTTTTATTTGTGTCAAACCTATTCTTCAATTCCAAAACAACTAATTAGAGATAATGCAAATTTATTAATTTTATGTAGACAAGATGGTATGAATTTAAAACATGTTTATGATGATCATGTCATCTCAGATATGTCATTCGAAACTTTTTAAAAAATGTGTTCAATGTGTTGGAAATCTAACTATGATTTTTTAGTTATTGATAAAGATTGCTGTTTAAAATTTGGGAGATATCGAAAAGGATTTGATAGTTTTATACATTTTTAAAACATATCTAACCTTTACAATCGACTTTAGTTTATGACTCGTCATATTTTAGTCAACATGAATGTAAAAGTTGCAAAGGAACTGGTAGAAGTTCGTTAAAGCTGTTAAACAAAAATATCAAGCACTAAAATCAGATTTAGCAGAGAGTAAAGTTCGACAAGAAAAATAATTAAAACCAACAACTGAACCTTTGCAAGAATTAATTAAAACAATAAAAACTGAACCCTTGGTAAAACGAGAATTTACTTCACCATCACTTTTTTTAACTCCAAAAACCGACAAACGTAGTTTTTCAACTACAAAAAAAGACCAGGAAGAAGACAAACGAATATTTATAATAAATATCTTCCTCGTGATATTCCATCATTTCTACAAGATGAAGACATTTTACAAAATTATAATGAAGATGTGTTCTTAGATGTACCAACTGGTACTCAACCCAGTCGTCCATTCGAATCATCTTTTATTGAACCCACGGCAGCAGACAGACACATATAAGACAGGAAATGCTTGAATTAACTAAAAGAGGTGACGTTTACGATACGTATCTCGAAGTGTATTACCCACTCGTAAGATCATTTGTTAATGACTCGATTAAGGATAGTCGTGAACTAGATCATACACGTGGTTTTGTTCACGACCCTTTACTAGAAAAATGGAAAATCGGAGATTCTACTGTTGAGTTTAAAGATGAAAACTTAAAACTTAAAGATCTAATTTATAAGGGAACTACTGGGTTGTACAAACTACTTTTTTTTAAAGATCCTAAAGGTTACAAACCTGATGATGTAGAAAATTATATGGACATATTAAAACGAACAAATGCTTACAAAAGAAATTATGACCCCCAAAGAGCAAGTTCAAGAAACCACAGATCCGAAATACATAACAATAATTAAACCATAGTTAATAGAAAAAAACATTAAACCTACAAGATCTTCTGCATCTAGCACTGCATCTAAGACCTCCTCAGAGACCACGATCCTCGACGTCATCAAAAAAAGGTGGAGCAATGTTAAACTTATCTAACCAAAAATTTGACTATATTTATTTCGACAATATTAATGAAATAGTTGAAAGATTGAAACCACTTGTATCATCGCAAATGGCGGGTCATACAGGTCATCAAAAAGAAATTGTGTCAATTTTAGAAGAACTTAGGGAAGTAAAAGTAATTAAATAAAAACACTGCATTGTAACAAAATATTTATTCCTCGTAGAACTTTCATGCCAATATGTCGATTGACAAATTTGGGTCACATATATTAGATAGAGATAAAAATAAATTAAATATAAATGCTTCTTCTCAAATTTGAAACGTTGTCAACATCGCCAAAACAAATGTGTTTTATAACATTGTTATGCCCTTTATTGGAACCTATGATGCATCTAAAATAAGTTATCAACTACTTCAAGAAGGAAGATTAATATATAAATTTCTATTTACTTCAGGTGAAATAATCAAAGTTGAGTACCCCAAAGATGAGGTTTTATTAAAAATAAACAATATTCCTATTCCATATGGAAAGCGAATATATATCAACCAGAATGATGCAATTAGTTTTCATCCTCAAGATAGTGTGACTATACCAACTTTTTATGGCGAATTAGTAATAAAATGTCCGATAATTTTTGAAACTTAATCATTGTCCAATTTCAGTTATGAGCAATAGAATTAAAGAAGATGTTGTTAATGAGATTCATAGACCAAGCTGAAAAAAATATAGACGAAGAAGAGTTATTGTAAAAGGAATAAATGCTCTATGGCAAGGTGATTTAGTTAAAATGTTACCGTACTGGAAATCAAATAAAGGATACAGATGCATTCTTGTAGTTATCAATGTGTTTTCAAAATTTCTGTGGGTAGAATCAGTTAAATCAAAGTCTGCAACTGACGTAACTTTGGCGATGCAAAAAATATTACAGAGAGCAAAATATAAACCGAAAAATCTACAAACTGATATGGGAAAAGAGTTTTTTAATATTTTTCTAAATTTAATGGTTTTATTTAACATAAATCACTACAATACTTACTCAAACATGAAAACTAGTGTCATGGAGAGAGTAAATAGTATAAAAACTTTAATGTGGGAAAAGATTAGTTTACGTGAAAATTATAAATGGGTAGAAATTTTACACGAAATTTTAAAAACCTATAATAATGCAGTTCATTCCACTACTAGAAAAAAACCATCTGAAATCAGTAAAAACAATGAAAAAGAAGTTCTGACATCATCTTATACATATAAGAAAAAAATTGATCTTAGAAAACTAAAATTTAAAATTGGTGACACTAAGTCCGAATTAGCAAACAAAGAGAAGCTTTTACTAAGTGTACTCTCCTAATTGGTCAAATGAAATTTTTGAAATATATAAGGTTGAATTAACAAATCCTAGAACGTATTTAATTAAAGATGAAAACAATTTAGAAATTAAAGGAGCCTTTTATGAGGAGGAATTACAAAAGGTCAAATATCCTGACGTGTATCTAGTTGAAAAAGTTTTAAGGCGAAAAGGAAATAAAGTTTTAGTAAAATGGTTAAGATTGGGTAAAACTCATAATTCTTAGATTCATACAAAAAATGTATTGTAATATATTTTTATATATTTTTGATTTTTATATACAAATAAAAGAGTAACAAGTACTTAATTGTATTATTTCAAATATTTATTTAAATACATTAAATCTTTCCTTATAAATTATATTTCTATGTTCTTTATCCAAAATATTGCTAATAATTTTTTCGTAATCCAAAGCCCTATTCTCAAATCGCATCCTGTCTAAATAAAACTTTTGATATTCACAAATTCGAGCATGCCTATATGCAAACTTCCACTTAACTATTAAATGAATTTTATTGTTAGCTTCATTAATGTGTACTGATTTCTTCATAATATTGTCTTTTTACGGTATTTTTCTTTAGCTTATTTTCCAATTCGCATGGATGTATTATTAACATTTCAAACATTGTACTAACATTTTCACTGTTGGTGCTTTGGCTTGGATTAAGAACATTGTATACATTCGTTAACAATTTGCCTCCCTCATTGAGATTGGAAATTTGATACATATTGAAGTACTTATCGAATTCTTGATTTCTAAGTATTTTAAGCCTATATTCAACAAGTTCTTGCAGTTCCCTAATTTATCCATGGAATCACACGCAAGGCAAACATAAACTCCGTCCACTTTTTGAATTCTTATAATAGGAGTAGAATTAATTTTTTTCAAAATATAAAGTAATGTCACCAATAATAACCGGAAACGAGTCACTTCCAGGCGTATAAAAATAACTTGTTATAACTCCCTGATATATCGCTAACTTCTTCCAATCTTCTTCATTAAAACTACTAAAAAATCCATTTTGGTGAAAAATCATCTAATAGCAATCCAACACGAAGAAACTTTGAGGCACAATTGTTCAGATAATAAATTTTAAAATTAATAAGTTTTTCAGTTAATTTTTTGCAAACTTCACTTTCACTGTTTATTTTAGAATTTAACGAATATACACTTGCTTGGGTAGTTTTACTGAACATTGTGGTTGCTATATTTAAATACTTATTAAAACATCTCTCGGTTTTATATCAATTCCCCCACTACTCTGCATTAGAATTCAAGGTTTTTTTTTTAAATGTTTCATATACAAAGAACTTGAAAATAATAGTATTTTAATTTAATTTATATCGGTAATAAATACACCCTAGAGAAGTTAATTTTAAAAATACCAATAAAATTATTATAATATATAATATGTATGACATGCCAGAATCGGAGTTTCTACTATGAAAATCGGTAGAACTATAATTAAATTCGCATGAAGTGTTTTCTACATATTTTTGAATCCAGTTAGTGTCAAAAATCGTATTATTATAATAATAATATAAAATTTTGAAAAAATTACTGACTTTATCAGCTTGCTTTATCTGGTAAGAAAAAACTACTGTACTATTGTTAATTTTTTTCAGTTTTCATGAAATGGCAAGATTTAGGCCATACTTGTTCAATGTTTTTTTTTTAAACAAATTTTACTTTTTAGCACTTTAGATGGATGATAAACAAACATGGAGTTTGCTAGAATAGCGTATAATAAAATATGGGTATGCATAATAAAACAAACTGGATTAAATAAAGGCAATGTGTTTAATATAATACCAAGAAGAAAATGGTTATAATACAAGAACAAGTAAATGTAAATACTTTTGCAAAAATTTTCAATAATACAAAATACATTTTACATTTCAAATAATGACTAATAACTATTTCTGGAAAACAAATAATTTATAGAGAAAAATATTAGTATTGACAATTTTTATTAGCACACATTAATAAATAAGCCACAAAATGGTAAAAATATAGAAAAAGAGAGATACATTAAATAATGAGATTGATTGTCATAAAATCTATTATTTACCTCTTAAACATATAAAATCATTTTATAACTAATAAATTTTATTTGTAGTTTTTAATACGTACACAATAGTAAAAAATAAACAATTTAATGCTTGTAAAGAAATAAGTAATTATTCTTAATCCTGTATATATTGATTGATCAAAAAAATGTTGAACAAACAAGTCAATATACAAAACAAATATACAAAACATAAACGAGTTTATAGGTGCCTATTTTGTCATTAGTACATTTAAATATATATTGTTCTCTGTTTTTTCTACTTTTCGAAAACCACAAACATACAGCCAAGTCGCAAGTTTTAAAATATTTATAATGTTCATCAATCGGACAGTGGGACATATGCCCACTCATATATTTCTGCACCACAGTAAAAATATCTGCAATTATCATTATATGACGTGTAGTAAAATCCAGCTCTTTTTAACACTTCAGGTTTCAATTTTACGTTCCAATTTTTAAATGAGGAAAGTCGTTTTTCATAATTTCTCTAGAAATTGTTGTAAATTTCAGAATCAAAACTTTCTAAATACATATTTACTTCAAGTACTAAAGCAGGTAAAGAAACAACTGATAACTGACTACGATTTCTTCTGATGTTTAATATAACCTGTAACCTTGAAAATTAAAAGAGGAAGGGAAAATTAAATTTACAAATTTGAAAGGTCTTCTTGCTTCATTGACCATTCGTCAAAAGGAATATCCTGATGACCCCACGCAAGTGTGTTGAAGCTGTTAGGAATTTTAAATCTTTTATCATCAGAAGAACTTAAGGCCAATTTACTTGCTAATTCGGTGTAAATTGTATATAAACGAGATTTAAATAAATACATTGTACAGAAGGTTTTTGAGTTATTTTCAACATCTTTGTAATGAACAAAATCTAATTGTTTTTTAATATTACTGGTTTTAATTCCCTTGGCCTTCTTAAGAGTATCACTTTCCGTTTTGACACAATATGCTTCGGCTGAAGTGCCGTAAAAACACTTTATGCGTTCATCAGCATATTCAACTTTAAACTTTCCTACCACAGATTTGGTTATTGGCATTTCATGAATATTATTTGGTTTATAATTTGATGTGTCAAATTTTTCTATTTTACGTTTTAAATCTTCATACACATTTTGCGTTTGTTTTTCTAATATGAAAGGGTCTGTCAGTGTACAGGGTTTTTTTTTATATATTGCCACCCCCCTTATCTTTTTTATTTGACATTTTAGAAAAATGTGTCCCAAATAAAAGTTTAATGGTTTCAAATGAATTTTTATGAAAACATTTTTTTTCATATACAGGGTGTTACAGAAAGTCTGGGCGTGGTCCAAGTTTCTTATTTCAAATAGGTACCCCATTTTTTTATTGAATTCTCCTGAGAATTTTACACATTTTTTATAAGCGATATTCTATACTTAAATCTAAAGCCTAAAGAGATATTGTTATTTTTTGAAAACTATTATGTAAAACAGGTAAACATTTTTCTGGTCGTAAACTGGTCATTGACGGTGATCTGTCGTTCTGTCAATTCATTGAAAAGATGCATTACACTGACGAAGAAAGATGTGATATTCTTCGCATTTTCTACAAGAATAATAATAATGCTTGCGCGGCAAGAAGAGAATATCAGCGGCTTTTCCCCATGCGAGCTATTCCATCTCGAAAAACTTTCAAAAATATTGAACTTGGCTTTCGAAATCGAATGACTGTTAAAAGAAAAAAACGTACTGCGGTTATTAATGAGGAGGAGGAATTAAATATTTTATTATTTTTTCAAGGTAGGTTAATAGAAATTACCCACAGGATATAAAGTAACTTACGCAAATATTATTTATTTTCAGAAAATCCAAATGCAGCCTTAAAAGACGCATCAATTTTTTTTAATAAATCTATTTTCAAAATTTATTCGACATTAAAAAAGCATGGATATTTCCCATACAAAATTTTACCCGTCCAGAAATTAACTGAAGATCAGAAAAACCAACGAACCATGTTTTGCCAGGAAATGTTGCTGATGGAAGATGAAGATAACAATATTTTTCAAAAAGTTTTATGGTCAGATGAATGCGCCTTTAGTACTGCCGGGATTCACAACCGGAAAAATGTTAGATTTTGGGCAACGGAAAACCCTCGGGCCATGCGTGAAATTAAAACCCAAGGTCGGAAAACTTTAAATGTGTGGTGCGGGCTCCTTCACAACAAAATTATTGGACCGATTTTCATTGATGGATCTTTAAATGGAGAAAAATATCTAAATTTATTAAATAATGATCTGGAACCTATTTTGGATGACTTACCCTTCCGTCAATACAACCAAATTATTTGGCAACAAGATGGAGCCCCACCACACAATGTTTTTGCGGTCCTAAATTTTTTAAATCAAAATTTTGAAACGTGGATTGGTCGGACTGGACCGATTCGGTGGCCGCCCAATAGTCCCGACTTAACACCTCTTGACTCTTTTCTGTGGGGATTTTTGCAGAATAAAATATATGAAACTCCCACGGAAGATATAGAGGTGTTAAGAAGGAGAATAATTGAAGCCATTGAGGATTTAAACAATAATCATGCACAATTCATTATTAATGCGATTAATAAAATCGAGGCAGATTATACAAATTGTATTGAAATGAATGGTGGACATATTCAGCAATTATAATATTTATATTTCATTTCATTATTGAATTATTTGATAATATGTAGTTTTTTGTAATAAACACAGCGTCAAAAAACTTGGACCCCTTCATAAGACGCAATGCAAAAATGCTCTGTTTCAAGACCTTGTATCTTGAGTAATAAATGATCCAACCATGTGATTAAAAAGTGTATGTTAACGAATAGCAGGGCTGCCACTTTTAGCCACATGAAATATTCTATTGTAATTAGAACGCTCTACAGAGTGTTTAAAAGTTTCTCAACACAGGACCTAATGCAAATTAAATGGGAGGTCCGGCTAAAAAAAATTAAACTCTCCTTATTAGCTTGCTGATTACAATATCATGGCTCAGTTAACTAAAAGTGGTAGTCCCGCTACTCGTTGACATAATCATTTTTCAATCACTTCGTTGGTTCATTTATTACTGAAGATACGCGGTCTTGAGGAAAGCTTATTTGCATTGCGACTTATGAAGGGGTCCAAGTTTTTTGACGCTGTGTGTAGTTTTTAAAATATTCTTTTCGGTTTTCGTTAATATTATACATATATTTTTTAAAAACATGTGTTGCCTTAATTAGATTCATATGCATATTTCCAAAATTCGATGTTTTTGGAATACCCCGTAGAAGGAAAAAAATCCACGTCTGATATTTCAAAAAATGTTTGTTTAGATGGCGATTCGTTGGAAGATGGTGATTTCTGTTCTGGTTGCCTGTGTATTTTCGTTATTCTCATAAGCTATGCGAAGGTTGTCGGATTTTTCCTCATCGGAAATGTGACATTTTATCCAGAAATTGACAGAAAGTCTACCAAACAGTAAAACAGTCACCGTCAATGACCAGTTTACGACCAGAAAAATGTTTACCTGTTTTACATAATAGTTTTCAAAAAATAACAATATCTCTTTAGGCTTTAGATTTAAGTATAGAATATCCCTTATAAAAAATGTGTAAAATTCTCAAAAGAATCCGAAAATTCAATAAAAAAATGGGGTACCTATTTGAAATAAGAAACTTGGACCACGCCCAGACTTTCTGTAACACCCTGTATATGAAAAAAATGTTTTCATAAAAATTCATTTGAAACCATTAAACTTTTATTTGGGACACATTTTTCTAAAATGTCAAATAAAAAAGATAAGGGGGGTGGCAATATATAAAAAAAACCCTGTACAAAAGTTTACCTTAATCTTCATAAAGAGGCTTCAAAAAGTTATAAAAAAATCGTACATTACAGTTTTTGAAATATCTAAAATTGAAAATCCTACGTAAATTGGCTTATTATATTCTTCTAAAACTTTTTGCATTTGGATAGCAACTAAATTTTCAGAAAACACAGTTAAATCTTTAAAGTACGGTTTGGCAATTAGATTTTCTGCGCCATCTTTTCTGTGATTTTTTGACCACTGTGTAACTAACCTTATGTCAATTCTTTTATCGACATTCTCCACAGTTTTTTCATATATACTGTCATTTGCTGATTTATAACTATTTTTATCAAATTCATTTTTAGACTCATTGCGTAGTTTTGTATTCAAGTCAGTATACGGTTTTAACCATGGTGACTGAGTAAACACTAAAACTCTATGTACCCCAGTTAATTTCAATCCATATTCAATGCACTGTTTTAAAAGTGTATAATGAATTACATATTTTACTTTATCTTTTAAATTTGGTATTAACTTTGTGCAATTAGAATTGGGGGGTTTATAATTTTCAGCACAAAAAGGAAAGTCATTATGAGCATCATGTAAGTCCGTGGGATACTCCAAATCAACTTCAAGGACATAGCCTTTCTCAGAAGTGCCGGAAGGGTTTGTAGTATCTAAATTGTCTATTTCTGATTTTGAAAACCACATGAAAATTTTTTATGGGAGATATTGAGACATTGCGTTTCCATTGGTAGCATCGAGATACATAATAAAATTAGTAGGTTTTAAAGGATCAAAATCAGAAACAAATAAATTGGCAACTGCTTTTCTACATGCGCAAGTACTAACACCACCTCGCACACTACTTTTTAAAAAAATGTAACTTAGCAGGGTTTGTCAGAAGTTCTAATTGAACACCTGTATAGCGTAAACAGGAATCAAAACTTAAACCGGGAAATGTATAATAATGTGCCGGGTCTAATTTATAGGTGTTCATACAAGTTTTTCTAAAATTTTGAAAAATATCTGCTAAAAGTAAAACATCTGATTTTAGGTAAATATCAGAATAATCACCTAGGGTGTTACAGTTAAATAATTTCTACACTGTTATTGCCCTTTCATATTCTTTTTTGCTATTTTTCTATCTGCTAATTCGTCAAGTCATTATAAAATTCCTCTTGTTCAGGTAATGCGGTTTTATTTAATTTTCTAAGGTCTTTAATGTAACTGTACGGAAATACCCCCTCTAGTCAATATCAGTAAAATATTTATGAACTTCTTTACACTAATTATCACTTAGCTTTTCAGATAATTTTGCAAGGGAATAAGGTAAAAATTGAAAAGAATCAATAAATCTTAAATTTATATACTTTCTTTTTTTAATCCCAATTTTCGGTCGTAATAATTGTCTTCTTCTATATGTTTCTGAAAGGAAATATATTTTTCTTTATTTTGTGATGTTGCTGACAATTGCTCTTGACTGTGGCATATATTTTTTATAAATAAATGGAAATCGTAATTTTTTAAATTATGAAATATTACTAGAATAAAATGTGGTTGCTTATAATTTAAGTTGCACAAGGAATGTGCAACTCCTCTATATTTTCCGGTTAAATGGCAATGATCTGCCACTTTTTCATTATCATGTTCGAATGGTTTGTTGCAAATGTGACACTCGCTTGATTACTGATAGCTCAATTTTTCGAATCATTGTCCCTCTTCTCCCCCTCCTCACTAAATAATTAACCCCTTTCCTCCTCACTCCCCTTTCCTACCCTCCTCAATGACTTTCGTTTCCCCTTTACCCAAAATTTCTTAACTCGGTGTGGTATAAACTCATTTTAATTCCCAGATTTTTTAAAATAGTGATATATTTTAACCAACCGTTAACCAGAAAGTATATATGGTAGACTCATTCGCATTGTTAAGTAAAATATTAATCTTAAAAATTCGTATTATGGTTTTTTGAAGAATTTTAAATTATTTTTGTGACTTTCAGAGCAATCGGACAATGACGAATAATGCTGCACTATACCCGTAGAAACTGAGTGTTCGAGTGTACTGTTTAGTGTATATAGAAACAGAAAAATTAGGGACAGTGTTAGTTAAATTATTAGAGTGCTTAGAGATAATAGAAAAAATAGCGAAAACAATTTTTTAGAGACAATTAAATTGTTACACAAATCATTTTATGGAATCTGCATGTATCTAGTCAACAATAAGTAATAATATTTTCATTAAGTTTTGATTATTAATTGACTGCTTAAACAAAAACGTACACATTTTTTTATTTGCACGTGTAATATTTGTGGCAAATTTTGCTTTGTTTATTTCATATACCTAACATGTTTATTGTATATAGGAACAAAAATTAAGTTGCACTACACATTTAGAAAAATAGGAACAGTCTGTTAAACTATTAAAATGCTTAAAGACAAGTGAAAAGAATGATAAAGAACTATTTTTAGAGGCAATAAAATTAGAAGTAGTGTACAAAAATTTATACAAAATTTAAACGAAGTTTAATAAGTTGTAATATTTTAGGTTACATTATGATTTAATTAAGTGCTTAATAAAATGCACACGTCGTTTTAGTAAATTTATAGTCTCTTAAAGAAATTCGGAAAAGCAGATTTAAATGATCTAGTAATAGCGCAGTTAAAAATAATAGTGTTTAGTAATAGTATTTTATATTGTGGTTTTCAACAATATTTCAGCAATTATTACATTACAGATAGGCAAAATAACACACCAGGCCCTTTTTTAATTTACATACATAACAAGTAAAACATATTGATTTGTATTTGTATATAGCTTAAATATACGTGTCTTTTTAGTCACCTAATAAGCTCCACGCTTATTAACTGGGAGTTGTTTTATTAAAGTGAATGTAATAATACCATAACAAGGCTATATAACACTAATTTAGAATTATTTGAAAAATATAACCTGAATTATATCCAAATGTTATAAATTTCGGTTAGCTGTATTTTTACGAATGTCGGTATCTGGATTCTGACATAGATATAAAAATAAATAAAAAACAAACTAACATTCTATATTTTATTTTGTATTAGCTGCAAGTGAATTTAAAGTTGTAGATGTAATGTTACAAGCATGTCTTAAATTCTAAATCCTATTTTTACGAATAGAATTATACGGAGATGAAAATATCAACCCTTAGTATAATAGTTCCATAAACATATGAATAGTCCAGATTATAGGCAATATTTTTTAATGTTAAAACTAAAAAATAAATTACGTTTTTGGAACTTTGTCAACTTCTATTTGAATTGTACTTACTTGTAATGTAACAAATGTCTGGAAGTATCATCTGATACAATGATTTCGAATAAATTGTACGTCTAATATCTAACTCTGAATATCTAATACTTCGTTTATAATTAGTGTTTATATTTTCGTGAGAACAATTTCCAAATTAACATAATGTATGTTTTTATGTCTAATACGGTACGAACTATCACATAACTTTAAACAATAAAAAATATTTTTTCTATGAAATGTTCACAAAAAATCGGTACTAATGCCTTTTTTGTCGTTGCATTTTCATCAGCTTGGTCAATTTCTAGATCTGAATCACCCGATTCAATGTCATTTGAAATAAAATTACTTACATCTTGAAGCGCCACAAGGTTGACGTTTACACAGTCATAAATGTTCACCACTTCCAATACTTCATCCGGTAAAATCTCGTTCACATTAGCCATGTTTGTAGGGTTAAAATGTTTTTAAAATAAACTTTCACTTCACTAAGATTCAAGTTTTTAAATTTCATGAGGTGGTAATAATACAAAGGAATGGTTTCAGAATTAAATAACAAAGTGATAAAGCAATACTCTTTTCTACACAATGGACACGTTAAAAAACTGTCCAAGGTCCACTCGACTAAACAGTTAAGGCAAAATTTATGATCACAAGAATTAGGTCTGCATCTTTCTTCATTTTTTAAAGGTATATAGCAAATAGGACACCATCGGAAATTTCTTCTGTCACTTCATTTTATTTTTTATTTGTTTTTAATTTTACTTGCTTTAAAACTCTTCGAGAGCCGCTTTTTCTTTTAGACTTGACAAGTTTCAGAAATGTTTGTTACTTTACATTTACAACTTCAAATTGAAGCAGCAAAATCGTATTTACCCCTTTTAAGCTTTAACTTTAAGTGGGGAGTCTTTCGAAGTAATACTATATTATTGGTCATAGCATAAAGAAATAACCTTCGGTGACAAGGCTAAGTTAACGAACTCGATTAAATAGTTTTCAATATTAGAGAGTAGGAGGAATAGATATAATTTTAAAATGATAGGGAGGAGGTGGAATAGATGCATAATGAGGAGGAGGAGGGGCTTCTCTCCTTAAATAACTACTAATACTAATATGAACAATATAAGTAAAGTTATGACTTATATAATAGAGCCCAAAAGTATTCAAAAAATGCAGATTCCTGTTAATGTTTCAAATGGTTATGGTATTCTTTTTTATAAAAAACAAGGACACATTGAAATTCCTAAACGTCTAGTAGAAATTAAAAACAATTTAGCTTTAACAACAGCCTTAAATCTTAGAGAAAACCCTATAAAAATTGAATTCCTCGAACCTTTCTACATAGAACTCTTAAACCTTAATGAAATAAAATTTTATTGATCACCCTTCACAACAATATTTACCGTCAAAAGTCTTAGATAATAAGCTTAAGGCTAATCTAAAAAATATTAATCTTGACCATTACAATAGTGAAGAAAAAGAACAAATACGGAAATTGTTCTATGAATTTAGAGATATTTTTTATTGCGAAGAAACACCTTTAAACTTCTCAAATACTGTTAAACATGAGATTAAAGTGAAACATGATACCCCAATATTTACAAAAACATATAGATACCCCGAAATACATCGCGGAGAAGTAAGAGATCAAATGTCTAATAAGCTTTTACAACAAAATATAATACGAGATTCGAACTCCCCATGGTCCTCTCCTATTTGGATTGTTCTTAAAAAACTTCACAAATCGGGGAAACAACGCTGGCGAATTTATGTAGGCTACCGTAAGCTTAATGACGACATAATTGCTCAAAAGTTTCTTATTCTTCAAATAACAGAGATTCTAGATAAGCGAGATAAAGCCCAATACTTCACAACTCTAGATCTTGCTAATGCATTCTATCAGATTCAAATGAACGAAGAGGACATTCCCAAAACAGCATTTAGCATTGACACAGGACATTACGAATTCTTACGTATGCCGTTTAAACTTAAAAATGCCCCTGCGACTTTTCAACGCGTCATGAATAACGTTTTACGTGGCTCACAAAATGAAATATGTTTTGTTTATCTTGACGATATTATATTTACTACAAGTCTTCAAGAACATGTAGATAAATTAAAAAAAGTGTTTACAAGGTTGCGAGATTCCAACCTTAAGGTACAACTTGATAAATCCGAATTTTTAAGGAAAGAAGTACACTATTTAGGAAACCTTGTAAGTAATGAAGCAATAAAGTCTAATCCTGATAAGATCTCAGTTATAAAAAAAATTACAGTTCCCACAACTACTAAAGAAATTAAATCTTTTCTAGGCTTAGTAGGTTATTATAGACGATTTATAAAAGAGTTTGCCAAAATAACAAAATTCCTAACCCGCTGTTTAAAGAAAGACATAAAAATAATACACAATCATATACATAAATTTCCTGTTAAATCTAGGAAAAATGTGATATATTTGATCTTCCATCACAATTAAAAACAATTTTGCCTGTGTTTTAAGTTGGATGAGAGTCAATAAAACGCACATAGAAAATTTATTGTTGTAATTAGTCGACGTTTCGACCTCTATGAAGTTATTTCCAGAACTCTAAAAGTCGAGAACTGTTGTCAAATGTTGTTTTTTTTATATATCATAAGAGGAAATATTCTAGAGAAAATGTATGAGAAATGATGATATATAAATTGCTTTACAATATTACGTATATACGTTAAAAGCCTGTAGCGTACCTTACTACATTTAAAATTGCGGTTCATCTTAAAACACATTAAGTATATAAAATAAAACGCACACACATAATGCACATTTCACAACACAGTTAATATACAATAAGAATTAAATAAGGAAATTAGGCATTACCATACTTACATACAAATGAGATTTTTCGTGTTCAACTTAAAAATATGTAATTTGTGGAACATTATTTAGATGGTGGGTATTTCGTATATTGTTGATACCATATAGGACAATAAAACTGCTGTTTTAACCAAACTCTTAGTCGATAGTTAGGCTTTGAATATTATCAGTCTATGAAATAAATAAACATTGTTTTTCTCTTTTATTCTTTATGATAAGATTATGTGCAGCCAATAATAAAAATAAAATAGAAATTAGCATATCACTAAATTTACTATACGGGAAATTCTACAAATTTTAAAATATTATAATAAGTTCTACTTAAGCCTTCTATATCTTATTTTTTGTTAATACTGGTTTTGTGTTTCTTTTATTTCTTTTCTTTTTTTCTTGTAGCAGACATTTTTGTTGATTTGTCAAGCTAAAATAACGGTTTCATCAAAATTGAAGGGATATTGTAAATTCTCGAAGTCTTCTGCCAAGGCAGTCTTTTACTTATCATTTACTAGATTCACAGGTCGCACTGTGAATATTCGTTTCTTTTATGTTCAGTCATTCGAGTTTTTAGGTATCTACCTGTTTGACCATGATATATATACACCATGACATTCTTTTTTACAGATAACTTTATTTAAGAGCTTATTAGAGTAATTGTTTTTTAAAAGCAATGTTTTAATGATATTTAAATTTGTGTTAAGAAAACCTGAATATGAAAGTTTTAGCGCTCTGTGTTTTGGATTTTCAATTATATTTATTTTTTGTTGGAAGGTGTGTTGAGAAATGTAATTAAGGAATCTTTCAGAGAAAGTTGATTTATGGTATCAATCAGTTTTTATTTTGTTATCTTCTGTTCTTATTAGAAGTACGTCTAAAAATGGTATAGAGCGAATATTTTCCTTTTCGACGTTAATTTGCAATTGCAGCTGGCACACACGTTATAATGTCATCCATGTAGCCGTTAAAAACTCAGGTTTTGTCAAAAGAGTTAAATTTATCAATTTCTTTGATTTATTTTGGACTATTACTGTTGGATCTTTTTCTAGCTTTATATATATGTGACACTATCTGAGAGTAATTCGTAAACTTTTTGTAAGTAATCTGTTTTATTTATTGCTACTGTAGTGTTACCTTTATCAGCTTTTATAATTAAAATATTGGGTTACTGCTTAAGAAAGTTAACACATTATTTTTTATGTTTTAATATTGTTTTATTTGTATGGTGAGTATTATTTGCTTGCATAAAGTTGGTAATGATATTAACAGCTTTATTTCGAGTTTCGATTTTGATGTTTTCATCAGGAAACTGATCTACAATATATTCCACTTTCCAAAGCAAGCCCGTGCTTTGGACATTTTGCCACAAAACATATTCAACTCTTTTTTAAAATCAAAACAACTGTATTTGATGAAATTCTTAAAATTAAAAAAGCTAAACAAAAACAAATGTTACACAGACTAATTTCGAAATAATTAGGTCCATTCAACGATGCTGTGGATAACTCGAAGTGGTTTGTCAATTTAACTGACCTAGAGTTTCCTAAAAATTTAGAAAATTCTTGCATTGGGCTAAAAATTTAAACTACCATATAATAAAAAAACCTATTTTTGGAACCTCTTATTATAGATGTTGAATATATTGTTGATCAGTTTCCTGATGAAAGCATCAAAATCGAAACTCAAAATAAAGCTGTTAATATCATTACTAACTTTATGCAAACAAATAATACTCACCATACAAATAAAACGATGTTAAAACATAAAAAACAATATGGTAACTTTCTTAAGCAGCATCCCAATATTTTAATTCTAAAAGTTTATCAAGGTTACACCACAGTAGCAATATAATATAAAGCTAGAAAAACAAAAAGACAACTAAAATGTTCAAACGGAGTTTTGCCAAAATTGTACTTTCATCCTAAGATACAGAAACAGAATACTTCTCTCAGACCTATTGTCAGTTTTGTGGATTCCCCTACCTATAATTTAACAAAATATTTATGCAACCTTATTAGTTTCGCTTTCGAAAAAGATGAGTATTACACAAAAATTCTTTTGAAATTTTGCCATTTATTCAGGATTTTCAGGTGCTCATAAATCATGTTTTAGTCTCTCTTGATGTTGGCTCCCTGTTTACTAATATTCCCACAAACCTTACAATTGACCTACTATCGGATAAATGGGACGTGATTAAAGATCACTGTCAATTAAAAAAATTCCCACAAACCTTACAAGTGACCTACTATCGGATAAATGGGACATGATTAAAGATCACTGTCAATTAAAAAAGTCTGAATTCCTTCAGCATTTAAATTTCTGTTTTTGCGAATAGCTATTTCAGGTTCGACGGTAACCTTTTTGAACAAAAATACGGCCTTGGAATGTGCAATTGCCTGTCTCCAGTCTGCTCGGATGTTGTTATGCCTAGCTTACAAAAGACATTTATTGGAAAACTAACTTTCAAACTACCGTTTTTTTAACGCTACGTGGATGACAAAATAACGTGCGTGCGAGCTAACCGAGTTGACACATTGTTAAATACATTTAATTCCCTCCATCCCAAATTGCAATTTGCCTTCGAAAAGGAAAATAATCGCTTTTTACCATTTTTAGACGTACTTCTATTAAGAACAGAAGATAACAAAACCAAAACTTACTGGTATCATAAGCCGACTTTCTCTGAAAAATTCCTTAATTACAATTCTCAACACAGCTGCAAACAAGAAATAAATACAATTCAAAATCTAAAACACAAAGCGCTAAAACTTTCACATTTAAATTCATATATAAAAATGTAAATATTATTAAAATATTGCTCTTAAAATACAACTACCCTAATAAGCTCTTAAATAAAATTATCTATAAAACTACCACCCCAAAAAATCAGAAAGAGGCAAAAATATCTATTTAAAAATACCGTATATTGAAAATTTCTCAGAGGAACTATCAAATCAACTAAATAGCAACTATGTCACGATCACGTTTAAGAACAGAAATATGGTAGGACAACTATTTTCAAAACTAAAAACCCCTATACCAAAAGATCTCGACGGCAATGTCATTTACAAAATCCCTTGCTCGGAATGTTGTGGTGTTTACGTAGGTCAAACAGGTAGATACCTAAAAATTCGAGTGGTTGAACATAAAAGAAGCGTGCGACCTACGAATCTAGCAAATGTTAAGAAAAAGACTACCTTGGCAGAACACTTCGAGAATTTACAACATCCTTTCAATTTTGATGAAACCGTTATTTTAGCTAGACAAATCAACTTTAAAAACGTCTGCTACAAGAAATGATAGAAATAAAAAAAAACAAAAAACCAGTATTAACAAAAAACAAGATATAGAAGGATTAAGTGGATCCTATTATAACATTTTAAAATTTGTAGAATATCCCGTATAGTAAATTCAGTTGATATACTAATTTCTATTTTATTTTTATTATAGGCTGCAAATTAATCTTTCCAAAAAATATAAAAGAGAAACAAAATCTTTGTTTATTTCAAACACTGATAATATTTAAAGCCTACCTATCGACCAAACTCTTTCAAGAACAGCAGTTTTATTGTCTGATACTAAATGGTATTAACAACATACAAAATACCCATCATCTAAATAATGTTCCACAACTTATATATTTTTGAATTTAACACGAAAAATCTCATTTGTATGTAAGTATCCTAACGCCTGCTAGTCAACATTGATTTTAATCCAAATTTATTATGTCCTTATTTAATTCTTATTTCACCGGGTGTCCAGTTAAGAATGGTCTCCGGCCATAATTCGGTAACCGTTGATCACACAATTATAGGGAAAAATATTTATGGGTAAATCGGCCAAGAAAAATCCCTGGAAATTATTTTCAAGTTAGAAAAATAGCCGCTAGGGGGCGTAGCAGCAACTCAAAAAAGGAAATGCCGATTTTCTCTTGAATTTTCCTAATTAAGGTTTGTCGAAAATATAAGCATTTTATTCTTCAGGCAATTTTGCAACTTTTTGCTATTTGTCGTTTTTTTAAATTTTCAATAATAAGGTGGTGGGGAAAGGTCAACTTTTTTTCTTTCAAACGTTTATATCTATGTTTTGGATGAACCGATTACATTGAACTGGGTTCCTGAATATCAGGCCTACTTTTGTTTGGATGAACCGTTTATATTGAACTTGGTTCCTAAATATCAAGTCTACTTTAAGAAATAAATTTTTTTTTCGAAAATTACGCGGATTTAGAATTATTTTCCGCTTTTCCTAAATATAAAATAATAAAGCCCTTATAATTTTAGGGAAAATTGAAACGTTTTTTAGTTTAAAATAATACTATAGGAGTTGGAGTGTTTCTTTCAACATATTTATTTCTACTTTTAACACTCTAGCAATCAAAGACAATTTAAAATCATTGCAGGATTAAAATAAAATAAAAATTATACAGGATTAGGTACTTGTATAAGAAGACATAACCTTATATTTCTGTTTTTTTTTAATTATTCAAATTAGGATTATTGTAGACGTCAGGTTCACTATTTAATGTTAAATTTGGGATTTTATTGAAATTTTGAATTTAAGGCGAATGCTTTAAATTTTTTGAATTTACATTCAATGATTTTAATATTCGTTTTTAATTTAAAATTTAAATCAAATAGCAAAAGTTATTTTAGAGATATACAATGCGGGTGACCAGTCAGCTTTAAATTTAACCCTAATTAGCGACTATATTTGAAAACAGAAATATCAGCCTTTGTCGTGTTTCTTAAGCAATACAGTATATTTTTTAGTTTATTTTATTCCTACATGATATAATTTTTATTTTTATAGGGTTTTTAAAATAAAAAATGCATATGTTTAAAAAAGTCCACCTCCCCTTATGATAACTCTTAAAAAAACTAAAAACTATTTCGAGGCATATCCTAAAATGATAAAAGTATAAGTATTTATATTGGGGGAAGGTTAACACATATTCTGGGTAATTGAAAATTTTAAGTTACAAAATATTCATGCACATTTGAAGCCTGGATGAATATGATTTGAAATAAATAATGAAATTTAAGAGGTACTTATAAGAAATGTAAATCACCTAATAATTTACGTCTTTGTGAAGCGCCGCTAGATCTAAAAATAAATGCAAGTTCTTCGAACAAAATTGTATTTCTAACATAGGATTACTTTTTTTTTGTAATTTGCTGAATACAGCAAAAATAAATGCAAAATAATTTTAGGTCGCTTCTCACCCTGTAGATACCTGCCTATAGGAGTTAGGAGTGTTTCTTTCAGCATATTCATTTCTACTTTTAACAGTCTAAATATATAAAAATTGGTCTAGCAATCAAAGACAATTTAAAATTATTGCAGGATTAAAATAGAATAAATATAGGTACTTGTATAACAAGACATAGTCTTATATTTCTGTTTTTAAAAATTATTCAAATTAGGATTATTGTAGACGTCAGGTTCGCATTAAATATCTGTTAAATTTTGCGATTTGATTGAAATTTTGAATTTAAGGTAAATGTTTTAAATCTTAATATAAAATCACTAAATTGGTTTTTTCCGGAACATCGGTCATTAAGAATCCTTTTTCTCGTCAAGGAAACTAAAGTATGACTTAGTTAAGTTCCGCCCTTAGTTATTTTATAATACAAACAAACCGAATTATCTTCCACTTTCCTTAAAAAATTGAAGTGCATAATGCGAAAAGTACGGGGTAAAACCAATTTACCGATTTATTAAATTTATTTTCAATGATTTTATCATTCTTTTTTAATTGAAAATTTAAGTAAACTAGCAAAATTTATTTTAGAGGTATTCAATCCGGACGTCAAGTCAGCTTTAAATTTAACCCTAATTAGAGATATATTTAAAAACAGAAATATCAGCCTTTGTCTTGTTTTTTAAGCAATACAGTATAGTTTTTATCTTATTTTATTCCTACAATGATATAATTTTTATTTTTTTAGGGTTTTTAAAATAAAAAATGCATGTGTTTAAAAAAGTCCACCTCCGCTTATGATGACTTAAAAAAACTAAAAACTATTTCCAGGCATATCCGAAATCTTCCGAAAATGATAAAAGTATAAGTATTTATATTGGGGGAAGACGCAGGTTAAAACCAAATCTGGGTAAAAAAGTAAAAATTGTATTTTCTAAAATAGGATTACTTTTTTTGTATGTCATGCTTATTAATTTGATGTATTTCAAAAGTAAATGCAAAATAATTATAGTTTCGCTGCACACCCTACCTAATTTAAAAATATTGGACAAATACAACAGAGACAACTGAGGGAAATCTAATGCAAAACCCGTGTTCTACTAGCTTACTTTGTTTAAAATTTATAATAACTTATAAAATTATTAACCCGACGACTGGTCTAAATGTTTTTGGATTGGGCCCCGTAGCCTATTTTCAGCTACACCGATGGTACGAATAATTAAAAAAAAACACCAACCATGACAAAGGTGTGAGATAAAGCTAACAGCTGCGAATTTGCTAAGGGAATCCTAAGTTAATCCGGCAAAGGGACAACCGAATTCCATCGAGAAGAAACTTGCGATTTGCAATATGAATTTTGCTAAAAAACTGTCAGCTAAGGAAACAAATCAATATGAAATTAACATATACATTTTTTAATTATAATTATTTGTCAACACGGGTGTCCCCCGCATGAAAAAAAAATTGTCACACAATTTACTTTTAGAGCCAATTTGGTATGGCAGCAGTAAGCTAAAGCGCTACCAAGATATATGGCAAAAGAGATCTCATCTCCTTAATTCATCTAAACAATATTGAGGGACCGATTGTAGCCATGGCAAGGCTTCAAATAAAGTGTTTCCTATATTATATTAATACATCATACATCTCAAATTAATATTTTTATATTAGAGAAAGTTATATCCTATCTTACAACATAGCATTAGGCACAGGACAAAACATTGTAAAAATTGGCTATTCGCTATCCAACTCATTCAAAATCTCAAAATTTTAAAATTCAGCACAATTTTGACATTGCCACGAATAAATCAAGTTAATACAAAAAATAAATATTCTATAACTTGCTGTTATTATAAAAGATATCAACATCAATTTTAACAAACAAAAAAATTAAAAATGAGAAATGGGTTATGTAAGTAAAAAAAGCACTAAATAATGTAAAAATTACAGAGCAGGAAAATATTTAACATGCATGATATAATAATAAAAACTTAAGTTTCGGTTGAAATACGTGATTATTTATTGAGAAAACAGAAATAAAAAAGTAAATATCACCAGAAAAAGAAAATCTAATACAGTAAAAACTTGAGGAAATTAAGAAAAAAAAATAGTAATGTTTTATTTTTAGCTTTATATTTGATTCTAATCGGTGTATTTTATATTTCAGCATGTCCCAAAAAATATTAAGTATCTACTCTAGTAACCTCCTATATTAAGATACCTAAAAATGTTCTTTCAATTTTATTGAAATCGCAGTTTAAGCGTTTTCAAAATATGTTTTTCAAATTTTTATCCTAACAAAATCTAGCCAATAACCAAGGTGATTTTTTATTTTCAAATTGACTGAAATCGTTTTGTGCGTTCTCAAGAAATTATTTATTATGTTCAGTCCTCTCTTATTATAAGAGATAAAGAAAATGTTAAACGGGGAATTCTGTGGACCGATTCTAGCTATAAGGATTCCTGAGATATTATTAAAAAAATTAAATATTGCATTTTAAATATTATGTTTTAACTTTTTTATTCCTCAAACCTCACACATTATACAAGCAACTTATTATTTAAAATTTTGTTGTGCTGTCAGATTTTGATTCCGAAGTTTCATAATCTATCATCAATTTTGTTTTTTTAATACAGGCGTGGAATTTTTATTTCGTTTTTATTTATTTTACTTCACAAAACTGATTATGTATCAGATTTAATATTTGAATAGCGGACTTAAGATGTTGCCATAATAGACAATGTACAGGTTGGCCCAATAAAAGAGGACGTCGACTGTAGCTCGGGAACCGTTAATGACAGAACTTAAGTAACAAAAATGTTTATAGAGAAATCGCTGTAAATTATTTTCAAGTTCGAAAGTTGTCCTCTAGGGGGCGTAACAGCAACACAAATGTGTAAATTACACACTTTTTTGCTTCAGACCATTTTTGTCTGTTTTCAAAAATAAAATGTTGGAAGAAGGTCAAACATTTTTACTTTCAAATGTAGATATCTCTGTTTTGAATCAACCGACTTTATTCAACTTGGGGTCGAAAAAATGTGATTTTTTTCTCTACTCATGAAGCCATAAACTGTACTGTAATACCTTTGTTAGTGGTCACTAGATGGCGTTGTTTCGGAATTGCCCAAATAATGCAAATTTTTCTCAAAAAAATCAAATGGTACGCTATGACTTTTATATTACAATTTATTTGGTAGTTATGAAGGGCATTGAATAGCGAAATAAAAATACAGGTCCGCATTTAAGTTAAGAAAGTTCATGATAGTCTATCGAATCCGAACCGCCGGATTGGAAAATTTACCTTGCTATTATGTAGAAGAGAAAAAGTGACAATGACAAAGTGGAAATTATTTTTATCTTTCATTTCAATTAATCCTAAAATTTTAGGAGAACTAAAGTTTCTATTGGAGCCTTGTTTTTTTCTAATTTTCTGGTTTCCTTAAAATTTTAAGGTAATCGAATGTTTCGGATTCGAAAGATCGATCATCATCAACTTCCTTAATTTAAATGCCGACCTAGATTTTTTATTTCACCATTTAAAATAAATTGTGATATAAAAATCATAGCGTAGCATTTGATTTTTTTGAGAAAATCAGCATTATTTGGAGAACTTCGAAACAACGCCATCTAGTGACCACTAACAAAGTCATTACGATGCGGTTTATGGCTCCACGAGTAAAGCAAAAAAGCACGTTTTTTCGACACCAAGTTGAATAATAACTGAAATATCTATATTTGAAAGTAAAAATGTTTGAACTTCTCCCACCACTTTATTTTTGAAAATAGACAAAAATGGTTTTATGCACAAAAATGCGTAATAAGTTAAATATAATTTTCGAACTTAAAAATAATTTACAGCAATTTCTCTTGGTCGATTTACCTATAAATATTTTTCCTCAAGTTCTATCATTAACGATTCCTACGCTACAGCCGACGTCCTCTATTATTGGACCACCTTGTATATAGGGAGATACTGAAATTCGCCAAATTCACAAAGGAGAATTTTAAGTACTTTTGATATATAAGTGCGTTTCACTCTTGGAGCTAGATAATTGGAATTAAAAGGGCGAAGGCTTGTTGAAAACAAAATTTAAAAAACAGGACCGTATTTAAAAAAAATAATTTATGCTTATATAACTGCTTGCGAACGTAAGATTCAAAACCGCACCATAAAATTTTACACAAATTGTCTAAAAGTTTTCCCATTTAATCATTTTTTTATTTTTTATAATGAGATTTCTATACAGAGACCCGTATTTCGGAGACATTGTGTAAAAGCGAAATCCACTGACCACTGTATCTCTGAAACGGAGTATGAAACCGTTAAAAATAAAACAATTAAATTTGGCGTGGAACTTCTTTTTGTGGTGTGGGTGCAAGATAAGAAATGATTTCTTGAAATTCCCCCTTAATTAATGAATTATTAAATCTGTGATTACTTTTCAACAATATTTATTTAAACTAAATGGATCTTTAGAACAACATTTTCATTAATGGCTTTTAAAGATAGTTATCTTAAAATCATTTTCTAAATTTTTTGAAATTTACCCCTTAATGGGATGAAAAGAGGTGAATTGTGTCAACGGGAAGAAAAACGTTTATTACTTTTTTAAACATCGCTTTAACGAAATGTTATTTTAAACAATTCTTTTGTCAATGGCTTTTAAAAATAATTATCTAAAATATTTACTAGATTTTTTAAAATTTGACCCTTTAGAGGATGAAAGGAGGTGAATTGTTTTTCCTTTTTTTTTACAATATCTTTTTACCAAAATGAGTTTTTAAAACAATACCTTCGCTTTAGAAAATAATTGACAGGTTTTCACTCGTAAAGGAGTGAATTGTATTTTTAATTATACAACAATATCTTTTCGATTAACGACTTTATAAAACAATTCTTTTGTCAATGTTTTTTAAAAATATTTATTTAAATACCGGCTTATAAGTTTTTCGAAATTCTACTCTCTAAGGGGTGAAATGTGTTTATAATTTTTACCATATTTTTTCAACTAAATGAGATTTTATGGAGATTCTTTCATCAACGGGTTTTGAAAATAATAACTTAAATAGCAATTTCTGGATTTCCATCGAAATGTGTTTTTACTTTTTTACAATATCTGTTCAATTAAATGCGATTTTAGAACAACTTTTTCGTCAGTGAATTTCAAAAATACTTACATATCTCAAAACTAATTTCTAGAATTTCCAAAATTCCACCATTAAGGGGATCAAATGTGATTTTAATTTTTTTTACAATATCTCTTCAACTAAATAATAGGTAGGTTTTTAGTAAATAATTATCTAAAACTCGATTTCCAGATTTTTTTAAAATTCTATCCTTAAGGGGGAACTGCACGCAGTATTACGGATTAGTTGCAAGCCTTCCGCCGCTGCAACGTTGTGTTAAAACTATAAAAGATATGTATTAGCCTCAATGTGATTTTAATAGGGAAATATGTATAGTTGAGTGCTAAATGAGAATTTTTATGGACATTTTTTGACGCAGATACCGACACATATTTTTTTTTCACAAAATGGCTGTTTACGGCCCTACACTGATCCTTTGTCTACATAACTGCAAAATTTGAGATGTTAAATCGCACTCGGTCTTTGTATTTCTGCAGCGCGTGAACTCTGTTGAGCTGGTTTTCAACCGAAATGTATTTTAAGTTGCCTATAGACAGCATAATTATTCAAGTTCTGACGTGAAGGAAACGTCTCGAATTGAGTTATTATGATACACTGAAAAAACTGTGACCAAAAATTTTTAAATATATTTAAAAGTAATGTACAAGTGACTTAGTAAAACAAAAGAAAATTTCTGTTAATTAAAAATAAAAATGTGGAGAAATATAAAAATGTTGCAAAATGTAAAACAGGTGGAATGTTATTTTTAAATGTGTTCAGATTATTTGTTGCGTTTAGATTGACAAACAAAAATCTTTTTTGGCTTTTTCACAACTGAAAAAGAATATTTAACTTTAAATTAATTGAAGCAGATATTTAATATAATTACATACCTCAACATGTAGACTAGTCTGTCTACGGAATGTTTCGATACATAATATAAATAATATTATTTAAGCAAGCATAAGAAATTATATCATTTACCTTAAGTCTTTATAGACAAATAGTAGTTGTACAAATACTTTCATCCTATCGGGACTCATCAGTGCGCCGATAGGATGAAAGTATTTGTACAACTACTATGTGTCTATAAAAACTTAAGGTAAATGATCTAATTTCTTATGCTTGCTTAAATAATATTATCTATATTATGTATCGAAACATAACGTATACCGAAGAGTCTACATGTTGAGGTATGTAAATATATTAAATATCTGCTTCAATTAATTTAAAGTTAAATATTCTTTTTCAGTTGCGAAAAAGCCAAAAAAGATTTTTGTTAGGTGGAATGTTATGATAAAAAAATATATTTACACTACGTCTTCTAAATTACGGAAATAAATATAATTCCACTACTTCGTTGATCGACTTGACCTAGAAATAAGCATCAAATATATTTTTAGAATTATGAGAAAATCAATATCCCGAACCGGTTGCAAGGAAGAGGTGCGATCCGGTACTCAATCTAAATATTAACGTTAGTTCGAAAGACACTTGTTTGAACGTCTCATGTAAAATTTTAAGTTTTATTTGCTTGTGACGTATATTCTTCATTAAAGTTTTGTTTACGAATCGGGGTGCTTTATTAACGAATTAATGTAGAGATAATTTACAGTAAAATTTAACCCAAATTAAAAATATGTCGGATCTAATTCAATCTGGATATAATTGAATTGGTGAAATAATCATCCTTCAGGGTCCTAGATGCCATAACATTCTGTCGGCCTGTCTGTCTGTCTGTTCGCGGTATAGCTAAAAAACTACTTACCCGATTGACATGGTGCCTGGTAATTTTTGGTAAAACTCCAATATGGCCACACAAAATGGCGGTCTAGTGAAATATTAAAAAAAATATTATTAAAAAACTGCTTATCCGATTTACCTCAAATTTTGTACAAACATCAAATATTATGTTAGAATCAACTGGTAACATTTTGGACGAATCGAAGATGGCGGAAAAAAAATGGCAGCTGAATGAATATTTGTGGTGTAAGGACCAATTAGTGAAATTGTGTTACTAAATGAAGATGAAGAAGGCCGAACAAAATGGCGGCCAAATAAAATGTTTGTAATCGTGAAAAATTCACCATTTCAGGTTTTACATATCTTCACGTTTTAGTGTCCCTAGATGCTAAAAATATGTTTTATCAATTCCGTCGATCTATCTGTCGGAGTGCCTGTTTGTCTGTCAGTTCACGGCATAGCTTAAAGACCACTTATCCGATTGAGTTCAAAATTTGATAAAAAACTAAGGGTCATCTGGGGACGGTCTAGTAATATTTTGGTAAAAATCCAATATGGCGAAACAAAATGGCACCCTAGTGAAAGGTTAAAAAAATTAATATTAAAAAACTACTTATCCAATTTATCTCAAGTTTTGAGATGTTGAGATCAAATGGTAAAATTTTGATACGAATCCAAGATGGCCGACTAATAAAATATTTAAAAATTGTAATAGATTGGTTTCAAATTGTGTGCCATATCTAATTTTGGTATAGGGATCAACTAGTGAAATTGTGGTACTAATTCAAGAAGACCGAATAAAATGGCGGCCAAATAAAAAAAAACACCCTCTTACATATTTTCACGATTTAACGTCTCTATTTGCAAAAAATATGTTTTATTAATTCTGTCGGCTCGTTTGTAGGTCTGTCTGTATAGCTGCCAGTTCGTGGCATATCTTAAAGACTACTTACGATTGACTTCAAATTTTGATCAAAAATTAGGAGTCATATGGGGATGAGCTGGTAATATTTTAGTAAAAATCCAATATGGCTGAACAATGTTAATAACATTATTACTAAAAAAACTAATTATCCAATTTTCACAAAAAATTAAGTGTTACGTAGGAATGAACTGGTAACATTTTGATATGAATTCAAGATAGCACAACAAAATACCGGCCTAATAAAATATTTAAAAAATCAGCCTGAAAATACTGTTTATTAAATGAACTTTAATTTTTTTGCAAGAATTAAGTGTGATATAGAGATAAGCTGGTGCAGTTGTGGTACGAATTTAAGGAAAATTAAATGTAAAATGGGATAAACTGATACGAATTCAACATGACGTAACAAAATGGCGGTAGTTGACAATGTGGAAACTCCCTATTTAGTTTATTTTAAATGATGACCCAAACTCAATTGTACCAAAGGTAGAAAACAACTGGTAAAATATTGGTAGGAATGCAATATGATGGAACAAAATGGCACCCAATAAAAATTTTTGAAAAGACAATATATGTAACACATATACACTGTGACTATTTACTGAACCGAATTGGGTCCCATTTCACTCATACTTCACTATTCTCAACAAAAAATCATAACGATGGGAATTCCGGGTAAAGGAAAATTACCGATTATTTATGTATGAACCTCGATTACACTTAGTTAGACATTGACCGATTTGAATAAATATTTCAGGAAGTATTCAGGAGAGTACCGGGGTGGTCATATAGTTGAGCACTGAAAAAAAATGGCGCCATTTTGAATCCCTTCCCGCGATAACTTTAAATTTCTTTATTATATTGCCCTAAAATTTAGTCCATGAAAGGGGGGGGGTGGGATTCATTACTTAGTAATGATATTTCTAGTGTCATAAGTTTAAATGTTTTTAAGATAACAAATAACTTTATTATTGACACAAAAAATTTATGCGGAGATGGTAATCTAAAAATATCAATTTTCATATAGTTTTCGTGGTTTTCAGGGACAGAAAGTACAATTTTACTATTTCAATTTTTAACCGTTGGGATTGCTGATTTTCTATGCATGATTACTTCTGGGAGATTGTGGCCAACACAGTTGCTTTTTTAAAGAAGTTTTTAGTGTGGTACCGGGGTTATTCCATAGAAAATATTTTAAAAAAAGTAAAAATGGAGTAATGACGCCACTTTAAATTATTTTCTGCGAGAGTGTTTTCGCACAAACTTTTAAATGCTTTAATATATATTGAAATTTGGAGCATGAAACTGTAATTAATTAAAAATGTAATTTTGATATAGCTGGATGTAGAGCCCTGATCTAATGGGAGGCAATAATTTTCCTGGTCAGGTTATTCGTTAGTTAATTACATCATAAGTTAACGTGATTCTGGTAAAATTTTAAGTTCATTAGAACCTTTTTTTAAATGAAGGATTAAATAAAAAAAATTACAAAATCCGTTGAAAAAACACTGAAATGTAAAAAATAATACTTAATTCAATCTTGGAAATTTAACTTCATGAAGTCATGAGTCAAATTTCTGTGATGGAATAAAATATAATTTTTTGACTTCTCAGTGTTTTTTAAGTTGTTTTATTTTTTACAGTTATTTGCTACTACGCGGGAGAGCTTTGGATTCATTAGAAACATTTTTTTCTAAACTAGCAAAATGCTAAACAAAGGGTTAATTTATTACGTTATGTAAAAAAAATATAAAAAAATTAAACTGACCTAAAAAAATAAAAAGTAAGATTTTTAAGATGGAATAAAATATTTAGTCCATCTTAAAAATTTGACTTTTTGAAGTCGGCGTTAAACTAATTCTTCATTACTGCACAACAAGACATATATGCGTGTCTTGAATCTAGTACCGTGAGTATAATGTCTATTTGCTGTCTTTATTAGTTTGACTCCGATTTGAAAAAGTTTTGAAAATCAGCAATATACATTGTCAAAAAATAAAATTATTAACGAGGTTTCTTTCAAAGACTAGACATCTACTAAATAAAAAAAAAAAGAAGTTTGACATGTTACATCGATTTTTGCATAATGTATCTTGTTCACATGACTACCCTGTATAATGGACAAAACATTATGTTGCATATAAAAAAAATGACGTGTTGCGTCATTTTATGACACACACACAATTTTTCAATGTCAGAACATTAAACCCAACTACTCATAGTTTTCAATCTGACTGTTGCGTTTTATGTTTTTTTAAATTTTTATACCCCTAAAAATATCGGAAATCTACCTCCGCGACACCCAGAATTTAATCCCCGCGAGACACTAACCTAGACTACTTTTGATTCAAATTTTAAGCGAACCGGTTTGACAGTTCTCAAATTATCGTTGGTTGGCGCAAATTTTGTTTACATATACACAGACGCATACAATCGAACAGATTGTTCTAAAAATATATTTTTCGTATTCTAGGGACTCTAAAACGTCGATTAAACCCAATTTATATTTTTTAGAAAAAAATTTTGCGACTTCAATACTTAATCTGTATAGCGTACATAGTGTATTAATAATACAATACATTAGCTGTTATACGGGGCAATCAAAATAACCCCTTTTTGTTCACTTAAGAGTGGAATTTTAAAAAATTCTGAAATTTATATTTGAATAATTATTTTTAAAAGCCATTGACGGAAGAATCGTCGTTAAATATTTTTAGGTAAAGGGATATTTTAAATAATATATAGACATACTTCACCTCTATAAGGGTTAAATTTTGAAAAACTCGTAAGAAACTATATGACATAATATAGCTTTTATATTTTCGATAAGGTAAAGCATAATCGAAAAATGAGGGAGGTCTCAAATTGAAATGATTTCAATTTCACCCTGTATCTGAGAATCTTACAAAAAAGTAAAACCGCAATTCTCTCTCATCACTAATAAGGGAATTACGCCGTAAAACCATCGAAAACCGGTAATCCTGATGTACATTATCTAATATTCTACCATAATATAATATTAATTACGTACTTGCTTTAGTATATTCATTTTTCGTTTTAAACTTTTTCGTCTACTTCCAAAAAATTGGTTTGACTGTTCCAGGCGTAACTTTCAGTTAGAAAATTTACGTGGCATGGCATGATTATAAAAATCGGTCAATTTCCTTTACCCGTAACTTTGCTCGTTATAAATCTTTCCTTTTATTAGGAATAATGAAGTGTGACCCAATTTAGTTCCATATATTATTTATTAACACATATGTACTGTCTTTTCAAACATTTCTATTGTTCCACCATATTGGATGGCTACCAAACAGTTTCTACCTGTGCCACCCTTGATTTTTGAGCAAAATCTCAAATAATTGAATAAGTACTTTCTACACTGATTTTTTTAAGACCGCAATTTTGTCGCATCTTTTTGAATTCGATCAGTTTATCCCTATATTACATTTAATTTTTGTGCAAAATTTGAAGCCAGTTAAACATGAATGTGTTTATTAAATATTTTATTTGGCCGCCATCTTGAATTTGTACCATAATTTTACCAGTTTATGTCTAAATCACATTTAATGCTTGCATAAAGTTTGAATTCAATCTAATAAGTAATTTTATCATGATGATTTTTTAAATATTTTATTAGGCCGCCATTTTGTTTTTCTATCTTGGATTTGGACCAGAATGTTAACAGTTCACACACTTGATTTTGTTAACAATTTGAGGTAAGTTATATATAAGTAATTTTAATTTTTTTTTAACATTTCACTAAAGCGCCATTTTGTTCGGCCATATTGGAATTTTACCAGAATGGTATCAGGTCATCTCCATATTATCCTTAATTTTTGACTACCTGAAGTCAACCGGATAAGTAGCTTTTAGCTATGCTGCGAACTGACAAATATACCGACTAATAGTCCGACGGAATAAAGCAAACATAATTTTTGACATTTAGGGACGCTAAAACCTGAAGATATGTAAAACCTGGGAGGGTAATATTTTCACGATTACAAACACATTTGGCCGCTATTTTCTTCCGCCATCTTGAATTCGTACCACAATTTTAACTGTTCACTCTATATCTGATATTTTTAATATTTTATTAGGCCGCCATTTTGTTTAGTCAGTTATTTTTCTAGTAACAATTTTTTTAACGCTAGGCTGCCATTTTCTTCCGCGATACAATGCCAAAATGTTACCAAGTCATCTCCATTGACCCTTAATTTTTAGCCAACAGAAGTCAATCGGGTGAGTAATTTTTTAGCTATGCTTCGAACAGACAGACGGACCGACGGAATGAAGAAAATATGTTTTACGGCCTCTAGGTAAAGAGTGCAAACATTTTGCAGTGTAATTTTTTCACGATTACCTCTCTTCTACGAGGGAAGTAAAAATCACAAAAACACTGATACATTTTATTATAAATTCGCAAATCTCAGATCGAAAATCGAACGAGGGGATAACGAATAACGATCCGCACATCGAAATCAAAATTGATAAATTCATTGGCGGATTTAGAGGGGGCAAAAGGGGCACCGCATACAATGTTATGTCTAAACGAAAGCACTGCATCAGTTAAAAATTCAAATTCGCCCCCTCCCTCTGAACGAGATCTATCCCTTTATCTGTTTTACATGTTCAATTATCATAATAAAATTCAACAACCAAGAAAAAGTCTTCACTTTATACAAATTAAAATAATTTCGCCCCCCTTCCACGACATCATCCTAAGGACAGCCATGAGTAAGTAAATTCCTAAATATTATCCGAGGCGCCGCAGCTCAAATAATAATTGTAATTTATTCTGTTAGCCGTAGTTTCTTTCAGTGTTATATTTCTATTTTCCAACGCCTCAGTACCTTTTTATATTACTTTGAACGTGACTTAACCTTGTCGCTGATATTTCTTTGCTGTTTGCAGTTCAGCCTTAAGGATGTGAAACGTGTTTTAAGCTTTTTTACAATATGTTTTCAACTATAGGAGATTTTAAACCAATTATTTCGTCAATGGCTTTTCAAAACAATTATCTAACAATAAAATTCGGGATTTTTGTAAATTTCATCATTAGAAGTTATAAATTAATAAAATATATTTTAACGTTTAATGAGCGAATTATCGAGTGTAAAGTCTGAACAATCTGTTCTGACTGACTCTATTAAATTTTATGGTGCAAAAATTGATGATTTAAATGTGCAAATGGAAAATTTTAATAAAATCTCAAAAACAGTCTGAGATATACAGCAAGACGTAAATACCCTTCAAAGAGTGTGTTCCGTTTTACTCATTTAAAGGCGAAATAGAATATTTGCAACAACAGAGCAGATTAAATAATATTGAGATTTGTGGTGTACCAGAGAAAAATAGCGAAAATATTTATTCCCTGATAAAAAAAATTGGTTTGACTGTTAGCAGTGTAATTAGCGATGAAGACATAGTTTCGGGGCACAGAGTGGCACGGTTCAACAGTGTTTCTACTGGAAACTTACCGAAAAATATTGTGGTGAAATTTTCAATTGTTGGTAAAAAGAACGACTTTCTTAACGCTAATAAAAAGAAAAGATATCCAAACTTGAACGCAAAGGACCTGGGTTTTGGTCAAGATAGCAAGATATTCGTAAACGAACATCTTTCTACGTTTTATAAACTGCTTTATAAAAAAGCCCGAGAGTTCTGCCACAAGCAGAACTACAAATACTGTTGGGTTAAGGAAATGAAAATTTTCGTGAAAAAGGATGACTCGGCTAGAGCTATATATGTTCAAAATGAAAACACTTTATCTAAAATTCAAATTTAAACTAAACAACATTATGTTTTTAAAGCTTATGTTTCCCTTAGACCATTCCCTCTGCTAACAAAGAACAGTTTCTCAGTTTATTACCAAAACACAAGAGGCTTAAAAACTAAAACAGTAGATTTTTACCAAAGTGTTTGTGCGTCGCAATATGATTGTATTTGTGTTACTGAATCATGGCTGAAACCTGAAGTTCTGTCATCTGAGCTTTTCCCTTTTGAAAATAATGTGTTTCGCTTGGACCGAGATCCGGTAGTTAGTGGTAAATGTATTGGTGGTGGTGTGTTGATTGCTACTCACAATAGCTTACCTACAGAGATAATCCTAAAATGGTGTAATGTTAATAGTCTTATAGAGGATTTATGGGTAGCCGTGACGTTGGAGGGCGGTAAGAAATTATATATGGGAGTTGTTTACATACCTCCTTATGCTTCATCGAACAATTATTTAGCTTTTTGCTGTAAGTTAGAAAATATTATTTCAAAAAAACACTCATAGCCAATTTTTGATAACAGGGGATTTTAATTTGCCTCTTGTGAAATGGTCAGCTTCTCAGAATGGTGTCGATTTGCTCCCCACTAACGTCACGGATCCCTGTAGTCAGTGTTTTTCCGATTCGTTTTTCTTAAATAATTTAAAACAATTTAATAACATCCCAAATGTAAATAACAGAATATTAGACCTTATATTATCAAAATCTTTGAAAGTAAATGTTAGTAGTTGGGATTCCCCTTTAGTGGCTGAGGATGCTCATCATGTGTCGCTGGATATTAATATCGATCTCACCTTGGCAAAAAATCTTCCTTGTAGTAGTTATCTAAGAGCAAAATTTAGGGAAGCAGACTTTTCTCTTATTAACAATAAAATAAACGATTATGATTGGAATTTCGTTTTTGGTTCTGGCGATATAGATGAGAATGTTCGTACACAAAGGTAGTCATAAAAAAATCTTAATATCCTGTTTGGTTCTCAAAAGATACAGTTAGATTAATTAAGAATAAGACTAAGGTTCTTGGTAAGTGGAAGACCTACAAAAATGCAGGTGACTACACTCGTTTCTCATATTTAAGAAAAGAAGTTAAAGCAAGTGTTAAAAAAGACTACAAAAAATACATTGATAAAACTGAGGGTTGTATAAAAAGTGATACAAAATATTTTTGGTCTTTTGTAAGTAATAAAAGAAATAGCAAATTTTTACCAAATAGTTTTCATATAACGATTTACATGCTTCTACAAATAAAGACATATCTGAACTTTTTTCTAGATACTTTAGCAGCGTCTTTGAACCATGTATGACCCCGTCTCAAGTTAACTATGTTCCCTCTTTAAATTGTTTCACCGTAAATCATATCTCAGAGCAAAGTATTAAAAGAGCGTTAGTTAATATTGATCCAAATAAAGGACCGGGGCCTGATGGTATCCCTGCATTTTTTCTGAGGTCATGTCCATGTCTCTGTCAACCATTATATATATTATATAACAAGTGCATTATGGTTGGTATCTACCCAAAGCTTTAGAAAGTCGCACAAACAGTACCTGTATTCAAATCAGGTGTAAAGACTAGCGTGGCTAATTATAGACCAATTTCATTGCTTAGTCACTTTGGAAAATTATTTGAAACACTTATTTATGAGCAGCTATTTTTCAGTATAAAATGTACTATAGATTGTAATCAACATGGTTTTTATAGAGGTCGCTCTGTTCTTACAAATTTAATTCCATTTACTCAAAATATATATGAAGCTATGGAGAGCGATCTGGAAACGTGCGCTGTATATACCGATTTTTCCAAGGCTTTCGATAAAGTTCATCACCCTACTCTTTTAATTAAGCTTAAAAATTTCGGAGTTCACGGCAACTTGCTTCGGCTTATGGAAAGTTATTTAAAGGACAGGTCACAATATGTAGCTCTGAACGGTATTCGATCAAATTATGCAGTTGTTACCTCTGGGGTGCCCCAGGGGTCACATCTGGGTCCTTTACTATTTAGTATTTTCTTAAATGATATTGGAGACTGTTTTACTCACTCAAGTTACTGTTTGTACGCTGATGATCTTAAAATATCTAAAACCATTAATAACGATGTTGACCTTAGAAATCTGCAAACTGACTTAAATTGCTTTTCGAACTACTGCAAAAAGAATAGGCTTTTTATTAATCTAGATAAGCGTCAATGCATCATGTTTACTAGGAAAATATTGAAGCCTTACAGTAATTACAGTCTGTACATAAATAATTCGAAACTGAATTATAGCGACACGGTCCAAGATCTGGGTATAAGTTTGGATTTCAGGCTCAGCTTTGATAAACATATAGAACTAATTACACAAGAGGCGCTAAGAAATTTAGGTTTTTTACTGCGTATTACTATTGGGTTTTTAAAAGTATCCTCATTAATCATTCTGTTTAATACACTAGTTAGACCTCTACTTGAATACGCGACTACAGTTTGGAATCCTATGTATCAAACATATATAACTCGAATAGAATCTATACAGAAAAAATTCGTTAATGCTTTAAATTATCGTTTTAATAGAGAGAGACATTTTTTTACGTATACCGATAATTTAAAATTTTATAATGTGCAGTCATTGGAGAGTCGGCGAAAATGATATATTTTTTGTTTATAAAATAATAAATAATTTAATCGAATCAGAATACTGCTTAAACAAAATTTCATTTAACGCTAATTCATATATTCTTCGCAATAGGCTGCTTTTCTATATGCCCAGATCAAGCTCTAACTACTTTTTAAACTCACCATTTATGCGATGTACGCGAACGTTTAATAATCTTCTCCAGAGCGACTGCGATTTGTTTAATTTACATGTCCTAGCTTTTAAGAGACATGTCAAAAATAATTTGAGTTAGGATTATTGAGTTTTTTGTTTTACTAATACTTTTTGTTCAACAAATTGAGTTTACCTTAGTTCGAGGTTTTTCATAGCAATAAGTTATTTTAAGTTTAGTTATAGTTAGCTTGCTCAACCGCATTGTATAAAAACTAATAGTAACTTTGTGCTATCCTGTCATAGGGCAGATCAAAATGCCTGTTGGATGGCCTTATAAATAAATAATCAAGGTAAAAATGGTTGTCCTCGTCCTCGTGGTTGACTCACCCAACAAAGGAAGGTAATGCATTTCATGATGCCTACTGTAAAATGTGCAAACAATTTCTTAGAGCAAACAAGACTGACCTAAGAAAGCACGCTGAATTTTGAGGTCATATGAAAAATATTAAACGGCAGCTTCTACTACCAGAACAGTTGAAGCTCACTGATAATAATAACGTTAATATTATTATTTCCAAACAAGAAAAGGAAAGAGAAATATTATTGGCCATTCATATAGCTTCTTATTCTTCTATAAAAACCATTGACTACCTGGGTGATCTCATTAATCGTATAAATAAAAACAAAGATTATCTTTAACATAAAAATCACAAACGAAATGTTCTATGTTAATTAAAAATTTAATAGCACCAAGCCTGCAAGAGGAACTCATATTAGACTTGCAGAATCGCCCATATTCTTTAATTATTGATGCAAGTACCGACATATCAATTATCGGATATTTATGTATGTGTGTAAGATACTTCAATGAAAAATATAATAAAATAGTTGTGCAGTTTTTAGGGTTAGTAGAAATTGAAAAAGTCACAGCCTCAGTTTTGCATATTGCAGTTAAGGATTTTAAAATCTTTGGGAACAGACTTTCAAACTATGATTGGCTTGGATACTTACGGAGCAAGTAATCTTTGTGGTACAAAGAATTAATTCACTATTTACATTACCTAAAAAAGAAAATTTAAAGCTACAATTGGTTAGATGCATCTGTCACTCTACTGACAATGCTTTTACAAAAGCTGCTGAAACATTACCATCTATCCTAGATTTTTTATGTAAGGAAATATATTGTTTTAGGTTTAATGTTCTAAACATTATGAAAAGCTAAAAACAGATTTTAGTGTAGTGGTGAACATAGAGGCATGTTATTCTTCAAGACTAATTAATGACATGTTTTAAGATAATTCTGTTTTGCATAAGCTCAACAAAATGAATTGTCCATTCCAACCAAACAATGTTGAAATAGGTAGTGCAATAGATAACTTAACATAAGATATTTAAACTTGTGTTTTGAAACTTAAAAGATATTATGAAAATTGTGAATAATGATTTAGCTTTTTTGGAGCCAGATAAAATTGACTTGGGCATTGATTATTATTATCGAGAAATAAACACATGTAACTTAAAAGGTGATGAAGTCAAAGCTTTGGAATACAGAGTAGCTCCTTATACAAGAAAATTAGTAAGTGAATCATTTAACAGAATGGCACATAATAAACAATATTTTAAAGCTTTGCAATCAAGTCCAAAAGTTATCCTTAATCCTAGCTTAAAACAAAGATCTTCAATATATTGATGTGTTAATTGAAAAAAATACAATATACAAAATTGAGACTCAATATAACAATTTAATTAGTTAACTTTAAATTTATGGTCAAGACATAGCGGACTTATCGGACAACTATAAATTCTGGCCAGTGACACATAAGTACCAAAATAATGGTGGTGTTGAAGTATTTGAAGAAATAGCTAAATCCTTTTTAACAGTTTCAAGGCTCCCAGTGTCAAATGCAGTGGTCGAGCAGGCTTTTAGCATTATGAACATAACAAAATGTAAAATCTGTAATAAAATGCAAATAAAAATGCCCAATTTCATTTCAACTATCAAATCATCCATTTTTCTAAATAACATTTGTTGCAAGAATTTTATATATACGAAAAAAAAATAATACGATGTATAAGTACAAGGAAACTGATGCTATGGATGATATTAATCTGATAGAGGTTGTAGATGACAATCATGAAATTCCATGTATAGAATATGTGAAATATAGTTTGTGTTTATTTTCAATAGCATTATAAATGCTTAATTTTTTTAAAAATACATAACTAAACCTTTCAGTTCCTAACAAAAATGTAAATTAAATTAAGTGTTAACTTTAATGTCGCGTTATATTTTGGTAAAATAACAGATTTTGTATTATTGAATAATAACTGGTAGATACACCGCTTGCGTACCTACTAATTATTATATTGTTAACAGAATTATTAAAAAAAGTTAAAAACATTTGATACATTCACCTGCTAAGAAGATGTATTTCACTAGCACTGAGACTTTCAATTTCACGCTATTTTTAAAATTCGAATTATTAATTAGGTTGTTTTTATCGTTTGTCAACTGACTGTTAGGCCATTTCCAGTTTAGCTTTTAACCGCCACCCAACACTTATGCGGATTATTAAGAATTTATTGTTTTATGATGTTCTTGTGTCCTCGATTATTTTAGGTTTTCCAAATTCGGAGATAAAGATTTTTATGACATTGCTACTTTAGCGAAAAAAGTGTCTATTAAAAATATACAAAATTTTGGTGACTTCTGTCGATTCGTGCGAAAAAGTCTGGCGATTTATTATGGTGGATGTATTGCAACCCTGAGAAGCTACTACGTAGCGAAATAATATGTTATGTGTTGTTAAACAAATGTAGTGGAAAAATCGTTGTGTTTTTTGAATTTTATTTGAAGCGCCAGTGGGCTTTGTTTAACCCGAAAACTTCTAACATAAATTTAAACTCCACATGGTAAGTATGGCCTGTTCTGCAAAGAATACTTTAATTAAATTATAAATCTGGTTTATTGCCATTGAAACTAGGAAATGCACAGAACAAAATAGACGTATGGTCGTTCATCCAGTTATTCAGATTTTTGACATCTCAGCTATTATTCAAGAATTCGCTCATTTAAAAAGTAGTTTTATATCTCTTAAAAATATTATTCAAAGTAATGGTTACACAAATGAATATATAAATACTTATAATGCAGCTCATTCATGAGAAGCAAAAATAGATAAACAAATAAACCAGTTAAACCTATCAATAAATAAGAATATCTTTAAAAGAGGACTTATTGACGGTCTATGACCTATAATAAAATCTATCACAGGTAATTTAGATAGTAGTGATCCTCTCAAAAACGAACACCCCATAGAACATCTTTCTAACAATAATATAAAAATTAATACTCTCGTCAAAAATCAAATTACCCTATTTAAACAATCAATTGATAATTTTAATAACTCAACTCAAAGGCTGATCAATAAATCAGATTATCCTAAAAACATAAATTTCTGATTTAGAAGCTATTATTAATAACGTTGTCGTTCAAAATAAAGCGATATATCAATATATTTTTATCCATGTTGCTCTGGTACAAATTATTACAACCTATCAGGAAATTTATGACATTTTTGAAAAAATCGAAATTGCTATAAATTTCTCTAAACTTAATACTTTCCACAATTCTATGATAGAACCAATAGAATTACTTTCAGAAATAACACTGACAAATAAACACTTAATAAATAAAAAAATTACCCTTTGAACCTAAACTAGAAAATATTTCGTTTTTCGAAAAAACTATAGGAGTTAAAAGCTGTTATTTTATATTAGTTATTAGCTAAATTTTCATTCTAGAAATTCCAATCGTAGAAAATGAGAGATACGATTATTATCATTTACATGCTCTCCCTGGAAATCAAAATAATTCCTTTTCCTTCATTCTACCCCAGTCAAAATACTCGTACCTTACCCTTAATGAACAATAATTTATTTTTAAATGTGTTCAGATTATTTGTTGCGTTTAGATTGACAAACAAAAATCTGTTTTGGCTTTTTCGCAACTGAATAAAAATATTTAACTTTAAATTAATTGAAGCAAATATTTAATATAATTACATACCTCAATGTATAGACTAATCTGTCTACAGAATGTTTCGATAAACATACTGTAGACAGACTAGTCTACACGTTGAGGTATTTAATTATATTAAATATTCGCTTCAATTAATTTAAAGTTAAATATTTTTATTCAGTCGCGAAAAAGCCAAAACAGATTTTTGTTTGTCAATAATTTATGTCAATCGACGAAAAATGCCAACGAGTTGGTTTCCAAGACTACATTTGCCATGAGAGTAGTCCATTACAAGTGGAAGAAGAAGAAGCCCCCTGTGAGGTCCAACTTCTCAGATTTTCCAAAAACTCGACGAACTGTCAATTTTTACCTGTATAAATCACCGAGGAGAAAGCTCAAAAGGTCGAAGATAATAAGTGGATTGTTGTTTTCTGAAACATTATTACTTTTAAACAAAAAAGCGACAGTGATCGCAAAAATAAACAAATTAGTGGAACATTCTGTAAATTCATACTGTGAAGTGCAAGTTGGTAATATTCAAATAAAAAATTATCAAAACATCCAAAATGAATACAAAAACACTAAACTGCCCAAATTAAAATTTTATAATTTTTCGCGTTTTAAAAGTTCTGAAATAAACAGTAAACCTATAAAAATAGACAGTGTTAATCTGGACGAGCTAAAAAATATAAAAAATGCTTTAGACGTCGAAAATCAAGAACTAAATAAACTTTTCGATGAAGACATATATGGCCTATGTTAATATTCAAATTTTTGGACAATACTTATATCATTTCTGATTACAGCTACTATAGTTGCATTAGCTGGGATCTATTTCCATAGATGCATTTAGCAAGCATTTTCAAAGAAGGCTGCATCCGTCCGCACAGAACTTCCTATGAGAAACATAGGTATCAGCATTTTTGGAATAAGTTATAAATATGGGCTAAATATCATTTTGAAATCACTATTATTCTTATTGTTGTAATAATCACTCAATAAAATAGTTCTTAAAATTTTTTTTGTTTAAAAAGTTACCAAACTTTCCCCGAAAGTTAAATAACTCTACTACAAAAAACCCTGACCCGATGACGTTTCGCTTATCGTACAATTTGACGATAACAAAGTAAATGAACCTCTTACAGTAAACGAAGATAGCAACATAGTTAATAATTATCAGGAAAACGATATCGTCACAGTACATAGTAACACAGAACAAAATCCCATTATAGGCATCTTAATAACATAGTCCCCTGTAAATTAGGGTGCAAACTAAGTAATAATACATGTCGTGTTTCATTGTCCGGCAAAGTCGAAAACAATAATTCTGTTTGAAAAAAATCGGTAAATTTTTTTGATCCGGAACTTCCCTCTTTATGAACCTTTCCTTTTATTAGAAATAGTGAAGTATGACCCAATTTTGTTCAGTACTTACATAGTCATATAGTAACACGTATAAATATTCCGTCTTTTCAAACATGTTTATTGGGCGCCATTTTGTTCCATCATATTGGAATCCTATCAATATTTTACCAGTTTCTAACTGTGCCACTTGATTGTTGGGCATATTTTAAAATAAATTCAATAAGTAGTTTTTAAATTGACACACGCAGCCATTTTATTACGTCATGTTGAATTCGTACTAGTTTATCCCTGTATCACATTTAGATTTTCTCCAAAATATAAAGTTAGTTAAATTTGAATTTTATTTTAGGTTGACTTCTTAAAAAAATATTTGGCTGCCATTTTGTTTTCCCGTCTTGAATTCATACCACAACTTTACCAGTTTATCTCTATATCACACTTAATGCTTTCACAACATTTAAAAATAATAAGTAGTGTTTGAAAATAATAAGAAGTGTTTTAAGACTGATTTTTAAACTATTTTATTAGGCCTCCATTTCTAGTCTCTTGGTCTTTTTGTTATCTTGGATTCGTATCAAAATGCTGCTAACTCATTCCTATGTAACACTTTATTTTTGTGCCAAATTTGAGGTAAATTGGATAATTAGTTTTTTTAGTAAACATTTTTTACGTTTCATTAGGCCTCCATCTTGTTTCGGCATATTGGATTTTTACCAAAATATTACCAGGTCTTCCCCATATGATCCACATTTTTTGTTTAAATTTTCAAGTCAATCTGGTAAGTAGTTTTTAAGCTATGCCGCGAACTACTAGACAGACTGACCGAAAAACGAACCGACGGAATTGATAAAGGGAGATTGTTTCATGATTAAAAACAATTTATTGTTCCGCCATCTTGAATTTGTACCACAATTTTAATAGTTCATATCTATACCACAGTTATGGTACACCAACATATAATTTGAGGTAAATTGGGCAAGTAGTGTCGTAATATAAAATTTTTTCAGTTAATAATTTAACGTCAAATTAAAGCTAAAATAGCAAAAACGTTTTTCCTATGCAAATACATGTGATACCGATGGCAATCCTGCCAACACCACGTCCCAGAGACTCACAGATCTCCAAGTCAGTAGAACGTGGCGAACGCGGCGATTAAATGCGAAACAGTTTTATATAAACACAATATCCAATCAGGACGCTGGATTTCTTAAGAATCGGTCAATCACAGAACATTACGCCACACTTATGGAGACAGGCAAACTAGCCCGTGGGTCTAAAATATAATTTCAATAATTAATCAAAAATACTTCCAATTAATCTAAAGCAACGAAAATTTGGGAAAACTCGTATTTCCATGCCCTTTCAGTTTGCGAAAACGGCCTTTCAAAATTCCAATTTTTTCACCCTTTTTCAAAAAAATTCAAAATTGTCCAAAATGAATAAAATAATTTTTCAAAATTCTAATTAACGCATTTTGAAATTCACCAACAGATCACTCATTTTGATAATCATACGAATCGGTCAAGAAACAAAAAAGTTATTAAAGATTGAAATTTCGTGATTTGGCAGAAAAAGATAGATTTTATCAATAAAATCTCTTAATTTTTTAACATTTTCCCTTTTGCATTTGGACAAGGGCTATTTACAAAATATCAAAAATATCAATACAAAGAACTCATCCTGAAAGCTTCAAGAAAATTGATTAATTCCCCAGGGAATAACCAGCGAAACAAATTTGAAAATTCCAGGGAACTCGTTCCCCAAAACCCAAAAAGTCCCATATCTCAAAAACGTTCTTTTCCCAAACAAACAAACAAAAAACAAAAAAAAATAATATTCACCGTAATGTAAAAAATAATAATCAGAAACTGCTTATCAAATTTATCTCAAATTTTGCAGAAACGTCAAGTATTATGTTGGAATCAGCTGGTAACATTTTTGGACGGATCCAAGATGGTGGAACGAAATGGCGCCTTAATAAAATATTGAAAAATTCAGCCTAAAAAAACTATTTAATATTTTGATTTCAAATTATGTGCCGTAACTAATTGTGGGATAGGAATCAACTGGTAAAATTATGGTACTAATTCAAGATGGCCAAACAAAATGTCAGCCAATTAAATTGTTTGTGATAGTGACCCTCTCAAGTTTTACGCATCTTTACGTTTAAGCGTGCCTAGATGCCAAAAAAATTCTATCAATTCCGACGGGTTGTCTGTCTGTCAGTTTGCGGTATACAAATTAAAGGTCAAATTGGGATGACCTGGAAATATTTTGGTGAAAACCCAGTATAGAGAAACAAAATGGCGGCTTAGTGAAATGTTAAAAAAAATATTATTAAAAAACTGCTTATGCAATGTATCTCACATTTTGCAGACACCTCCATCAAAGTATTATATTGGAATCAACTCGAAAACATTTTGGTACGAAGACAAGATGGCGGAACAAAATGGCGGTTAAAAATTTAGCCTAAAAAACTATAGTTGCCAGATTAGTGTTAAAGTGGTTTAGGGGTCGACTAGTAAAATTCTGATACTAGTTCAAGATGGCCGAACAAAATGGCGGCCAAACAAAATGTTTGTAATCGTGAAAAAATCACTCTCTGAGGTTTAACATATCTTCACGTTTTAGCGTCCCTACATGCCAAAAAACTTCACTACATGCCTAAAAACTAACCCGATTGACTTGAAATTTTGATAAAAATTTAAAAATCGTATAGGGATGATCTGGGATTATTTTGGTAAAAATCCAGAATGGCGGCCCAGTGCAATGTTAAAAAAATTATTATGAAAAAACTACTTATCCAATTTGTTTCAAATTTTGCACAAACATCAAGTATTATGTTGGAACCAACGGGTTAAATTTTTCCATTCCAAGATGGCGGAACAAAATGGTGGTATAATAAAATATTTAAAAATTCAGCCTAAAAAAACTATTTAATGGATTGATTTCAAATTGTGTGCCATAACTAACTGTGGTATAGGAATCAACTAGTAAAACTGTGTTACCAATTCAAGATGGCGGAACAAAATGTCGACCAAAAAAAATTGTTTGTAATCGTGAAAAAAATCACCCTCTCAGAAATGTTAAAAAATATTTTATTAAAAAACTGCTTATTCAATTTATGTCAAATTTCGTGAAAAAAAACACCCTCTCAGGTTTTCCATATAGTCACGTTTCAGCGTCCCTAGATAGATTTTATAACCTGCATGAAACCTATATTATCAGTCTTTACCTACTATGTTGGTCCGCAGATATTTCCCAGATATTAAATTTCTAAATGGTTTTTGTTATCGATCCTCTTGTTGCTATGTTAAAGTTGGTGTATTATTTGGGGTAGTAAAAAAAACATTTTTTTTTTTAAATTTTCGACGTTTCTCAACTTTATTGCTGTATCCTCAGGACACATATATAGATTTTATATCCTGTATGAAACCTATATTATCAGTCTTTACCTACTCCGTTAGTTCACACGGTAATATTTTGTTATTGATCCAAAATGACAAAACAAAACAGCGGCTTAATAAAATATTTTAAAAATCAGCCTGAAAATATTATTTATTAATTTAATTTCAATTTATGTGCAAGAATTAAGTGTCATATAGAGATAAATTGGTAAAGTTGTGGTACGAATTTATGATGGCGGCCAAATATGTTCAAAATGTGATAAACTGGTACGAATTCAACATGTCGTAACAAAATGGCGGTATGTGTCAATGTAAAAACTACTTATTGAATTTATTTGTAATTATGCCCAAAAGTCAAGTGTGGCATAGGTAGAAAAAAACTGATAAAATATTGGTAGGAATTCAATACGATAGAACAAAATCGCGTCCAATAAAAATGTTTGAAAATACAACATATATAACACATATAGACTGTGACTAAGTACTGAACTAAATTGGGTCACACTTCACTATACCTAACCTAACAAATGGAAAAAAATAATAACGAGGGAAGTTCAAGGGAAAGATAATATATCGATTTCGAAAAACGACGAAATACTTAGCTCTAAAGTTATGAGGAAACCCTCTGAAAACAAAAAAAATATATTCAAGACACGATTATTATATACAAAAAATAAGGAGTATCTTTTTTTTTAATATTTTTTCAAATAGGCAAGATAGTCTCAGGGGGTTACCTGAAAATAGAAAAATGGTGGTGAATGTCAAATTGCTTTTATCTCTTTCTACATTAAATATTTTCTACACTATACAGGGTTGCCCTCGGGAATACAAGACTCCCCAAACATAGAAATATTTTTTTATTCCGTAAGACTTAGCTCTTTTAAAAAAACGTAAAACTTATTTTCTTCAAAGGAAATTTTTTGTGTATAGGTTCATTCTAAAAGGTGAAACAGCACCCTAAACAACTAACACATTAGGTTCTTCTTTTAAAAGGTGAAAAAGGCCGAATCTGTTTTATATTTTGTATATAAAATTTTAGTCGACTACACAAGGTTTTTATACAGAAATAAAACAGCTCTTCAAAATTGAAAATATTTTTCCTTTCACAAACTATTAATGTTTATAACAAATAATGAAACAAATATTTTATTGTTATATTTTTGCATATCGATTTGGGATTTCGTTATTAGATGGAGTCCATAGTGAATAAAAGTATATATAACATCTAAGGACTGACAAAAATGTTTCAATCGAATTTTTAAATGGCTTAAAATATTGATTCTAATTGTCAATAATAGATAGAATCGTTGATGTTTCCGATATGAATATTTGACAATTCGTTGTCAAAACTAATTTTTAGTCCAATATTTAAACGGTATTTTTAAAGTTATCTATTTAGGATTTTGCGTACTACACCGTATTTTGGATATACATGTTTTTAGATTAAGAATTATCAGCTGTCAAAATGTTAAAAATGGCAACATAATATGGGTCTGAAGTTTTACTTTCAAATCAAGATATCAAGTTAGAGTCTAGTGGTTATTGTTTCCATCTTGGCCAATAGGGGAGGGATGTATATATATCTTGTTTAGCATAGTCATATTATTCCTCCGGGTGTATGAAACCATTGGGTTTATAGGGATAAGACTAGCAACAACATGCAAATTTTATAATCTTACGGCGCCGGTTCTCAATTTTCTCGGCCTGGGTCGCAAAGTCGAATCCGCATTAAGCGGGGCTCAGTCGCACGCTGTTGTCAGATGTGGTAGGATTATTAAAATGTTCGGGTTTGGTTGATTATTGATTGTTAATAAATATAAATTTTGCTTGTTACGAACTTGAATTTACAAAATTAAGCTTCAGAAAAATATAATTATGCAGAGGTTGTTGACTAAAATTCCTTTCGCATTTAAGGAATTTCGATTGTTATAGAATAAAAAAGAATACTACAACGGACTTTGCACATGTAAAATCAAGGGTACCAGAAGGGATTACGGGCTTTATTTCTTATGCCCGCCATGCACTAAGCGTTAGATAGCTGCCCAGAGCTACCTAGAATCTATTGATCGCTAGTGACCACCCGTATTGACTTAAGACTGTGGTACGTTTTAGGTTTTGTGTTATAAGACAAAGGACACTGTTAAATTAAAACAGTAAAAATCGTACTGAAACTGCAGAAGAATATTAAACACAAGTCCAATACTGCATAACAATTTCATTCACGACGAAAATCCTTACAATTTAACTCGTGAAAATAACACTTACAATTAAATGTTTTCCGACGAAATAAACTATTTCACAAAACAGTAATATATCGAGAGAGATCAAGCTTCTAAACGGGAAATATCAGGATAATCTAGAATGAGAATTTTTGAGATTATACAACACGTTGTTTTATAAAATCGAGCCGTGGTTTCGAGCGGTTCGGTCAGACTGCACGCACGCCGCCCGCGCACTCGCTTATGTGGAGTATGGCGGGAAGGTGCGGAAGAGAGTAGAGAAACCGGCTCTGCGAGAGTACATGTTCCGAGCAAGTTTCGGAACATATTACCCCCTTGGGGCGATTGCCACAAATTAAAGTAGTAGTAGAGAAATATTTTATAATTTTTAGTGAGAACATCGGAATAGAAATGATGAGATAGTCTTTGGTCCAGCGTTTCCAGAGTTGTTGCTGAATCTGAGAACATCTTTGGTATAACGTGAGTCTATTTTCGGGTGTAGAAGAAACATCTTTTTCTGGACACGAGGTTAAAAAATGTCCGGAGTTACCATAGTGAAGTCTTAGGGTCATTAGAGAGTTCATATATCGGTCTAGAATTAAGTAGGGCCTCGATTTGTGCTAATATCGTTGAGAGTTCTTCAAATGTAAAAACGGACTTTCCCATGATACCGACAAGGTGGTACTTTGCACTTTTAATGGCTGCCTCCCAAATACCACCATGATTTATGTAATTGGAAGTGGTCAAATTTTTAATGGACAAAAGATTTTCCCTTTGCTGAAAAAAGAGGTAAAGTTCATTTAACTGGTTTTTTGCTTCTATAAAGTTTGTAGCATTGTCAGAAAAAATGGTGTTAGGGTTGCCTCTGCGAGCAATAAACCTTTTAAGTGTGTTTAAGAAACTATCAGTGGTTAGACTGGATACTAATTCAATGTGCACATCACGAGTCACCATGCACACAAATACACATATATAACATTTTGAAACTGGTGCACGTCTCAGCTTTGAAGTGTTTACAAGGAAAGGTCCTCCAAAATCAATTCCTACGTTAGTGAAGGGCCGAGAACTATTTAATCTTCTTGAGTAGATCAGACATTAGTTGAGAAAGTGAGCCTTGAATCGGTAACATTATGAATAATTCTTTTTGCTTCTTTGAGTCCATCAAGTGGCCAAAACTTTAATTCTCTATTGAAAAGTCATTGGACTAAGTAATTCTTTCAGGACAAAAGAAGAGGGAATTTCTGCTCATAGGGAATTGGAAATTTTGCCACCAACTCCTAGAAGATTAGAAATATATAGAAAAGGATTTAATCGCTGAAGTTGTTTATTTGACAGAGTTTTTTGCCTTTGTAATTCTTCAATTTCTTGATTAAAAAAACTTGCTTTGAATAGTTTTAATTATTCTTGTTTCTGAGTCTTTTAACTCAGAAGCTGAAAGAGGGTAAGTAAGAAGTGTTAAAGATTTTTACAGTTTATGATAAATCTGATGCAATATGCCAAAACTCTTTGTAGGCGGGTAAAGTTTGAGACAATACCTCATAGAAGTTATTTTCTGATGTTAGAACTAATTGAATAGTTTTTCTTTGTTCAGGAGGATCCTTGATTTTATTCTTGAAGTTAAAATTATCTAGATTTAAGTTTGGATCTTTGAAAAATTTGGGTCCATGCCACCATACATCAGAGTTAATTAGAGCAGAGGACAGCGAACCTCGAGATAAAATATCAGCTCGGTTGTTTTTTGAGTTAATATGTATTCAGATATAATTAGAGGTCTGTTCATGAAATTGAGAGACTCTATTAGCAATGAACAAACTCCATCTTGATGAATGTGATCTGAGCCATGCCAAAACGATTTGTGAGTCTGTTCATAAATTTACAGAATCCAATTGAGTAATCTTGAATTGTAATATTGAACAATTTTTCGTGAGAAGATTTGAAAGAAGTAATACACCCATGAGTTCAAGTCTTGGAAGAGAAATTACCTCTATTGGAGCTACTTTGCTTTTTGCAGAAACAAGGGTACAGGAAACAAAATTATCTAGAGAGATGACACGTAAATAGACACAGGCCGCATAGGCTTTTTTACTGGCATTCGAGAAGCCGTGAATTTCAATTCTTTTAACATTCTGTGAGAGAAATAATCATCTGGGGATTTCTAAATTATAAGGATACGAGATATCTTTCCATTCTGTAAGAATTTCTGGATCGACAAAATCATCCCATTCAGTCCTTGCAATCCAAATGTTTTGCATTATTAGTTTGGCTTTAACTACAATTGGGTTAATTAATCATATTGGATTATAAAATGAAACTATTGTAGAGAGAACTTCTCGTTTAGTGCAAGAATCTTTCAATGTCAGTTTTGGAACACAGATGGAAAAACTGTCCGAGAATTCCAACGTAACCCTAAAACTTTATTGGATGGAATTTCCGGATTTAAAACTTAGTTTAAGTCCTGGGATTCTTGAGATATGGTATTCAAAAATTTTCTTGAGTTAGATCTCCATTTGTCTAGAGTAATACAAGCTGAGTTTAAACACTCGGTAATTTCTTTGTGTACTTTAAAAAGGGTTTGAAGGTCATTACAACCATACAAAATGTCGTCCACATAGCATGAATTTAAAAGTGCATCACTAGGAAGTGGGTAAATATCCCTAATTTAATTTGCAAGTTCTATGACACATCTGGTACTAAGAAAAGGTGCGGAATTGGTACCATATTGTGACCGTTTGAAGCTCAAAAAAGGATATTTAAAAGGAATGTTTGGTTGGGATTCATCTTTATTTGTCTAAACACTTTTTAAATGTCCGCTATAATAACATATTGAAAAGTTCTGAAGTTGAGCAGTACATTAAAAAGTTCAGGTTGAACAGGGTAACCTTTTAACATGATGTCATCCAGTGATATTCCGGAGGATGTTTTCATGGATCCGTCAAACACAACTTCTTCTTTGGTTACGCAATGGTGGGGTGGAAGTATTTGTTTTCAGACAAATTAGTTGTGAGTGAGAGAGGTACATATTTAGCATGACCAAGAGATATATATTCCGAGATAAAACTTTTGTATTGGGATTGAAGGTCTTCAGATTTTTGAAGCTTTTTTTCGAGATTGAGGAAACGTCTTTTTGCTTGAGTAAAATCCCCTAATTTGCGGTATTCGTCAGGATTTTTGAGAGGTAAATTAACCTGAAATCTACCAGATGGTTCCCTTATTGTGGTGGCTTCAGATTTTTGTTCTGAAGGCGAAAGAGTGAATTTTGAATGAGCAGAGCATAAAAAGGTTTAAATTTTAAACCATAGGTCTAAGTCTTAAATCCCCTTAAACTGTATTCACAAAGCAAAGTTAGACCGCCCTTCAGACCCGGTACTAAACACTTAAACCTGTCAGGGCCTTAAATTTTCCAATATGGCCGCATTCACTATAAGGTTCTAAAGTCATTTTAGACCGCCAAATGTCAAATTTATAAATCTATCGAGTTATAATTTAGCAAAAAACACAATTCAAATTAGTACGCCGGATCGCCACTATTATTTAAAACTATTTAGGTAGAATATTGCACTTCAAAATTAAAATAGAAGTCAAAAGTAGAAATATTGTCAAGAAAAATGGCATTGTGTTTTCAATATGTTTTTAACTTATTGTTTTAATAAGAATTACCTATGAATATATTTTTCGTACACTAATTAATATAAAAAAAAGTATGCGAGCAGTGAAATTCGAACTCAGGCTATCTAGGTGAGGACCAAAAACAAAACCATTACTACTGACAAAAAATGTAAAAATAGGTATATAAGTTCGTCTCTAAATTTAAATGGAAATTACATGTAAAAATTATAGTAAATACTTTAATAAAAAGTAAAGATAACGTGTATGGGCGAAGCGCTTTAATTTAAAATAATAATTATTCGAGTGGAAGATGCTGGCGAAACCGTAAAAAAAACTTCTTCACTTGAAAAATTTCACTATGCATTTTCGCCCGCTATAGCTACGACATTTTCACAAAAGCAGATACATAATAAATATTAATCGTGTCGGCTATGAATAGTATTTTGTTCATCGAGAGATTTAAAGATGGGTTTAAATTTAAACCTTTTGGACTAACTTTAGAACTAGTATTAATTGTTGAGTGAATACGGTCTAAATCTTGAACCTGGCAAGGGTTTAAGGAAGGTTTAAATATGAAGGTCTAAATTTTAGATCCGGTCTATGTTAGTGAATACGACTGTTTATGTTAATCTCTAATGCCTAATTACTAAGAAAACGCAAAATCTTTTTACAACAAAAGCTGAGTTACAAGAAGCTATTTACTTACAGTTTTGCAGGACAATATATTTATTTTTTCCTATTATTCATCAGCACTTTTCACAAATAATCTTCTTTTAGAGCGAGGTTTTAACAACGAAACAACACAGTTGCAAAGTTCAGATGCCTTATGCTTTATACAGTTATTTGTAATGTCCAAATCGGTAACATAAAAATGTTTCAGAGATCAATCAATTAAAGTTTTCCTACGCCCCCCCAGCACTAAGCGTTAGAAAGCTGCCCAGAGCTACTTAGAATCCATTGATCGCTGGTGACCACCCATCCTGACTTAAAACTGTGGTACGTTTTAAGTTTTCTGTTATAAGACGAAGAACCACTGTTAAATTAAAACAGTAAAAATCTTACTGGAACTGCAGAAGAATATTAAACACAAGTCCAGTACTGCATACCAATTTAATTCACGACGAAAATCCTTTCAACTTAACTCGTGAAAATAACACTTAAAATTAAACGTTTTCCGACGAAATACACCATTTCACAAAACAGTAATATATCGAGAGAGATCAAGCTACTAAACGGGAAATATCAGGATAATCGAGAATATTTGAGATTATATAACACGTTGTTTTATAAAACCGAGTCGTGATTTCGAGCGAGAGAGAAAAACTGCTGCCGAGAGAAATACTTCTCGTTTCGAAGGTTTGGTCAGATTGCATGCACGCCGCCCGCGCACTCGCGTATGTGGAGTATGGCGGGAAGGCGCGGGAAGAGGTTAAGGGAACAGGCTATGTGAGAGTACATGACGAAAAGGTGAGTTTAGGTGTGCTTTTATGAGAGTGGGCTACTGAATGTTGCGAATTATTTCAGATCAGTACCATTAAAAGTTGGTTCAACTAGAAAAGTTTTTGCACATTAAAGGCCAATTTAAATTACGTAACGTTGTGTAGTTCTTTTTCCTTGAAATTTGGTATAGTTCTTTCGTAAGTCAATGTTATTAACATAAACTTGTTAATTAAGAAATCATGGTTCTGGGGATTAGACCGTGTTAAGTTGGAATTACTATCCGACAACAAGTTACTACTCCAATTTCACGGGCGTAGAACAGCAACTTCTTCCATCTGTACTTGTAGGGACGTGCCAAAGGCTGCTATGTAATTTTTAGGAGTCAGTGGTTTGTGCCATCGTTTAACATAAAAAAGATATGTTGAAAAATGTAGAGGTGTGAATTCCTAGGGGGACAATGGTTATCCTGCCACTCTCTATGCCCGTTTCATTTCATATGACGTTTTTTAATTCTTTTAAATTTAAACGAGATGTTTCGTTCTGGATCGCCGGATTAATTTATTTCTAGTTTACGTATGGTTTAAAGTCTCTATTTTGCATTCCTTATTCATTCATTAAACGTTCTTGATGTATTCTTTTTGCGAAATTTCAAATTAACATTATGTACATACAATATGTATTTTTTAATTCTATTCCCTAACTGCAGAAAGGAGAGATATACATCTTTCTCTTAAATTGGTATTTTTAATATTTTTGTTCTGTGAATGAAAATATATATATTACCGAAGAAATACGACATATTTCATTATTAAGTTGCAGTAACCGCCATGTGTTTCAAACATACACATACACTGGCGTACCCCAAATAGACTCACGTTCTAATGCATACATTCTCTTTCTCTCTCGCATTCATTAGGGTTTTTATTTAATTTTGTTATGGGCTAGACTTAGGCTATATTGTGATACTTGAGTATTTAATACATAGGACTTCTTTGTTTTCTACACTGGTGTTTTATTTATCTTTCTCTCCTGTCTACCCTTGATTATACTGTCTCTGTCTTGCGCACTGACCTCTGTTTAACCACCTCCATTGTATAAAAGCTACCTGTGAGCATTTGTGGGCCCTTTACCACAGAAATCCAAAAGGTGGCGCCCGAGATTCAACCAATGCATACTTTAAGTGACCGACGGATATTTATCGAAGGTCAATGATGTACCGGAGAGCGTCACAATATATAGTATACATTGTATATACTTTCGAAGTATGTGAAAAAATATTATGTTCTTTTTTTAGAATATATTCTATTACTGATTAATGAATGGGGTTTTATCACTTTCTACAAAATTAGCTTATGTATTTTTGTTGGTTATATTATTATAATATTATTAGATTTTGTAGACAAGTCGTAGTCGATTTTTGTATTCTAAAGACTTGAGGAAACAAATAATTTTCTAACAGTTTCTTGTCTCTTTTTTTATAAAAAAATACTAAAGATAGAAACTTCTATTTTATTTTTTTTATAATTTATAGGCAATAATAATATGTTTATATTATGTATCGAAACATTCCGTAGACAGACTAGTCTACATGTTGAGATATGTAATTTTTATTAAATATTTGCTTTTATCAATTTAATGTTAGATTTAAAAAAGATTTTTGTTCGTCATTCTATACGCAACAAATAATCTGAACTCATTAAAAATTATATGTATATATATAAGTTGTTGGAGATTTGTAGTAAAGAGTTAAAGCCAACTCTTTTTCAGCTCTAGTCCTACCTTTTCCTTTATTTTTCAGTTATAAGCAAATCATTATGCGAGTAGCTTTACTGGCATGCATATGAATTTTTACTTCTTGAATATTGTTTCTTAGAATGGAATTTTTTTACACACAATGCATTACTTTTCAAAATTTTAATTTTGATTATTTTTCTGGTATTCTGGGGAGGATAGTACTTGACGTGTCACATATTTCTTAAATAACATGTTTTGTCTTCCGAGTCAGAATCATCAAAATTTATTTTCTTCCTGGGGTTATAATTCTCGTAATTTTCAGTTTTGGTTTGTTCTACGTAGAAAACATCTAAATAGGTTTTAGTAGGTGTTTTTATATAGATAGGTGTCCCCTGCTTTTTATAAAATGTTTTGCATCTCGGGAAACTCAAAATTTACTTTATTTCTGAAATTTATGGCAGGGATTAAGTACTAAAGTCAAAAGATTACTTAGCAAAAAAGTAATTAACAAATGTTGTCTTAAGATATATTTTTATGACTAAATATGAAATCACTATTCAAAATTTGATTTTTTTCTAAAGTTTTGACTCTCTTTATGTATATGTAAATTTAATGTACAGAGTGTTGGAGATTTTAAAATTTTCAAAAACGAATATTTTTATTTTCAAAAATACGCAGAAAACTAAAAAAATTTTTACAATTAACTTTGTTACATGAATATACAACACTCTTTGATTTTATGTACATTACATTTGGAACATATGGTATTTTTTGTAGCTTAAACAAATCTAATAAATGTCCTCATATCCTAAATTTTTCGTACAAGTCGCTAATTTAATCAAAGACTTTTTGAAGAAGTAAAGTTTTGAATAATGACGTACGGTTTATATTTATATTTAGGTATAAAAATAAATCCTAAACATTTCATAATTACTTTTCTGCGTGTCATTAAAAAAATGTACTTTACTCGTAAGTTATTTTGAGTTTTTTCGTAAACTCTTTAATAAAATAGTATTTCCTATCGCCAAAACAATCGGCTATAGTTTTTTAAAAATAATCACGAAAAAAGTTTAATTTCATATTGAATTAGATTGTGACATTATAAGAACGGCCGTTTTTGTTATAATAATGAATTGCTGCGATATTTTAGTAGAAAAACAAGAATAATAACATATACGTAAGTATCTGGCGTTTTCAAAAGGCACTATTTAAGACGTGAGCTTAGCGAGCCTCTGCCTATCTATCAGAAAACGAGTGCATTCTGAACAAACTCTCGTATTGCCCCAAGGACTAAGGAACTACAGGGGTTATGATAGCGAACGCAGCGCAGTGGTATGTGTGTCTACTATGACGCTTAAAGATCCCCGGTTCGATGCGTAACGGTGTTTAATGAGATAACGTTTGTTATCTCATGTGTATGCTAAGAAAGTCAAGACCACCTCTCAAATAGTGTTCAGATAAGGTGATAAACTCTAGTCCCAAATACATGTGCAAAAAACGAAAGGTAGAGGCTGATATCCAGCAGTGGATGAAAAAAACTGACAATAGTTACGTTCCCGTGAGAAATGCAATTCTGCATTTATGCACTTACAATTCTTAGACTTTTATATTTTCGTTCTCATGCAACATAAGCATTACTGAACTTATAAATATAACTAAAATGCATTTTGTAGTCAGTTCCCTTTGTACGATTAGGAAATGAAATTGATTTTTTAAAAATAATTTCTCGTGATTATTGCCAACAGTCGCGCTTCGTCCATATTTTCTGGTTTCGTTTCAACGATTCGCGGTAAAAATCGGACAATCAAAAAATTCTTCAGGGTGTACCAAGAAACTCAAAATTGACCAGGGACTTGGAACAGCATCGTCCAGCGTCCTATTGGTGCGAGTTTGTGAACACACATCATCCCACCCTTATAGCAGCTAACCAGGGAAAGGATCACATCGCCTCTCCTATTGGATCCTAGTTTAAGAATGAGAATTGGAATTATCTTTAGTGCATAGCTGTAAGTGCTTCCTTTCAATTTTCCTTATTTCATTTTATTTTTATCCTATCTTAAATATTAATATTTACGTCTCTTGTAATTCCGCAAACTGGAAGATTTAATATCAGCTTTTGGAAATTTAAATTGTGAAGGAAATCTAACTACTGAACCTAATTTACAACTAGTCAGATATCAAGCAGACAATATTCCCTTATTCGATGGGAATCAAAAACAAGTAAACAGATTTATTAATGCTTGTGATAATTTTTATAATAAGCATAGAAATAAAACTGCCAATAATGCACCTATAAATGTATGTTTACACGATACTATTTTAAGTAAACTTGTAGGTAGGGCAGCCGATATTTGTTCTAGAATAGAATTAAATACATGGCCCGCAGTAAAAGCTGCAATAATTTCGACTTTTTCAAACCATAGATCGATCGATTGTATTATTCAAGATATAATAACGTCCTAACGTCCAAACCGGAAAAAATGAAACACCGCAACGGAAAAAATGAAACACCGCAACAATTTGGCCTGCGTTTGCAAGACGCTCGCAGTTTTTTATTTTCTAAAGTAAATTTAAGTAATAAAACGCAAGCTTTAAAACTTTTAAAAATTAATGAATACGGAAATTTAGTATTAAAAACCTTCATAAACGGTCTAAACTACCATATGCAACTTGTGGTTAGATTAAAAAATCCAGTTACTTTAGAAGAGGCAATGAGCTGTGCCTTGGAAGAAGAAAATTTTATATATTATAAGAACCGTAGTAACACATTACCAAAAATTTTAATTCACAAAAACCCAAATTTTAATTCACAAAAACCAAAAATAAATTTGCCTACATAAGCACATTAGCCTGCTAATGTGAGACCGATATTTCGAATTATTCAGCAATTTTCAAATTTTATGCCTTTTTACAGACAACCAAACCCAAATTTCAATAATGGAAATAATCAATTTCCAGGCTTTGGACAATTTAGGCAACCCGCAAATAATTTTAGACAATCGAATTTCCTAAATCAAAATTTTATGCAAAGAAACACTTTTACCCCCAGACCATCTTTTAACCCCCAAAATCATGGGCCAACTTCTTTTGGAATATCACGCCAACAAAAGCCTGAGCCGATGGATACTTCTTCAGGGAACACAATCCTTAGAAGAAACCATCAACCACATTCTTCACAACGTAATATTGTTGTAGAAGAACTATATAGACAATCAGTCGAATCGATAAATACCGATAATGATCAAAATGAAAATTTTCAAGCTAGTAGTTCTGAATTTTATTATTATTACCCAGAATACACCGATAATTCGCAATATAAGTATAATGACTCAAATACCAAATTTTCTTGTCTAGAAAATAACCCTCATGAAAATCAAATTGATTTTAACGAAGAAAATTTTCAGGAGAACCGAATTTCCAACAACCAAACATAATACTTTTAAATAATTACACAAATTCAGATTTACTAGTAATATTTATACCCGAAATCAAAGCAAAATTTTTAATTGATACCGGTAGTGGCAAAAGTTTTATAAAGCCTAATTTAGCTTACAAAATTTATTCAAATTTCATTTTTTCTGAACCTTTCTCATTAAAGACAGCCCACGCTACGTCCATTCACAATGAAGTAATTAATTTGCCAATATTTACTTGTTTTAATCATGCAGGTAATCATAAGTTTTATCTTTTTGATATTTCACCTAAATTTGACGGACTTCTATCTATCGAAATAATAATTCCCCCACGCACATGTCAAAGAATTAAACTGCCTGTAAATCAATCAAATGGTTTAGGTATTTTAAAATATACAGATTTTAGTTGCGCAGAGATACCAGAAGCTTTAGTACAAGTCATTGACTCTTACGCAACAAATATAATTACGAATAGTCGCAAAAACCCAGTTAAAATAAAAATATTTAATCCCATAGATATTGAAACCATAAATGAAGTAGAAAACAACTTCATAGAAAAAATGAAAACCGATACAAATATAAATGACTATATGGATAATACGCAAAAACAAAACATAAAAAATTTAAGAGTCTCATTGTAATCAGGAGGAATACAGAACTACTCGAAACTAGTTTTACGAATATCGTGACATATATATTGTGAGGGCATCCCGCTTACATTTACTAATCAAATTAAACATAAAATAAACCTAACCGATGACACACCTATACAGTGTGACCCAGATTCGCTTCTCTATATAGGGATCTCGGCTCCTATTATACCTACAGCAAAGGTTAAATGGGAAAAGTTTTAGAGGAAACCTATTGCATTCGATATCTATCTTCAGATTTACGATGATAATTTTAGGTTCTTTCCAAAAATCGAAAAATCCAATATGGCGGCCATAAGAAAAATGAAAGTTGAGGAGGGTTGCGGGTTAACAAATCACAATTAAGAGGTGTCATATACGCCATGTTATTTATCTTAAAAATGTATCCAAATAATGACACATTTTGGCAGCTGTCAAATTTATCGTTCTGGATATACTGGCCAAAAACGAAATCCGCCATTTTCGGGTTTTCTCCGATATTTCCAAAAACAATTGATCGATCGTAAAACTGAAGCCGGATATCGAATGTAATAAGTTTCCTCTAAAACTTTCCCCATTTAACCTTTGCTGTAGGTATAATAGGAGCCGAGATCCCTGTATAGAGAAGCGAATCTGGGACACACCGTATATACAAAAACTTATTGATATCCCTAAATTCATAAAAAGTAGGTTAAAACCCAAATTAACAAAATTTGGATTGTCCCAAAAAAGATGGACGCGTTCGGTAAACGTAAATGTCGTGTAGATAGGCGATATAGACACCGACGTAACGCAATTCCTAAACGACCAATTTAACCCAGATATCCTTGACTCTGAAGTAGTGTCACAAACAATAGAAAGACTAGAACACGAACCTGAAACAACACCCAAAATTAATATTATTTCTGACATTCTAATAACTGCACCTATAACACAACCAACCCATTCTAATATTCTAATAAAACCACCCATAACGGAAACAATACGTAGTACAAATGCTAATGAAAATCATTCCAATATGACTATATTAGATGAAATTATTAATAATAAAGCTCATCAACTTATTATTAAAAAAGCACCTTATGACAAATGTTAAAACTAAACGTGAAAATTTCGAAGGACATCAAATTATTCACGCAACATTACCCACTAATATTACAGTAATTACTAACTTTTTGAAAGAATATTTAACAAATAAAACAACATATATTTATTTCTTTTCCAAAGAACTAAAAACCTATTTTCAACAAACAATGAACCATTTTAAAAATTTAAAACTTATAGAATGTTTAAAATTAATAAATAATGATCAACCTGACGAACGAGAATTACTATTTAAATATCGTCATGAAGGCAAAACAAATCGTAGGGGAATCGAAGAAACTTGCAAATTTTTAAAAGCAAGTTATTATTGGAAATCACTTAAGGCAGATGTAACGAAATACATCAATAATTGTGAAATCTACCAAAGATCAAAATATAATCTAAAACCACCAGATCAACCTTTGATATTAATCGAAACGCCAAGCAAACCTTTCGAAATTGTTCATATCGACACTTTCATCGTAGGTGAACAAAAATTCATAACTATTATAGATAAATTCTCCAAATACGCACAAGACTTGCCTTATACTGGAAATGCAGTGTCGTGCTGTAAACAGTTTAATAATATCTTCTCTTTTTTACGTATCCCAAAACAAATAGTTTCAGACAACGGATCTGAATTTCAGAACGAAGTGGTTAAAGGCCTATTAAATACACATAATACACTTCACTACCCCCTACCACCATGAATCAAATTCCCCTGTTCAAAGGCTACGTTCCACATTAATCGAACACATTCGATTACTTCGAAAATCGGACCCCAATGCAGAAGTTACCAAACTTATGCCATACGCAATTATTTCCTATAATAACACGATCCATTCTTGTACGAATTTTACTCCATACGAACTTGTCCTCGGACACACAGACTCTAGAAATCCTATGGATTTAATAACCGCTCATGTATATAACGAGTATGTCAATAATCATAAAAAACACACACATTTTGTACAACAAAATTACAAAGGAATCACGAGAACTAAAACAAAAAATTATAGATAGGGCAAACAAGGATAAAACCCCGACTAATTTAAGAATAGGCTCACAAATTTACAAAAAATCAGATAATCGATCTGGAAAAATAAAAAAGAGATATTTAGGCCCATTCATATTAACGGCTATATTAGAAAATAATAAAATACAAATAGAAAATCCCAAAAATAAATACAAAGAAATTATACATGTTAACGAAACTAAAATAATTCCAGTTCCAGATGCTGGATCATCGTCGGCGGCTATGTAAAATTCCACGATTAAAATAAACATCCAAAAATTCCACCATTCAAAATGGGAACCACTAAACTTAAAGCCAATCACTGGACATTCGTTCAAAATATTAACCTAACCCCTTTAATTAACCAATTTCAAAATATTCAAAAGCAAGCAACATCAATATATATAAACATTCAAAATAACAGCGAATACCATAAGGAATATTTTAATTCTTTTAATACGTTATGTACACTTGAAAAAAGAATAGAAACTTTATTAGAACAAATTGTCCCAAATCAAGAAAATTATCGTAGTAAAAGAGGTCTTTTTAACCCCTTAGGTTCATTCATAAAAAGTATAACCGGAAACTTAAACCAAAATGACGCAGAGCAAATTTATGCCAAAATCACGAAATTACAAGAAAATCAAAATAAATTGAAAATTGACGCTATCAATCAAATTAAACTTTTAGAATCTACTATTAATAAATTTAAAACAATTATATCTAATATCGCACATAAGCAAATGGTACTAAAATCACGCATTTTACAAATAGAAAATATAATTAATAAAGTTCAAATGAAACTAATAAGCAATCACGAATTTTATTTAATATATACAATAATCAATCAAATAACAACAATTTATCAATCAATCTACGATATTGTGAATAAGATTGAAATAGGTATCACTTTTGCAAAAATTAATGTACTTTATAACTCAATAATAGACCCAAATGAACTATTTATAGAAATAAAGAACTTTAAAAGTAACTTGTAAAAATATACTGAATTTCGAAAAAATTATAGAAATTAAAAGTTTCTTAAAAAACTTTAAAATTGTATTTATATTTGAACTTCCTCTTGTGGTGGAATCGGAGATATATCAATATTTTAAGTTATTTCCTTTACCAATTTCCAATAATCGATCATTTCTTGTAAATATTCCTTATAAACCCTACCTAGCGTTAGGCAATACAAAATATGCCCATAGGACCAAAGATTTCACGAAATCTAACCACAGAAATATATACCACGTTTGTTGAAGACAGCCCCTCCTGCGCTGTTCAACTTATCAAACATCACACAAATATTACGTTTTGCCACCAATTCGAAACTCAACAACGAGATCCAGACATCAAAAATAATCGACGACAAATGGCTGATAACAGTAGAAATACAAGCAATTGCCATCATAAATTGTCAAAAATCCGAAGATAACATACCCCTATATGGTTCCTATCTTCTTGAGTCATCCCCAGGATGTAAAGTACGGATAAAGTCAATTACGCTTGAAACATAAATCAAGCCAATTAACATTTAATGGAATTAATCTACCTACCCTTAATTTAAGCCTTATTAAGGAAAACTGAAATTCATTCTACAGTCTTCCTAGTATGGACTTAAACTACGTAAACTTAAAAACTACTAAAGAAATCGAAGCCAAATTGGAAAACCAGAAGAAAGCCCTAGAAGAAATGACCACCACGATTTATGTAAAGAAGACCAGTTTTTGGACAATTTTACTTTACATATTCATTTGAATAATTATTATATTTTTCATACACAAAAAACTTGTAAAAAAGTCTAAGAAAGAAACAATTAAATGCAAACTCTGATACTTTAGATATTGAAGAAAATAATAGAATTTTCTAAACTATTAATAATCTTTAAAAATTTTGGTAATTTTTCAAAACACGTCTTTAAGAACGTGCCTTCAACTAAGAGGGGAGGAGTTACGTTCTCGTGAAAAATGAAATTCTGCATTTATGCACTTGCAATTCTTAGATTTTTATCTTTTCGTTCTCATGCAACATAAGCATTACTGAACTTTTAAATATAACTAAAATGCATTTTGTGGTCAGTTCCCTTTGTACGCTTATGAAATAAAATTGATTTTTTTTAAATTATTTCTCGTGTTTCGAGTTGTTAGCTCAATATATTTTCGTACGTACTAGTTGAAAGTGATTTTCAGTTTTTGCATCATGTTTCTTTACCACTCTGCATAATATTAGAATATATGATAAAAAATTCTTACGGATTATAAGCAATTCCGAGGAAACGTGTTTTATACTTTTAACAGACTGATCAAAAACTGGTTTCGGAATATAGACATGATAATACAATTGCACTGTATCGTTCCCTTAACGAGCAGTTTTTAAGAAATTTAATATATGTTTTCCTTTCTAATTTTTAGTGCCAAAAGTTTGATAAAATTGGCAGAAATACTTCAATTTGAGAATATTAAAACTTTATTACTTCCATATAAGCATTCTATTTAAAAAAAAATTCGAAACAATAAAAGTAGGAAGGATCGCGGATTTTACATCACACATTTTGGTGCGACCAATCTAAAGCCAGAATTTTCGGACCCCTCCTCCTCCATCCAATCAGAAGCAAGCTCCACCTACTGGTCACCCTCCATCGGTTAGACCCAAGCCAATCAGAAGTAAGCTCCACCTAACTCGATTACTTTCTACCCCAAATATGTCACCGACCAATCAGGTCTACGCTCTAATAGCTTAATGTAGTATTCCTAGCCTTACTCCCCTTGGGGTTAATGTCCTCACACATGTACACCCTCGGAAAAATGTATTAGTCATACGGAAAAGTGAAACAGTGTGATATTTCTGATTAGCGGCAGCTTGAATATCGATTTAATTTACATGGAGGGTGTTGATTATTAATTAAATAAGGGATGGTTAAATATTAATAGTGAAAGAAGTTTGTAAGATGTAGTTAATTACTAAGAGAAGTCAGTGAAATGACCTTAAACCAGTATAAAGCAGTGTTTTAATTTTTTATATATAGTGCATATCAATTCTCACATATATAACACCGGAAACTCGTGACCAATTTTCTATGTATACAATTCCCTATGCAAAACCTAAACATCTTATTTTTACGATGGGGACCAGACGGATAGCTACCCGAAAGCAGGTCATTTTTCCTTTGCTTTGAACAAGTAGATAAATATAAGTAATGCAAGAAATTGACAATTTTAAAAATCATGAATATATCTGCGCACGTGTAAAATGAAGCTCAAAAAACTGCTTGCTATATTTTTACTTGAATTTCTTAACGAAGATCGCTGCTAATAATGCTAATAATTAAACGAAGGGTGCCTACATATTAACACTGAAAGAGGTTTGTAAAAAGGAAGTCAGTATAATTACCTTAAAAGTCTTGATTTTAGCTATAATGCAATGTAATAACACCATATTTAGGTGGGCTGAATTTATTTTTTTAATATGGTTTTCTTTTAGAATAAAGCGAAATCAAAGTATCAATAAACCCCACGTATACGCTAGCCTTATACATCGAGAGTCCGTATTGAGGTAAATCCAAATTATTAGATATTTGGGAAACACGCCTTTAATATAATTTCTTCACTTTTAATAAACCCCGCAACTTTTTTATGCTTTCCACATATGCAGTCGCAGTATTTTTTTATCCCTTGCGATTTTTTTTGCACAACTGTTTTGGTTACTGATTATGTAAACATTTTCTCTTGTTAAATATATTGCTTTAGATAGTTACTGATTTTATAAGCAAATATTTAGGTATTTTCAATACGAGATTAGACGTTTAATGGCTTGAATAAAACAAATACAATTTTAGCTTTATCAGTGGCTATTTCACGTATAAATAGATGAGAATCATAAAACAGATTGTGGAAAAAATTTCATCCCTTGAAATTTACCTGTCAGATGGTCGTGGTCTTATACCACGTTGTTTTAACCCTTTCCACTGTTTAGGGGTGGGGGTAACTTTTAAATGTTAAATGGAAAGGTCCAGTTTTTTTCCAGATTCGTAATCTCCAGAAAAAACTACGTTATAATCAATGAATAATTTAATGTCGATGTCAATGTCACTACGCTAAATTCAACAAAATTCAAAAGAAAATCAACAGAAGAAAAAAATGAAACTAGGTACATTATTTTATTTTATCAAATGTTCAAAATGACGGCCATTTTATTCTAAACATTTATCAACTCTCTTTCGAAAAAATTCCGCACTCTGAATAACATATCTGGGGTGATTTCACGAACTGCGCGCGTAATCCTTGCTCTCATGTCTTCGGCTGTAGTTGGAGCAGTCACCACTTTTTAGGGGTGGGGGGGGGGTAACTTTTAAAGGTTAAATGGAAAGGTGCAGTTTTCTTTCCGGATTCGTAATCTCCAGAAAAAACTACGTTAGAATCAATGAATAATTTAATGTCAAAAATTAAAAAGAAATTCAACAGAAGAAAGAACTGATATTAGGTACATGATTTTATTATAATAGGTGTTCGAAATGACAACCATTTTGTTCAGAAGCATTGCCGTGTTTTTTCTACATCCTCCGAGAATTACCATATCAACTGGGTAAAAAAATATTTATTTATAAATATATGATAAAACGAATATGGTAATTGCCACTCCATATACTTATTGATTTACCACTGTTTAAAATTATTTTGTAATTGTTTTGATGACATTATAAATTAATATATTTTTGATTTGATCTGATTTGATATATATATATATATATATATATATATATATATATATATATATATATATATATATATATATATATATATATATATATATATATATATATATGTATATATATATATATATATATATATATACATTGTATTTTTCCATCCGTGAAGGAGTAAAGATCAACACTATACACCTCTACGGGGAGGAGATTTTCAAGACAATCAAGATGTATGAGAAACTGAGAGGTAAGAAAACTAATCTTTTATGTGATCTAACCTTTCAAATTCAGTGTCGTGACAGCGATTTGCTTCCTACTTTTACACGGTTGTCTTATCATACTAAAACTAAAAACACTATACTTCAAAATGCTAGTAAGGCGTTATTAAAAGAACAAATCCACCAAACTAGAAAACAACTAGCCGAGACAGAGAAAGAACTTTAAGTTACACCTTAAACTAAGTAACATCATTCACCCTTTATTGTGAAATCGTATAGAAACTTTGGCTTTTTGGCGAACAGAATCAAATAAGAATATTAAGACAGATAAACTTTCGAAAAAGTATGACAATCTTCTAAGAAAGTCGAGTCAGCCACAAAGATCATCAGTAGACGTCGATAAATTAGTACATAATATATCACCTACAGTCTCTCAGAAAATGAAAAATCCGTACTGAGTAAGGGTTTTAATTTTGCGATATCTCCTAAGGAAATCCCTAAAGAAGAAATAATAGCGTGGAAGCTGTCCTTGACTACTCTGAAGAAACAAAAGCAGAGGAGATTCGACAAGAGGTGGCAAGAATTTTAAGATCAAGCAAAACACCAAAACAAAACCTAAATGCCACTGAACAAAGGGCCCTAATAAACATTCGAAAAAATAAAGACATCACAATCCTTCCAGCAGATAAAGGAAACGCAACTGTGGTTATGAATACTCAAGATTACGTACAAAAAATGCAGGATATCCTACAAGACAATTGTTATAGGCCTGTTCCAAGGGACCCGACAACGTACCTAGAAAAAACAACTAAAAATAAAATAAAAAGTTCACCAATAAACCCCGAAATTCAACAAAAAATCATACCACGGGAAAAGTCGAGCAGATGTCCTAAAGTCTATGGTTTACCAAAAATACACAAACCAGGGGCGCCTATAAGACCTATTGTTAGTGCTGTTAATTCGCCGCTACAAAAACTGGAGAAATACCTTTCTGAAGTTATGCAACCAACTGTAGAAAAAGCTGATTCATTTGTAAAAAACTCGGAGCATTTCACTCGAATTAAACGAGATATCGTCCTTGAAAAAAACGATATCATAGCAAGCCTAGATGTCAAATCGTTATATCCCAGTATTCCCATCGACGAAGCATTGGACAAGATCGCTATGAACGAGGATTTCCAGACACATATAATAGAACTCTCGGAACATTGCCTCAAAAATACTTATTTTTCTTTCAACGGGCAAATGTATAAAGAAATGGATGGTGCTGCAATGGGGTCCTCGCTATCACCAGTAGTCGCGAATTTATTTATGATATACTTCGAGAAAGAAGCTCTTGAGAAAGCAAGTTTAAAACCCAAATTATGGATTCGTTATGTGGATGACATATTCATTATATGGCAACATGGTCATGCAGAGATCGAAAAATTTCTGACTCACGTAAATTCAATCCACCCCAGAATACAATTTGCTCTAGAGTGAGAGGAAAACAACAAACTACCATTTTTAGACGTTTTGGTCACAAAACTACATAATGGACATTTCGAATACACCGTGTTTAGAAAATCAACACATACAGACAGATATTTAAATGCAAAATCTCATCATCACCCATCACAAATTCAAGCTGTGGCAAATACTCTAATATCTAGATCCGTGCGACTAACTGAAACACAGACGAGACAAAACGAACTTAAGGTAATATCTAGTGCTTTAAAGAAAAATGACAAAAACGGAAGCAGAACGAAAACGTTTACAACGTCAACGAGACAGGGTCGATCCAAATGGCAGTAATCATAGATACTATGGGTGAAATCTGGTACCGAGGCGTCGACATGGCTCGAGCTCTCAAAATGTATAAGATAAATACAGCAATTTATGACGTTTTTGCAAGCGGAAAACACTACAAAACCTACGAAACTCTAACGTCGGGTTCAGTCGGGCATGGTGACGTCACAAAAATACATCCAAAAACCTCAATGGAGGACATTTCGAAATGGAACTCAAGGTGAAACCCCTCGTCCTTCAAAATAATCTCGGTCTCTAAATCCTTTTAAAGTCACGAGTCAATGACATCCCAAAGTCAAATAAATGCCATTAGTCAATATCATCTCAAGGTCAACTTGACCTTCAAAACTTTAAAAAACAATATTGCACACATGTGACATCTTAACGTCAGGGCCCCGCCCACTTGACCTTGAAATTTTGAAGATCAAGTTGCCCCGAGACGTCACTTGATCTTGAGTGTCCCCGCCTACTTAGCCTTGGGAGATATGGTTGACTGTGGGGGTGCTTGTTATTTACTTGAAATGCCCTTGGCGTTTGACTTTAAAAAGTCTTAGAGGATTTTTTGAAGGTCAAATTGTCTGACTATGAAATGACCTTGATGTGGCTGGTTGGTGGGGGGTGCTTCCTATATTTGACCCTGAGATGTTTTCAAAGTTGAATTGTCTGACTTTAAAAGGGTGTTCTGGAGGTCAAGTTGTTTGACCTTGAGATGTGGTTGGTTGTTGGGGGGATATTTGTTATTAAGTGATGCTTTTGTTTTTATGTGGGTAGAGAGTGTTCGACCTTGAAGGAAGCCTATTTAAAAGGCTTGGTTAGTATAGAAAACTTCACATTGAGACGCGAATCATTTGTGTATATTCTGAAAGTGCTTTTAGGTATTTTATATTCGTTTTTTTTTTTTGACTTTCAAAACTCTTATTACATTTTTAGTAATGAGTATTTCAAAGCAAACAATTATTGAAATTAATAAAACGCTTAACGAAGTTGAGCGCAAAGCGATAACACATCATTGTCGGTGGAAAAAATATATATTATTATTGAAACATATTTTGTTACAAGGTTGCATACACAATTTACAACATTATAACTTATCGACCTCCGCAGTCTCGAAAAAACATACGTACATACATACTAGATGGAACAACCTATATTATTAAAAAAAAATCCTGCTACGCTAGGGAACCAAATACGGGACCAATTTGGTATATTAAGTTGCCTGTCTATATTATAGCGAGCGAACCAATGCTTGATCTTTGGTTGGAGTCGTAAAAATCTTATACATATTTACTACTAATAAAAACATATTTCAGCATTTCAGCTTATTAAGAGTTATCAGTGTTTTAACAATAATGTATATCAGCGTTCAATAAATCTAAAATACATTTAAACCTAAATACATACACTTATCTCAGAATATTGACAAACAGTACTTTATTATAAATCGTGGAGTTTGGTATTTAATGTTCAGGATATAGTTATATATTATATAATATTAAATTTTCAGTAGTAAAAAGAACGATTAATAGTATATTGAATCAAGTGAATTTGTCGATAAGAAACTCACTTCTACTGACCACATTTACGAATTAATTGATATCGTTTTATTTCAAAACAAAAAGATAAATTTATCAAGTCGAGGCTCACCTTTCTTGACTCCCATTCACTAACTAATTGATAACATTTTATATCAATTATATTTGCATATGTTTTTTTGTTAAATTATACAAATAAATAGAAAACTATCAATCCCTTTTTGAAACTTGCGCAGATGACCAATTTTAACGTTTTTCGGTAAACCGATTGCGAAAAACATGAGTATTATGCCGCAAAAGTGGCTTCGTCTCCAAAAATTATAGCGATTTTTACGAAAAAGAGCCCATTCAAATTTGTCCCTTTTTGCATATGTTCTATTAATTATTCAAGTTTATATTTATTTATATGCATAATTTTTGCTTTCATTCAAAGACGAAATTAGTAGTAGTTTTAGATGTTAAATCATTTTGTGGTTTTATATGTACATACTTTTTGATAACAATTTTTACGAAAAAATCTCCTCAAATTGCCTTTTTGTCATTATCAGGATTTTACATATTTATATGGATACTTTTACTCCTATTCGATGACGAAAGTAATAGTTTTATCAAGCTTATTAAAAGTTTCATAATGTCTTACCAACACTGATTATCACTAGTTATTTAAAAACCAATATTTTTCTAAGTTTTAATTAGTTCTTATTAAGAATCTGAAGAAACAACAGCATTGTTTGTGCAGCACGATTTTAAAGGCGTCCTCGATTTGTAGTATTCGCTGCTCTCCCGCCTTGTCGGACGAAAAAATGTTTTCCTGTCAGTTTTGCTCCAAATCATACACCCAGAAGAGAAGTTCAGTCCGTTATGGGGACTATCGACCGAAAGACTTACGTTGCGAGTTTTGCAATAGTGGATACAAGTCCGAGGGGACCTTGAAAAGATATCAGCAGAACGGTTGTCTTGGTAAAAAAGCCAAAAGCAGTTCATCAATGACAACAGCTGAAGTCGAGAAAGATAAATTGAAGCGTGCAGTGACTGTCTACACCCGTTGTCAAAAATGTCGTGTTGATATCCCATATATTGCTTACGTAGCTCATTTGCGATCTCAGCAACATAAGAACAACAGGTTGTAAGGCGTTTAAATGCAGCCTGGCAACCTTCCGAGTTACATCGACGGATGCAGTACTGATGTTAAGGAGTTCCTTAAGATTCTACGAGAAAAAGTTATTGGTATTTTAAAGAAGCAGCTATCAGTACATATATCTATTAAGGTGAATATGGAGTTGTTCGGTAATTACTTTTTACCATCAAAAGAAAAAGAAGAAATCAAGTCATTCCACACCAAGAATGTAGAAGTTTTCAGCTCCTCAGATTTAGATATTTTATATAACTCTTTTGTTGATATGCTAGCAGCAAAATCATGTGAATTTCAGGAAAAAGATAGTGGGTGGGTGCTTCAATCATTAAAATTCTTAGAAGTGAACATCAACAAATATAACCCCCTACGAGATTCGTCCTATATACCATTACCAAAAGATATAGGTGCAAAATTAGCAGTTCTTAACATTCAGAATAGTGATCAGAAATGTTTTTGTAGAGTATTCTGGCAGCTCTTTATTCTATAGATTCTATGATAAATTTTAGCGAAATGGATTTTCCGATTAAACTATACCAAATATTAAAAAGATTGATGAACTAAATAACATATGACTAAATGTTTATGGTTTAGAAAAAGTATTTAGTAACAGTAAATGCTCGAATATCATTGTTGGACTACTTTATTATAGATCGTTTGTCAAAGCGGTACTTGTTAATTTATTGTTGATATCAGACGATGTTGGTAATAATCACTACTGTCTAACTAGAAATTTATCTCGCTTAGTAACAAACCAAATAAATAATCGCAAGCTTTCTACATTCTTGTGGGATGGTTGTTTAGTTAATTTTACTTCTAGAGATAAACTTTCGAAGCATCAAATGTATGATTGTAAACATATTACTGTCAAACTGCCTACTTTAGAATCACGAAAAGCTGACTATGATGATACGGTTCTTGGAAATTAACTGAAATTTGAAAATTTGGAGAAAAAAACTTAAAATCTTTTTTTGTAGTATATGCAGATTTTGAAACCACCTTAAAACCACTAAATCATGATATGGATGAAATGGATTCGGAAAGCGCGTATATAACCCATAAATTAGAGCCATATTCTTTTGCTTACTTTATAAAATGTAGTTATGACGACTCGCTTTCCAAATTTCAAACAATCGAGATCAGGATGCTGCTAAACAGTTTGTTGAATGTTTGAAAAAAGATTGTAAGAATTTTTATTATAAGCATATAAAGCCTGACAAACAAAAATCTTTTTTGGCTTTTTTGCAACTGAATAAAAATATTTACCTTTAAATAAATTGAAGCAAATATTTACTATAATTACATACCTCAACATATAGATTAGTCTGTCTACGGAATGTTTCGATACATAATGTAAACAATATTATTTAAGCAAGCATAAGAAATTATATCATTTACCTTAAGTTTTTATAGACACGTAGTAGTTGTACAAATACTTTCATCCTATCGGGACTCATCAGTGCGCCGATCGTAAGACAGAAACATTAAATAATTGAAAAGAATTGATTTCAAAATTTTAAAATGTGTCAGTTTGTTTGACATGTAACCTAGATATGAAAAAAATGATAGTTTGCAGCCATCTATAATGTTATTTTTAAATGTGTTCAGATTATTTGTTGCGTTTAGATTGACAAACAAAAATCTTTTTTGGCATAATAATAACATATAAAGCCTATTGTACCCATGATCCCTCTAACCAGAATTGGATGAATTTAACAATAGTAAACTTTGCCATATTTTTCATAGACCATTAAAAGCCGGTGACGTGAGGGTAAAAGACCATGACCACCTGACACAGTCTATCTTTAGATTTTCATCTATTCATACGTGAAATGGCCTCTGATTAGACAAAAATTGATGTCATTTCCCAGAATAAGAAAAAATATATATCTTTCAGAAATTTGAGTAGACACATTTGTTGATAGCATGGATAAGAAGCACCGAATTAATTTTAAATTGAGGTTTTTTTTGATAGTTTCAGATTTTTACCTAGTATCTTGGAAAAATTAAGTGAAAATTTAACAAATTAGCAATGTCGAGAAGTGTCTAAATATTTTTCTAATCCCCAGAAATTTCAGTTTATTACACAGAAAGGCGTATTTCCATATGACTATGTAGACTCGTTTTCTAAATTGGATGAATGTAAATTGCCTAGTCGCGAATCATTTTATAATACGTTTAAAAACGAATGTGTGTCTGAGGAGGATTGTGTGCTTTACAGGTATTGTATTTCTTCGAATGCAGGATATTAGGTGATTATTCGGATGTATATTTAAAATCCGATATGCTCCTTCTGACTGATGATTTGAAAATTTCCGTGATTATATGTATGAAAACGTATTGCATTCGTGCTGCGTAAGTATTCACCAGTCCAGGCTTCAGCTAGCTTAGTATGCAAAAAATTTGTAACTAGTTACCCACTGGGGAAACCTTGAAAAAAAACTTGGCCCTGAAGCATTAATTGCAAAACCAAATTTTAAAAATGTATCGATATTTACGAATGATTTTGTAGGGATTCAGATGAATAAAATATAAGTGACTTATGTTAAGCCAATATATGTTGGATTTTGTATATTAAAACTTTCAAAAACCATAATGTGTAGTTTTTATTACGATTTCATTAAGGAAAAATATGGCGATAATGCCAGTTGCTATATATGGATACTTTTGTTTTATCAGTTTAAACAACAACTATGATGGCATGAAAAGCCATATAGATTTGTTTAATACTTTAAATTATTATCCATAAAATAATATACATAATATACCGGTGAACCAATCAGTTCTGGGAAGAATGAAAAACGAATTCCCCAACGATTCGATAATAAGTTTTTTTGGAACTGGTGTGTAAATGTTGGTGGGCACGTTGAAAAGCGAGCGAAAGGTATATCAAAATATATAACTAGTAAAAATGTATTTCTAGATAATTATAAGCAAGCAGGTGTAACCGATGTATTTAATAGTATTTAAAGAAACATCAATGTTTCTCACAAACATGAGATGTTTAAAGAAACTGATGATAAGCGATATATTATACTTGGATCACATAATACTTTAACATGGAGGCATGATCGAATTCCCAATAATTCACATTGATAGAATACCATTTTCCGTATAATATTAAATAACAATATATATTTTTTACCATCAATTCTATTGTCTACATAATAGTCGATTGTAACCTGTATATTAAATTTTCTATATTTACAATAAAGTATCGAAGGCATATAATATTAAAAAACATTAATAATCACACTAAAAATACAAAAACGACTGTAAAATAGAAGAGCAAGGGGCCACAATATCAATAAACGTTAACAAACACCTTAAATTTAAAATTACTCTAAAGGATAATATTAGTATCTTTTAAAATTTTATTATAAGCGATATATAGATGCCTTGTAAAAGGTGCTAAAAATAGCTTGTTAAAATAAATCACATTTTTTCTTATTTCGTTTGTTTTATTCTAGCCATTATGCGTCTAATCTCGTATTGAGAAAATATTTTGCCAATAAAATCAATAACTATATAAAGCAATATATTTAATAAGAGAAAAATTTTACATAATCAGTAACCTAAACAGTGTTATGCAAAAAAATCTCTAGGGATAAAAAAATACTGCGGGTTCCCTAAAAAAATGCGTGGAAAGCATAAAAAATTTGCGGGGTTTGGTAAATCTGAAAAAATTTTATTGTAGGTGTGTAACGTGTTTCCCAAATATCTAATTATTTAAATTTAGCTCAATACGAACTCTCGATGTATAAGGCTAGTGTATACGTGGGGGTAAAATAATAAATTCAGTCTTCCTAAATATGGCGTTATTACATTGCATTATAGCTGAAAAAATGCTAAAATCAAAATAAAGTTAATTACACTGACTTTTCTCTTACAAACCTCTTTCCAGTGTTAATATGTAGGCATCCTTCGTTTAAATATTAAGTAGCGATCTTCGTTAAGAAATTCAATTAAAAATATAGCAACCAAATAAAAACCTCCGTGTTTAAAGCTTCTTTTTACAATTTTTAAAATTGTCAATTTTTGCATTATTAATGTTTACCCACTTGTTCAAGGCAAAGCCAAAATAACCTGCTCTCGGATAGCGACCCATCTATCCGTCTAGTCCTCATCGTAAAAACTAGACCTGGTCTAACTCTTAAACATTTTTATTGAATACGGACGTATAAGTTTAATGACTTGGTTATGAGTGGATCGCTTTAGATTTAGCAGCAGAACAACGGATGCATGTATGTGGGGTCAAATGGTGCTGGTCCCTGGCATGATACGCTTTAAAATGGCATCAAAATTGTAAATCGTACCCTAAACTTTCTTATGTAGATTTACATTTAAAAATGGTCAAAATTCAGATGATTTTTAAACGAGCAAATTTTTCAAATAAATAACTGTTTGGATAATATTTTGTAGAAGCTTGGATACTTTCATTTTGGACTGACCTGGTAACAAGTATTATGCCGGTCCTTATGACCAGCGAATGGTGGAAATTTTATGGCTGGACTGGAAGATATTATACTCTAACCAAAATTAAATCCAGTCAATAATCTTTGACAAAACCTATCTATTTTTGTTAAATTTTCAAAGGTTTAATCAAATGCTGAATCCAACTGCCCGCTTATGTTTACTATGTCCAATAAAGCTAATTCAATTTCGCTATTAAAGTGAGATTTTAACAATCTATGTTTTTTTATTTTATCACTTACATGTACTAGATCTGTTACGCCAATCTCAGTCCACGACTTATCCCCCGTAAAAAGCACAAACGGAAAACAAAATATAACATTTCTTCTATTACACCCGCATATTCAATTATTTCTTGAATATATTTCCCAATTAAACTGCCTTTTATATGATTTGACCCGGTTGGACCCTTGTTTCTCTATGACGATATCCGGTAAAAGTCGTCGTTCCCGTTTCAACTTGAATTTTCTTCATAAGAATATTAAAAAAACGTTTTCACCTTTATTGAGATATAAATGACATATAAAATGTATTCAATATAAATTTTGCACGTTTTACCGAATTTAAAACTTTCGAAGCCACAACAACGGCGTTAAATGCAAGCAAAATTTGGACAGGAAAAAGCATAAAACTATAAAACGTATGAATTAAATGACCGAACTACCCTAAAAGCAGTTCCTCAATACACTGTTGTTATTTGCCCTTAAAATTCACACTAGCCCTAGGTTGTGTGTAAGATCTCCAGCTGAAATAGTGAAAGACTTAAATCCCAACGGCCCAGTTTGGGAACATGCAGAGCTGCCGCGAGGGACCCCGTCGTACTTAATTGTTCGACATGTTCGAGAGATCTCTATCTATACAATAGGTTGGGTATGGGAAGTGCATTGCGCGTATTATGATACAATTCAGCCATTATCTAAAGATACTTTTAAGGTTTGTTTGCACTTATTTATTGATTTTTGAATATTTAAAAAAAATATCCTTAAATATCTTATTAAGCTGAATATTTTGGAAGTTCTGCAGCATCTATGTCCCAGGGGCGTATAGAAGGGTGTTTAATGCATGAAAAACTTATAAATTACCCCTCCTTTAATTCCAAGTTGTGTACGCGCCTGTACCAGCCGCTCCAGATTTATACACATATATTTAGAAATAAATGTATAGACCAGACAACACCTTGATCCCATCACGTCTCGACAAAAATATCGTCATCGAGACGAGACGAGATCGTCACGTATCGAGGCATCACTACTCCTCCTGAATACATTATTTTCTATTCAACAATTGGCTATTTCTAAATCTTCCCATAGAACAAGAGCCAGTCTATTCCTATAAAGAGGAACTTGTCTTAAATTGGTTATAGTAGGCCAGCGTTCTCCCAGAATTAATTGTCTCATCAATTACTATATTAGTTCAGTACACAAATTATTTTGCTTGTATAACGATAACAAAATAGAGTTTTAGGTCGGGTAATTTGAATTTCAATGTCATCGAAATTATTCACCTCGCATATATAAGTGTTTATTTCCTTTTGTTAGGGTCACCCGGATTCATTAATCCTTTACGCCAATGTTACGAATATAACGAATGTTATATTTGCAATTTATGTATTTGCATTGACCTATCGAAAAATATGATTTTTTTTCTATTAATATTTCGTTTTTTCACTGTTTGGTTTTTTTTGTTTTAAGGCAAATTTCGCCTTGTCCATAAAATTAACAATTTTTCTGCCACAATAAAGCATACTTTTGTTTGTTTGATAAGATATCGAGGCGTTCACAGAGTATTCATAAAATATGAACATTTAAAAGCTGGTAAAAGCTTTTCTTATTTTTCTTTAACTGTAAGAAACAGTTATATAAAACTTTATCCATGAGCTTAAAAAAACTGTATTTTAAGTAAAATTGTTTAAGAGAGTCATAAAAGTGTCCTCTAAAAGAGATATTGGGACTATAAAAGAGATTCATTTTTAACGACTTAAACTTAAAACGAGATCTTAAAGATTACTTCAGTTTTTTAATTCTTACAATGTAGCACTTTCTTTTAATGAAAATTCCTTTTAAGTTGCACAACGTCCATTTCAAGTAAGTTAAATGGAATAAATTTTACATTAATTTTCGAAATACTTTCTTGAGGTATATTATCTGCCAAAAGTTCTTAGATGAGCGATGTTGACAATATTATTATATCTTTTTAGTAGGAAAATTCTTAGAGTAATGGGAAATTAAATGATCACATTCAAACGGAATGGTGGTAGATGTGATTTTAATCCTGTATGAAAAAAAAATTATATTATTACGAACAAAGGGAAAATCGTTCAACTTATTGATAATTAATTACAGCCTGTTTTTCGAACAAGTCACAAAATATAGAGAAAAATATGGTTTGATTTGCCATGTATATGTAACTTGCCCTCCATTATTTACAGTGGCGGCTCGTGGTCGGCTTTGTCTGAAAATCCAGCTCAATTTAAAGATAAGATATTTATTTTTATTTTAAGTATGCATATTTTTGAATTTGTTATTGACCTCCCAATATAATTCACCACGAGCCGCCACTGTAATTAACGGAGGGCGAGTTACATATACATGGCAAATTAAAACATATTTTTTGTCTATATTTTGTAACTTGTTCGAAAAATAGACTTTTATTAATTGTCAATAAGTTGAACGATTTTCCCCTTGTTCATAATAATATAAACTTTTTTCAAACAAGATTGAAATCACATCTACCACCATTCCGTGTGAATGTCATTATTTAATTTCCCATTACTCTAAGAATTTAGAGAGATTTACTTTTAAAAAGATATAATAATATTGTCAACATCGTCTGTCTAACAACCTTTGCCAGATAATATACCTCAAGAAAGTATTTCGAAAATTAATGTAAAATATATTCCATTTAACTTACTTGAATTGGACGCTGTGCAACTTAAAAGGAAGTTTCATTAAAAGAAAGTGCTACATTGTAAGAATTAAAAAACTGAAGTAATCTTTAAGATCTCGTTTTAAGTTTTAAGTCTTTAAAAATGAATCTCTTTTATAGTCCCAATATCTCTTTTTGAGGACACTTTTATGACTCTCTTAAACAATTTTACTTAAAATACAGTTTTCTTTAATCTCATGGATAAATTTTTATATAAGAGTTTCTTACAGTTAAAGAAAAATAAGAAAAACTTTTACCAGCTTTTAAATGTTTATATTTTATGGATACTCACTCTGTGAACGCTTCGATATCTTATCAAACAAACAAAAGTATGCTTTATTGTGACAGAAAAATTGTTACAATTTTATGGACAAAGCGAAATTTGCCTTAAAACAAAAAAAAAAACAAACAATAAAAAAACGAAATATTAATCGAAAAAAAACATATTTTTCGATAGGTCAATGCAAATATATAAATTGTAAATATAATATAACATTCGTTATATTCGTAACATTGTCGCGGTTAATGAATCCAGGTGACCCTAACAAAAGGAAATAAACAATATATATGCGAGGTGAATAATTTCGATGACATTGAAATTCAAGTTACGCGACCTTAAACTCTATTTTGTTATCGTTCTGCAAGCAAAATAAATTAGAGTATATTGAACTAATATAGTAATTGATGAGACAATTTATTCTGGGAGAACGCTGGTCTACTATAACCAATTTAAGTGAAGTGCCTCTTTATAGGAATAGACTGGCTATTGTTCTGTTAGAAAATTTAGAAAGACCTAATAGAGCCAATGTGTGGTTCTACTAAGGTACCCTCCTCCAATTTTGAATAGAAAATACTGTATTCAGTAGTGATACCTAGAGACGTGATGATCTCGTCTCGTCTCGATCACGATATTTTTGTCGAGACGGGATGAGATCAAGGTCTTGTCTCGTCTATACATTTATTTCTCAATATACGTGTATAAATCTGGAGCGGCAGGTACAGGCGCATATACAACTTGGAGTTATAGGAGTTCCTATATGCCCCTGTGACATAGATGCTACAGAACCATCAAAATATTCAGCTTAATAAGATATTCAACGATATATTTTTGAAATATTCAAAAATCAACAAATAAGTGCAAACAAACCTCAAATGAATGGCTGAATTGTATCATAATACGCGCAATGCACTTCCCATATCCAACCTATTGTATCGATAGAGACAGTCGAACATGTCGAACATGTCGAACAACTAAATACGACTGTGTCCCTCGCGGCAGCTCTGTATGTTCCTAAACTGGGCCGATGGAATTCGAGTTGGGATTTTAAGTCCTGCACTATTTGAGTTGCAGATCTTACACACAACCTAGGGCTAGTGGGGATTTTAAGGGCAAATAACAACAGTGTATTGAGAAGTGCTTTTAGGGTATTTCGGTTATTTAATTCATACGTTTTATAGTTTAATGCTTTTTCCTGTCCAAATTTTGCTTGCATTTAACGTCGTTGTTGTGGCTTCGAAAATTTTAAATACGGTAAAATGTGCACATTAATATTGAATACGTTTTATAACTTTTTGAAGTGGGCAATATGGATGTCATTTATAACTCAATAAAGGTGAAAACTTTTTTTCAATATTCTTATGAAGAAAATTCAAGTTGAAACGGGAACGACGACTTTTACCGGATATCGTCATAGAGAAACAAGGGTCCAACCGGGTCAAATCATATAAAAGGCAGTTTAATTGAGAAATATATTCAAGAAATAATTGAATATGCAGGTGTAATAGAAGAAATGTTATATTTTGTTTTCCGTTTGTGCTTTTTACGGGGAATAAGTCGTGGACTGAGATTGGTGTAACAGATCTAGTACATGTAAGTGATAGAATCAAAAACATGAATTGTTAAAATCTCACTTTAATAGCGAAATTGAATTAGCTCTATTGGACATAGTAAACATAAGCGAGCAGTTGGATTCATCATTCGGTTAAACGTTCAAGAATTTAACGAAATTTTAACAAAAATATATATGTTTTGTCAAAGATTATTGACTGCCATAAATTTTGGTTAGAGTATAATATCTTCCAGTCCAGCCATAAAATTTCCACCAGTCGCTAGTCATAAGGACCGGTATAATACTTGTTACCAGGCCAGTCCAAAATGAAATTATCCAAGCTTCTACAAACACTCAAAATTATACCAGATAAACATGCCTCAATATTTAAGAGACAAAAAAAATTAAAATATTATCCAAACAGTTATTTATTTGAAAAATTTCCTCGTTTAAAAATCATCTGAATTTTGACCATTTTTAGAAGTAAATCTACATAAGAAAGTTTAGGGTTCGATTTTCTATTTTGATGCCATTTTAAAGCTTATCATGCCAGGGACATCCCCCATATTTAATATCTGAAGCCACATCAACACTCTTTGATCCCACATACATGCGTCAGTTATTCTGCTGTTAAATCCATCGCGATACACTCATAACCAAGTCATTAGACTTATGCCTCCGTATTAAATAAAAATGTTTAAGAGTTAGACCAGGTCTAGTTGTCATGGTATTTAAAGCTCTTGGTTCGTCAGTTATGTTTCGCTTGTGTCACTGTCATTTTGTAATTGTGACATCTAGAAAAATTATTTGTTCAATTGTTAAAAGTGTCATCTAAAACCTATAACTGTGAAGTTAGACTTGGACTAAATTTAAACCTCTTTAGTGAATACGGGTGTTGAATTTATTTTAATTTTAAGTCTGCGTTTGGGCGATTCGATCTCGAGACCTTGGATTCAATAAACTGGGTCTATGAGCCATAACCACTGTGCCACCTAGGAACTGAAAATGTTTTAAATGATGATATCAACAAGCGTATGTACCTAGTTATTGATTATTATTTATTCTTAGTCTGGGTTTCTGAGGATTCGATCTCGGGACCTTGCGTTCAATAGATTGGCTCCTTAACCGCGCGAATACCTGGGTATTAATAAAGGGGAGTGGAGCCTGCACTAAACATACATAATTTAGCTTGAATCACAAGAAATAAAAATTTCAAACAGATTTAGTTAATATATAACTAAGAAAATACACCTATAAATGGTGGCGTGGTTATAAAAGAAATTATTTAAGAAAGTATGACATTTTTACCTTTATTAAGTATGTATGTTTTACTTCAATATATTATTGACCCTAAGTTAACCTTATTTAACTTTGCCTAATCCTGGCATTTGTTTTCTAACCTAAGCTAACCTTACGTGTGGTATCTTTTACTTCCACAAGCTAATGCTAATCTAATCTAAGGCTAAGCTAACTTTTACGTTTGTTTTTCTAAGCAAACATATTTGGTGCGTTTGTTTTTCTAATTAAATTTAAGGTAACTTTCCGTATTGGCGTATTTTCAATTCCATAGCCTAATTTAGCCATGGTTAATCTAACTTTGTGCGTTTGTTTTCTAAACAAACCTAACTTCAACGTAGCGTCTTATTATCGAACTGAACAAAATTGAACTAATATAGAAAGTGTGTGTTTATTTCAGAGCCATAACCCAGCCACGCTTAGTCTTATTTATCTAATTTTTAGGTTAGATTAAATTTTAGGGTAACTTTATTTAGTCAAAGTGTACGTTTTTATTATCCAACGTAAGCTAGCCTAATGGTTGCATTTTTTATCCGAACCAAATCGAATCAATCACAAGTTTTCCGGGGAAATATTCTACTTTCATTTAAACAGATGTGTTTACTTATTTAAAAATGACATATGTAAAGCAAATATTTACGATCATTTTACCAAACATTAAATACCTAGGGTGTTATGGCAGTAGTAAAGGTGTTTGGAAGACATCACTTCTAATTATAGAAAAAATTTAGATATATGAATGTAGAAATAGTAAAGTAATTGAAACGTGATTCTTACCAGAACTGCTAGCTATAGCACATCTTGCCTGGTCATTTTCTATGAGCAGATGTCTTTTCATTCGGTGAAGGTATACTGACAGTAGTAATACTGAGGCTAAATGTATCAGTGAGTTTGGAAAACATTTGTATAACTTTTGAAATGTCATTTACAAAGACTTGCGAGGAAATACAAGGAAAAACAGCTATACATGTAAGCAAAGCTATCAATAAATATTTTTCCTGCTATGGTATCGAATAATTTTGGGTAATGGCGGTGAATTTAATAACGAAATGGTAAACGAACTATTAAGCCTACATAAAATTAAAGTGCATTTTACAATATCATATCACCATGATTTAAACGGAATAGTTGAACGTTTTCATTCAGTATAATTGAATACCTACGAATTTTATTAAAAACGTACCGTAATGAAAACACAATACATTCCGCAATCAAATATACACAATTTGAACTTCCTTTTGAACACAAGTTGAAGCTATCTACATGAAATATTTCTTCTCGAATTATTATATTTAAATTATGCCGAACACCGTAAACGAAAACTTCAACGCGTTTATGAAAAGGTGAATTAAAATTTAGAGCCACAAAAAGAAAAAATTATTCCTCGAAAGAACACCTTAGGAGAAAACCATGAATCTAAACTAGGGCAAATCGTTTTTAAACGAAATCCCCAAAATAGACACAAAAAATGAAATACATTTCTAGGCTCATATGAAATATCACAAGATATTGATAGGAATAGAATCGAAATTCTTTCAAGAAACAAAAGTAAGAAAAAAGAAATTGTCCATATAACAGAACTAAAGAAACCTAATATCATTTCAGATTCGTCGTCTTTGCCTACGCAGCAGCAATAACCTAGCCTGAGTATTATGACCTTAACTACAATCCTGGGTTATTGCCATTGAAACTAGCTAATGCACAGAACAAAATAGACGCATTGTCGTTTATCCAGTTATTTAGATTTTTGACATCTCAGCTATTATTCAAGAATTCGTTCGTTTAAAAAGTAGTTTTATATATCTTAAAAATATTATACAAAGTAGTGGTTAGACAAATGAATATATAAATACTTACAATGTAGCTCATTCATGAGAAGCAAAAATAGATAAACAAATAAACCAGTTAAACCCATCAGTAAATAAATAAATAAATAAATAAATAAATGCTTTATTGTCAAAAAAAATTTTACAATTTTGTGGACAAAGCTGTTATAAAAAAATAGTTTACAAACATCAAAATTAGCAAACAAAACAAAACAAAAACACATCATAAATATTATAGAAAAATAATATTTAAATCAAGAATTTAGAATATTAATATTATAGAATCCTAAAAGAAGTACATTAGAAATGTACTTTGTCAGTCGTACTATGTTATAAACATTTTCATAAATATAATGTAAAAAAAAATAAAAAAGCAAAGTAAAAAATAAAAAAGTACGAAACAATTTAAAAAAAAAATACATATACAAAATTCGGTAAAAATGGTTGGTAATGGCAACTATCACACTAGGGGTTCATAAGGATAAAATTATGTGTTGTAAAACTCGTTCACAGTGTAGAAGGCACTTTCCAGTAAGAATGATTTCAAAGCCTTGCGAAATGAAGTCAGAGATATTATGGATTTGATGTTAAATGGCAGGTGATTATGCATTTTTTTTGCATTGTAGATTACTGATCTTTTAATTAACTCTGAGTGTGGGGTTGGAAGATAGAGATCGTGCTCAGTATTTCTGAGAGGGTAGTTGTGAGAAGGTCTCTCTAATAGAGCAGGTGCGTGCTTACGAATTAAGCAAACCGATTCCAAAATGAATAAGCAAGGAAGGGTTAGTAGCTCCTCGGAAATAGATCTTAACGCAAAGCAAGCAGAACAGTTTAGGCTTCTCAGCAAGCTTCTCCAGGGTAAGTGCCATTTGTTTTACACTATGCCTCAGCTCAGCCATCTCTTTAGTCAACTGCTCCTTCGATGAATCATGCACCTGGACTTTGACAGATTCATTTTGAGATTCCATTAAAATAGATGATAGATTGAAAGTATCCTGCCTAATTTCTTTAATGGATTTAAATAAGGATTCTTGTATACTGTCAGATATTCCAGAATGGAGGCTGTGAATATCCTCAATTTTTTCTAGCAGTATCTTCCATTTGGAGTCATGATTGAGTAAGATGTCGTAAATTTCGCCAATGATCGGAAGGATGTCGTTGTTTTTCTTTAAGCAGGAACCCAGGGCTTCGGGATATTCTGAAGAGATTTGAGTCTTTTGGAGATCTGATATTTTATCATGCAAATATTTCAGAGTTGGAGAGTCGCAAACAGTGCAAAAAAATCTTATGTTGTTGAATTTTTTGTTTGTAGAGCACTTTTGTCGTGGATTTATCCAGTCCTGTACAGACCATACAAAAATTTCTTCGGCACTCCCCACTACAGCGAATTCTGTAACAGTCTTTTTCCGAAACGATTTTTTGGCAAGAATCGCACTTAAATTCAGCCATTTTATAAATAAATAAAAAATTAAAATTTTCAAAGGAACAAAAAAAGTGAAAATAAAAAAAAAGATGTAGATAAATTTTATGTGAATATTATGTAAATATTTCCAGTTGATAAATCAAAATCTTTAAATGTCACGCACAAACAATATTTAACTAATAACCGGATCCGGGTAAACAAGGTCAAGTTTAGTTTATAGCAAAACGTAAATAAAAATATTTTTAAAAGAAGACTTATTGACGGTCTAGGACCTATAATAAAATCTATCACAGGTAATTTAGATAGTAGTGATGCTCTCAAAAACGAGCACGCCATAGAACATCTTTCTAGCAATGAGACAAAAATTAATACGCTCGTCAAAAATCAAATTACCCTATTTAAACAATCAATTGATAATTTTAATAATTCAACTCAAAGGCTGATCAATAATCAGATTATCCTAAAAACATAAATTTTGGATTTAGAAGCTATTATTAATAAAGTTATCGTTCAAAATAAAGCTACATATCAATATCTGTTTATCCATGTTGCTCTGGTACAAATTATTACAACCTATCAGGAAATTTATGACATTTTTGAAGAAATCGAAATTGCTATAAATTTCTTTAAACTTAATACTTTTCACAATTCTATGATTTAACCAACAGAATTACTTTTAGAAATAACATTGACAAATAAACACTTAATAAATAAAAAATTACCCTTTGAACCTAAATTAGAAAATATTTTGTTTTTCGAAAAAACTATAGGAATTAAAAGCTGTGATGTTACATTAGTTATTAGCTAATTAGAAATTCCAATCGTAGAAAATGAGGGATACGATTATTATCATTTATATGCTCTCCCTGTAAATCAAAATAATTCCTTTTCCTTCATTCTACCCCAGTCAAAATACCTTACCCTTAATGAACAATACTTTATGTCAATCGACGAAAAATGCCAACGAGTTGGTTTCCAAGAATACATTTGCCATGCGAGTAGTCCATTACAAGTGGAAGAAGAAGAAGCCGCCTGTGAGCTCCAATTTCTCAGATTTTCTAAAAACTCGACGAACTTTCGATTTCTACCTGTACAAATCACCGAGGTGAAAGCTCAAAAGGTCGAAGATGATAAGTGGATTGTTGTTGTCTCTCAAACATTATTACTGTTAAACAAAAAAGTGACAGTCATCGCAAAAATAAACAAATTAGTGGAACATTCTGTAAATTCATACTGTGAAGTGCAAGTTGGTAATATTCAAATAAAAAGTTATCAAAACATCCAAAATTAATATAAAAACACTAAACTGCCGAAATTAAAATTTTATAACTTTTCGTACTTTAAAAGTTCTGAAATAAACATTAAACCTATAAAAATAGACATTGTTACTCTGGACGAGCTAAAAAATATAAAAAATGCTTTAGACGTTGAAAATCAAGAATTAAATAAACTTTTCGATGAAGACATATATGGCCTATGTTAATATTCAAATTTTTGGACAATATATTTTCTGATTACAGCTACTATAGTTGCATTAGCTGGGATCTATTTCCGTAGAAGCCTAAAGTGCTAAAAAGCGAATATGTTTAAAAAAAACATTGAAGCAGTATGGCCAAAATTACCAATAGTACAGTTGTTTTCTCTTGTTAGATAAAAGAAGCTGATAAATACAATAATTTTAAATTTAATTTAATTAAAAAACCTAGGACTCTAATGCAGGGTAGTGGGGGAATTGATATAAAACCGAAAGGAGATGGTTTAATAAGTATTTAAAAAATAGCAACCGCAATTTTCAGTAAAACTAGCCAAGCAAGTGTATATTCGTTAAACTCTAAAACGAACAGTGAAAGTGAGGTTTGCAACAAATTAGCTGAAAAAATCATTAATTTTAAAATCTATTATTTGAACTATTGTGCCTTAAAAGTTTCTCCATGTTGGATTGCGATTAGATGATTTTTCACCAACAATTTAAATAGGAAGTCAAATAGATTTTTGATTAGTTTTAATGAAGAAGATTGAAAGAAGTTATCAATATATCAGGAAGGTATACCAAGTTATTTTTATACGCCTGGAAGTAACTCGTTTCCGATTATTATTGGTGAAATTACGTTGTATTTTGAAAAAATTATAATGCTACTCCTATTATAAAAAATCAGTAAATTTCCTTTACCCGTTATGAATATTTCCTTCCATTAGGAATAGTAAAAAGTAACTCAATTTAGTTCCGCACATAGTTATTTAATACACTGCCTTTTCAGACATTTTTATTGTGTCGTAATATCACATTTTTTGCCGAAATTAAGTAAATTCAATAAGAAAAATTAGGCTAAAATAAAGAAAAATGAAATCCCTATGTATTTACATGCACTAGACAATGGAAACAGGCCTAGAAATCATCTTCTAGAGCTTCAAACCAAATCGAATATCAAACGTAACCACACCTAATCTCGAAAATTCGATGGAAACATTCCATCCAATCATTTCAAAGCATTCAAGTCTTTCAGCCAATCAGATTCAACCACGCTGCGCTCGGATTGGTCTGATCGATTCTAGAATTTCTATAAGTATAAAAATTAATTAAAAATATTTCTAATTAAAATAATTTAATGAAACTTTGTACAAATGATCGCTAGTATATGCGCTTCACGCTCATATAAAAATCTTTACGAAAACACCTTTATTTCTACTTAAAATCAAACGATTAAATTTTTTTAAAATCTAAAAACTAAATATTTTACAAAACTTTTAACATCCCCAAAAAGGCCTTATCAAAACAAACATTTCAGTAAAAGAATGGTTAAAATCCGTCGAGTAACAAATGAGAAAATTAGCTTTAAAGGAAAAAATTCAAAAATAAGAGTTCGTTAAATTTTAATTTTTCAATTTCAATCTCGAATAAAATTTTTTCTAAACCAGACAGACAAGTACCGTAAGGACTAGTCGAAAGAGACCCCTTAGGGCCACTTTGTATCCAAATTTGAAAAGGATATATCAAGAAACAACAAAATTATGAACAAAAGAAGATAGGCGTCGCAAATGCCACTCCCGGAAAAGGACGCTACGTCCGTAGCGCCTAAACGCGACGTCGGACGTAAAAAAGTCACTAGAGTAAAAATGTTCCCATTTAATCTACAACATATCAAATTTTCAAGGAAATAGGAAAATTTTTGCGAACAAAATTTTTCAATTTTTTGGACTTAGCCAAAATTTTGAATAAACAAAAAATTAAATTAAAGATATCAACTTGGGACTTCACAGGATGAAAGCCCATACAAAAAGAGACGTTTTATATAATAAAACATTTTTCGAAAAAACCAATAGGAAACCAGGAAATCGACGTTGGAAGTACAGCCCCAGGACCTGGTGAAGATTTCCAATATCTAGAAAACGACTGATAGAAAAAATCCAATTTTTCACAGGATTAAATATTTAATAAAGAACTATCGTTAACAAAGTTTTAAGGCTATACGAATTTTTTATTTTCAAAAAGAAAAAAGTTGGAAAAAAAATCTGAAACTTGGCTAGAATACGTATAAAGTGATACTATTCTAGGGAAAAATCCCAAACTGAGAAAATTCTCAAAAACAAAGATCCCACGGGACTTTAAAGTTTCCCGGGAGATGTTTCTACTAGAAAATCATGTTCGAAAATGAACAGAAAATGCACCAGTTTCGTTCACGGGACTCCGCCCACAATCATCAGGATTGGTCCAGAGCGTGCAAAGGGGAGTCGCCGTGACGTCAAACTTCGATTAGTATAAATATAGACAGAAATTTGTTTCGAGAATTCGATCATCTCCTACCGAACAGTATAGTGTCAATCTCGTGAGTGAAATAGCCTATATTCATATACCCTCCTAAGCGTCGGAAGCAGTGTTATTTGTGCGTTTCTTTTTTGTCATTCTGAGTGATACAGCCGAAGCCTACGAGAGGAACCTTGCACTTTGTTCCCAACGTTGGATTGCGCCGGATCTTTGCTTCGAAAAGTTCCATTGCACTAAGGTTCTTAGTAGAGCTCTGATTGTGAAGATCGTCCTCGGGTCTTAAATCTGGTTCTCTTGATTTATGGCCTAGTAGGAGGCATCTGGAAGAACTATAACTGGCTGTCTAAATTGCGTGAGGAAGAAAAATTGTAGGTAAGCTGTGCCTCTGGTCTCCTTCTCCTCTAAGCGTTCTCCAAGCTCAGTTTTTCTCCAGATCAAGTTTCCATTCTCAGCTCAAAACTCCAATCTAACTAGTGTTCAAGTATTAAAGTTAAAACTCTGTAACTTCTGGCATAAATTAGCACTCAAATTTTCAAAACGTAGACCTGTTTACCTTTGCTTATTTTGGGAAATTTTGAATTTGCTTTTTCACTCTAATTTTTAACGAATTGCTCACTTATAAAAATTTTGATAACTTATAAATTTTGATTTACTGATTTTTGACTGCAAAAATATTTACTATCTTGTAACATTGTATATTTTATTTGATTTGTATTTTATGATCTACCCTTAATTGGGCGAATCATATTTGTGTAAAATTACTGATTGTGACAAACCTGATTTTTGATATTCTCTTATAACTAAACTTAATTGTTTAAACAAATTGTAAATAATAAATTACTTGATCTTGTATTAGGTAAGATAGGATCCTAGCATTAAGTACGCTTGGTGAATCCGATCTTTTTAAAACTTAACGATCCCTCCAGAGACATAGCACGTCAGTTCCTGAAGTTCTCAATCTCTCTTAAGTGTAGAGGATTGTTTATTCTAAGGAACACTTAGCAAAAACCGTGCAATTGATTTTGACTATTTTTTATTTGATTTGATATATATATATATATATATATATATATATATATATATATATATATATATATATATTCGTGACTTTGTATATATTATATAAGCTATCATAAACTTTAACTTTAACAAAATATTAATTTTAATTTTTTATTTTAAATATTTAAACATTACAATATTTTCGCGTCTAATATCCCAAGCGGCGTGACCCGAGTGGACTATTAGATAGGGACTTTTGGCAAGCTTGAAAAGAATATCTTTTTGAGTTTTGATTTTGAACTTTTAATTTTGAAAATATCATTTTTGATTTTAATTTTTAAATAGCTTTGCCAGCATTGAATTAAGACAGTTTTTACCTGATTTGACTTTATTAGTAATAATAAATAAAACTTAATTTTTTTTTGTAAATAAAAAGATATTCACTTAGTTAGTTCGTCTAGGCTAAGATAGATTGTAATTTGATTCCAAAGTTGTTACTAAGAGACTTTACTGAGCAGTCACAGTGTTAATTTTTATAAACAAATAACAGATACGAGAGATTTGTTATTCTCTTTTGATTTGTCTTGAGTACCGAAAGTGAGCAAAAAGACAGTTCTAGTAATTGTGGTCAATTACTAGTTGTTTGGCAAAAGAGTGTTGAGCGAACTTTGTGTAAATCTCAACATTGACTAAACCATAAACAATAAACTTATACGTCAAAGTACCTACATGAACACTAATAGTGACAGTGCGTAGTGCTTTCTTTGAACGTTTCGACTTAAAATCGAAAGGTGAAATATTTAGTGGTGTAAGGACTTAGCAAAGCCTACACACGGCCAAGGCCATATTTGTTAGGACTTTATAAGTAAATAAATCCATAAGATTTTTGTACTTAGACTTAGACTTAGGGATAGGACTCCGCTCGGGTTACGTTACTTTAGTTTTATGTAACTTTCCCCCGACTGACTCCCGTTGCTCCCTAATTTGTTTGTTCGGCAAGTCCGAACTTTGAAATCTTTAACTAAACTTTTTATTACTGACTACCAATGGCTACTCCTACTTCCGGTGTAGTTCCCAAGGGTGGTAGATCAGTTGTCCATTCGCCCAGCAACATCGTCCCCCTTCTTGAGCATTCGCTCAATCTCTTTCCTGGCGAGGGGAACGAACATTCTAAAATTCCCCGGGTGAGTGGTGGGTGCCTGACAAGCTTGTCAATTCACGCCCCTGAATACATTGACAATCACAATAAATCATATAGGACTTACTTAATTGACACTTTCGCCGGAGCTACTTGCATGTAGAACGTCTCCATGGAGGTGCCCCGGGAGAGAGAATATCATTGCGAACCCTCATTTATAAACCCTAAATATCATTCAGAAAATGAATTAAATAAAATTATCACAACGAACGAAACTATGTTGCTCGATAGTAGCCGCAAGCGCGAATCTCTGCAAACCCTTTACGCAGATAGTTCGTTAGAAATTAGAAAACCTAATAACAGAAAATATCAACAATCATTGTTTGAATTGGATTTCTCTCCTACTCGACAGAGTCAGGGTGGGGAATCTGCTCTCGACCTCCTTTCCATCGGCAAAGGCGGCGACATGACCGACAATAAAAAACATCAGGACCGCAGGTCCTTACAAACAAGAAAAACAAACACTACAGGACACCGGGAAGGAAGTTTGTATTCCCTATTTTCAAAAGAGGAAATGGAGCACAGCGTCCCCGCAGGGGAAAGACGATGTGAGAAGGCTGTGACTCCGCCTACTTTCGAACAAAAATCGAACAAATTCGAACTCCCACGAGAACATGGCATCTTGTGTGGGGAAACTCATACGAGAACTGCTGTGTTCAACAGGGAAACAAAAAATTTTTCAACGCAAACTCCTCCCATACGAGAACATGGCATCCCTGGTGGGGAAACTCATACGAGAACTGCTGTGTTCAACAGGGAAACAAAAAATTTTTCAACGCAAACTCCTCCCATACGAGAACAATTGCGCGCCATTTTGTTCCACCATATAGAAATTTTACCAATATTTTGCCAGTTTCTACCTATGACACTTATTTTTTGGGCAAGATTAAAAATATATCTATTTTGTTTTACACTGTTTTTTTAAGATCGGCATTTCGAATTCCTAATAGTTAATCCCTGTTGTCCCCTGTATCGTATTCAATTTTGCTGCAAGATAGTATGTGAACTGAACAAGAAGATTTTAACACTAATTTTTTTTAGACATTTTAGTTCTAAATTTAGTTTTAATTCGTAAAACAATTTTAACAGTTAATCTCTATTTCACAGTTAGTACAAGTCCAAAATTTAAAATTTATCTGTTAATTAGTTTTTAGACTGATTTTTTTAAAATAATTTATTAGGCAGCTTGCTGTCTTGGATTCATACCACAATATTACAGGTTGATTCCTTAGTTTTTCAGCAAAATTTGAAATAAGCCGGATAATTTATTTTTTAGTAATATATTTTTTTTAAATTTCACTAGGCCGCTATTTTGTTCCGTCATTGGATTTTGACCAAAATAATAGGTCAGGCTATCCCTATATAAGCCTTGATATTTTTATCAAAACTTGAAGTTAATCAGGTAAGTAGTTCTTAGCTACGCTGCGAACTGACAAACAGGCAGACAGACAAATGGAATTGAGAAAACATAATGTTTAGTATCTAGGGACGCTAAACCGTAAATATGTAAAACTTACAATTTTTTTCACATTTACAAACTTTCATTTGGACGCCATCTTGAATTCGTACGACAATTTTACCATATAACTAATCTGGGTTAGTTAACAGGTAACACTGGAGAAGTAGATTTTTAGTAATCATACTTTTAACATTTGACTAGGCCACCATTTTGTTTCGCCATATTGGATTTTTATCTAAATGTGACCAGGTCATTTCTATGTTAATGCTAATGCTAAAATTTGAAGTCAATCGGATCACTAATTTTTTAACTGTTTCGCCAACAGGCAGACCGACAAACAGAAAAGATGTTTTCCGGCATTTAGGGACCCCGAAACGTAAAAATCTGAAAAAATCGAAGGGTAATTTTTTTCAAGATTACAATACAAGGGAAGTAATAAATTCAGTAAGTAGTCTTTACATTGACTCACACCGCCTTGTTGTTACATCATTTTGAATTCGTACCAGTTTATCCCTATACAACCGCATTTAATTTTTATGCAAAAGTTAAAGCCAATTGAATAAAATAAGAATTGGTCGCCGTTTTGTTACGCCAAATTTACCAGTTTATCCCTATATCACACTTAGTGTTAGCAAAAAAAATAATTTAATAAGTCGGTTTTCAGGTTCATCTTTTAAATACTCTATTAGGCGCCATTTTGTTTTGCTACCTTATGTTCTCAGTTCATTCCTATGTAACATTTAATTTTTATGCAAAATTTGAGGCAAATTTGATAATTGGTATTGGACCACCTTTACCAAAATATTACTAGGTCATCCTCATATGACTTCTATATTTTGAATAAAATTTCAAAATAAAAAAAAGTCAATCTGATTAGCAGTTTTTAAGCAATACCACGAAATGATACACAGATAGACAAACCGACAGACGGACCGACAAAATTGATAAAACTTATTTTTGGAAACTAGGGACTCTAAAACGTGAAGATATGTAAAATCTGAAAGGGTGAATTTTTCACGATTACAAACACTCTATTTGGCCGCCATTTTGTTCCGCAATTTGAGTTAGTACCACTGTTTTACTAGTTCATCTCTATATCACAATTAGTTACAGCATAAAATTTGAAATCAATCCAAAACGTAGTTGTATCAGGCTTAATTTTTAAATATTTTATTAAACCGCTATTTTGTTTCGCCATCTTGGATTCGTACCAACATTTTACCAGTTGATTCTTACATAATACTTGATGTTTGCATTGATTGATGCAAAATTTGATAGGTAGTTTTTTTAGTAATACTTTTTTTAACATTACACTAGGCCGCCATTTAACATATTGGATTTTTGCTAAAATGTTACCAGGTTATTTATATATGACCCTTAATTAATTACCAAAATTTTAAGTCAATTTGATTAGTAATTTTTAAGCCATTCCGCGAACTGACAGACAAACACATAAACCGACAGACGGACCGACGGAATTGATAAAACTTATTTTTGGTACCTAGGGAGCTAAAACATGAATATAGGTGTTTTAGTTGAAATGTTGCCATATTGGAAATCAAATAAAGAATACAGATACATTCTTGTAGCTATCAGTGTGTTTTCAAAATTTCTGTGGGTAGAACCAATTAAATGCAAAGGACGTAACTTTGGCGATGCAAAAAATATTAGAGAGGGCAAAATATAAAACGAAAAGTCTACAAACTGATATGGGAAAAGAGTTTTTTAATAAGTATTTTAAACATTTAATGGTTACATTGAACATAAATTACTGCAATACTTACTCAAACATGAATGTCAGTATCATGGAGAGATTAAACAGAACTATAAAAAAACTTTAATGTAGGAAACGTTTGATTTACATGGAAATTATAAATGGGTAGATATTTTACACGAAATTGTAAACATAATAATACAGTTCATTCTGTTACTGAAAAAAAAACATCTGAAATCAATAAAAACAATGAAAAAGAAGTTCTAGCATCATCTTATACACACTGGAAAACAATTGACCTTAGAAAACCAAAATTTAATATTGGTGCCTTTCGGAATTATCAAACAAAGAGAAGCATTTACAAAAAGTTACACTAATTGGTCAATGAGGTTAAATTGACAAATTCTAAGACGTATTTAATTAAAGATGAAAACATTTCTAAATTAAAGGAGCTTTTTATGAGGAATTCCAAAAGCAATTATCCTGACGTGTATCTATTTGAAAAACGCGAAGAGGCGATAAAGTTTTAGTAAAGCTAGGATTAAATAAAACTCATAAATCCTGGATTCTTAAAAAAAACGTTGTAATATGTTTTTAATTAATTTTGATTTTCATATACAAATAAAAGATTACCATGTATTTCAAATATTTATTCAAATACATTAAATCTTTCCTTATAAATTTTATTTCTATGCTCTTATCTAAAATAAATTTTTCGTGCTCCAAAATCCTATTCTTAAATCGAAGTCTGTCTAATAAAACTTATGATATTCACATATTCGAGCATGCCTATATGCAAACTTCCACTTTACTAATAAATGAACTTGTTAAGTTCATTAATATGCACCAATTTCTTCATATTTTTTAGGGTACACACATTTCCAACACTGTACTAACGTTTTCACTGTTGGTGTTTAAGCTTGGATTAAGAACATTATACTCATTTATTAACAATTTACCTCCCTCATTAAGATTCGGGTTTTAATACGTGTTGAAGTACTTATCGAAATTTCGGTTTCTAGTATTTTAAGCATATCTTCAACAAGTTCTTGCAGTCCCCAAATTTTATGCATGGAATCACACGCAAGACAAACATAAACTTTTTGAATTTTTAATTTCCTCGTAAAAGGGGAGTATTGTAATCGTGAAAAAATCATCCTTCGAGATTATTTTAGATCTTTAGGTTTCAAGGTCCCTAGATGCCGAAAGATATGTTTTCTCAATTCCGTCGGTCTGTCTGTTCGCGGCATAGCTAAAAAACTACTCGATTGATACGAAATTTTAGTCTAAAATTATGGGGTCATATGGAGATGACCTGGTGACATTTTGGTAAAAATCCAATATCGCAAAACAAAATGGCGGCCTAATGGAATGATAAAAAAATGGTTACTAAAAAATTACTCCTTCTAGATGCCGAAAGATATGTTTTCTCAATTCCGTCGGTCTGTCTGTTTGTCTGTTCTCGGCATAGCTACAAAACTACTCGATTGATATGAAATTTTAGCCTAAAATTATGGGGTCATATGGGGATGACCTGGTGACATTTTGGTAAAAATCCAATATCGCAAAACAAAATGGCGGCCTAATGAAATGTTAAAAAAATGGTTACTAAAAAATTACTCTATCCATCAATTTCCAATTTATCTCAAAATTTACCCAAAAATCGAGTTGTAGAACTGTAGAAGTAGTATGTAGAAATCTACGGGTAAAATTTTTGTACGAATTTAAGATGGCGGAACAAAATTGCGGCTTAATAAAAATATTTAAAAATTCAGCCTAAAAAAACTACTTAATGGACTGATTTCAAATTGTACTATAACTAACTGTGGTAAAGATATAAACTAGTAAAATTGTGGTTCGAATTCAAGACGGCTGGTTTGTAATAATGAAAAAATCACCTGAGATTTTACAAATATTCATGTTTTAGCTCCCTAGGTACCAAAAATAAGTTTTATCAATTCTGTCGGTCCGTCTGTCGGTTTATGTGTTTGTCTGTCAGTTCGCGGCATGGCTTAAAAATTACTAATCAGATTGATTCAAAATTTTGGTAATTAATTAAGGGCCATATATAAATGACTTGGTAACATTTTGGCAAAAATCCAATATGTTAAAAAAATTGCGGCCTAGTGAAATGTTAAAAAAGTATTACTAAAAAACTACCTATCAAATTTATCTCAAATTTTGCACAAACATCAAGTATTATGTAAGAATCAACTGGTAAAGTGTTGATACGAATCCAAGATGGCGAAACAAAAAATCGAATAAAATATTTAAAATTAAGCCTGATACAACTACTTTTTGAATTGATTTCAAATTGTATGCTATAAGTAATTGTGATATAGAGATGAACTAGTAAAATAGTGGTACTAACTCAAATTGCGGAACAAAATGGCGGCCAAATAGAATGTTTGTAATCGCGAAAAAATCACACCCTCAGATTTTACATATCTTCACGTTTTAGCAACCCTAGTTTCCAAAAATAAGTTTTATCAATTCCGTCTGTCGGTTTGTCTATCTGTGTGTTATTTCGTGGTATTGCTTAAAAACTACTGATCGGATTGACTTCAAATTTTAGTCAAAATATAGGAGTCATATGGGGACGACCTAGTAATAATTTGGTAAAGGTAGTGTGCGTCAATGTAAAGACTACTTACTGAATTTATTACTTCCCTCGTATTGTAATCGTGAAAAAAATTACCCTTCGATTTTTTCAGATTTTTACGTTTCGGGGTCCCTAAATGCCGGAAAACATCTTCTCTGTTTGTCGGTCTGCCTGTTGGCGGCATAGCTAAAAAACTACTTATCCTATTAACTTCAAATTTTAGCCAAAAATTAGAAATGACCTGGTCACATCTAGATGAAAATCTAATATGGCGAAACAAAATGGCGACCTAGTCAAATGTTAAAAATATGATTACTAAAGAACTACTTCTCCAGTGTTACCTTTAGTTAACTAACCCAGATTAGTTGTATGGAAAAATTGTGGTACGAATTCAAGATGGCGGAACAAAATGGCGTCCAAATGAAAATTGTAAATGTGAAAAAAATTGTAAGTTTTACATATTTACGGTTTAGCGTCCCTAGATACCAAACATTATGTTTTCTCAATTTCATTTGTCTGTCTGCCTGTTTGTCAGTGCGCGGCGTAGCTAAGAACTACTTCTTAATTAACTTCAAGTTTTGATAAAAAAAATAAAGGTTATATAGGGATCGCCTGACCTATTATTTTGGTCAAAATCCAATGACGGAACAAAATAGCAACTTAATGAAATTAAAAAAAAATATTACTAAAAAATAAATTATCCAGCTTATTTCAAATTTTGCAGAAAAACCAAGGAATCAACCTGTAATATTTTTGTGGTATGAATCCAAGACAGCAACACAAAATAGCGGCCTAATAAATTATTTTAAAAAAATCGGTCTAAAAACTACTTAACAGATAAATTTTAAATTTTGGACTTATATTAAGTGTGAAATAGAGATTAACTGGTAAAATTGTTGTACGAATTAAAGACAGAGAAATAAAATGGCGGCGAACTAAAATGCCTAAAAAAAATTATTTTTAAAATATTCTTGTTCAGTTTACATACTATCTTGCAGCAAAATTGAATACGATACAGGGACAACAGGGACTAACTATTACGAATTCGAAATGCCGATCTTAAAAAAATCAGTGTAAAACAAAATAGATTTATTTTAATCATGCCCAAAAAATAAGTGTCAGGTAGAAACTGGCAAAATGTTGGTAAAATTTCTATATGGTGGAACAAAATGGTGCGCAATAAAAATTTCTGAAAAGGCAGTATATTAAATGACTATGTGCGGAACTAAATTGCGTATTATAGGATATGAGTGTGCATAATAAAACAAACTAGATTAAATAAAGGTAAAGTGTTTAATATTAATAACAAAAAAGATAAATTAAATACTTCTGCAAAAATTTTCAATAATACAACATACATGTATACAATTTAAATAATGACTAATAACTATTTTTTAGAAAATAACTTATTGTAGAGAAACATTTTAGTATTGATAAGTATCAGAGCGAAAAAGGAAGTCATTACGAGCATCACGTAAGTCACTGAAATACTCCAAATCAATTTCAAGGAGGTTACTCTCTCAGAAGTGTCTGAATGGTTTATAATGTCTAAATTGTTAATTTCTGATTTTGAAAGCCATATGAAATCTTTCTGTGGAAGATATTTAAACCTTGCGTATCCATAAAAATTGGTAGCATCGAGATACATAATAAAATCAATAGGTTTTAAAGGATCGAAATCAGAAAGAAATAAATTATTAATAACGCCTATTCTACATGCGCAAGTACTAAAACATCCTCGCACACTACTTTTTAAAAAATGTACCATATCAGGGTTCGTTAGGAGCTCTAATTTAATGCCTGTATAGCGTAGCCAAGAATCAAAACTCAAACCAGGAAATGTGTAACAATATGCCTGCTCTAATTTATAGGTGTTCATACTAGTTTTAATTCTAATTTTCGGTCATAATAATTGTCTACTTTTATATATTTTTGAAAGGAAATATATTTTTCTTTATTTTGTGCTATTACCGACAATGACTCTTGACTATAGCTAATATTGTTTATAAATAAATAAGAATCGTAATTTTTGAATTATAAAATGTTACTGGAATAAAATTTGGTTATTTACAATTTAAGTTGCATAAGGAATATACAACTCCTCTATATTTTCCAGTTAAATGACCATAGAATCTGCGCTCGTGGCTCGTTGCCGCTTGTAGCAGATTCAAAAGAATGCCTGGCAGGGTCGGCCACCTATTAATACATTATGAATGAAGTAACTAATTATTTAATAAGCATTAAAACATTGGTAAATTGATTTTAAACTGAATCCTTCCTTATTTGAAGGAAAATGAAATATAATGATAATAATATGCACATATCTAATAACTATAAATAATTTCTCTTAAATAGAAGGATTTTTACAGATCGGTTTTTACATTGCTATTCGTAGATGCTTTCTTTTACTGTAAAAATACATAGCTTAGAATTAAGAACCCCTTGCAACACCTGAGTTATAAACTTTTTGCTATTTTTACCTATATCTGCCACTTAGCATAGGATACATAGCTCTGTTTTCGAATTGATGATTTGTGAATTGATGAACTTAGTATCGAGTCTATTTATCCCATATTGCAAGTTTTTTGTTTAATTATTAAAACAATTAGACCAACATCTTGATGAATAACAATACCAAAACTCAACATCTTTTATACAGTGTGTCGTAAAGGATCCTGCAAATAATTTAGGGATATGCTGATTGGGCCAAAATAATGTCATTGAGCCTACACTCATGTAAGACAAAAAGTTTATATTAAGAAAGTATACAGGATGATAAAGTTGTATTTTCGATTTGTATTACTAATTTCCGTAGTTTTTAACATAATAATATGAAAATATTAATCCGTCCTCAGTTTTGATGCAACTCCTAGAGAGCGTTACATGCGCTACTTTCCAGTCTTTGAAAATGTTCTAACGTTTTTGTATATGATAAAATTTTGTTCTTTCTTGACGACAGTAGTATAGAAGGCGGGGTACTGTGACCGAGGATGGCCTGTCTGTCCAAAGATTGGGTGTGTCCAACTTCTTCGGCGACGAAGTGACACAATCCTGAAAAATGCCTGAAAAAGGCCGAAGAAGTGGTCGACAATGACCAGAGGCTGTTGACCAGAAGGGCCTTATTAGTGTAGGTGTTCAAAAAGTACGTGTTAAAAAGTGACACAATCCTGAAAAATGCCTGAAAATGGCCGAAGAAGAAGTGGTCGACAATGACCAGAGGCTGTTGACCAGAAGGGCCTTATTAGTGTAGGTGTTCAAAAAGGCGTTGAGACCCGTCGGGTAGTTTTATTTTATGGGGGGATGGTGGTGTTTTTATAAGGATGTAAATAGGTAGAAGCAAAAAAGACTTATATGTGAAGTGTCTTTTTGGCACTCACACACACACATGCACCGCTATAATTATTACTAATTTGTTTCGAGAGACACCGAGATTTGTTTTTTGTCAAATTTTGAACTTCTAGACTACTACTACTACCGCCATGCAGTACGTCGTAATAAGTAAACAATTTAGATGATCTTGTTTATCTTTTAAACGAGCAATAATAGTAATAATACGCAGTTATACAGTACAACACATGTGGTAAAAAAAAAATAGAATGTTTGTAGGGCTTCACGCCGCACTTCTGGTATAATTTCATGAGCCGAGCCTCGCCTCGCCGAATTCCGTAGTACCGAGAATTGTTTTTCTGTTAATTAAAATTAATATGTTCGACGTAAGACTAGAGGTCAGGTTCGCAGATAAGAAAAGGTCGAGTACCGAGAATTGTTTTTCTGTTAATGTTGGACGTAAGACTAGAGGTCAGGTTCGCAGATAAGAAAAGGTCGAGGATGTAGATAAGGAGATGTTTGTGTAGTATTGAGATGAGCAATATTTGAATAAATACGTAAAATATTAGTTTTTGGAAAAATACCGAGAATAGCTTGTTTTCATTTTCGACGACGATGACGACGACGTAAGACTAGAGTTCAGGTTCGCAGATAAGAAAAGGTCGAGGATGTAGATAAGGAGATGTTTGTGTAGTATTGAGATGATCAATAATAATGTTGTTATAATAAATAATATTTGTTTCGAATAATAGCTTATACCAGATGATAAAAAACGTATAGAACTTAAAGTAATTAATATATATGTAAAATAGCCTCGTCTAACCGAAAATAAATGAAACAAATAATTATATCTTTAATATATTTTTTATTATTTAAATCAATTAAACCTTTCAATATAAATTCTAGTCCTATGATTTTCATCAAGTACATTTTTTAAAATTAATTCTAAATTAGCTATTCGTCGTTGAAAATGCATTTTGTTGATAATTTCTTCATCTTTTCGAGCTCTTCTGTATGCATAACTCCAAACAATCATTAGGTGTATATGATTTTTTGATTCATTAAAGCTTACCGACTTTATTGGTTTCATAACGTCTCTCTCTCCCCAAGTCAGATAACATAGAAATTTTGTAGATAGATTTATATATTGTTATTGGTATACTATAAGACAGGTCTCAAAGGTTGAGTTTGTGTTAAATAAATAATCCAACATTGTTAGTCTGTTTTCTATGTATACATTTTTGTTTTGAACACTAATGAGCTTTGCATTGTTGTGAGATTTACAACTTACTGTAAAATGTATTTTAAGATGGAATGATGAAAATTGTTGTTCTATAATGGTCAACAATTGTCCTGTATGTCGCACTAGATATTACTATTTGATACAAATCTTCAAAGATGTAATTAGACATCATTTTGTTGTAATTTTAAAAAGAGGATAATATTTTTTTTATAATTTGTGTCACACATTTTTTTCTTTTCCTATATTGAAACGACAACAACAATGATCTAACAAGTTTTTTAATACATACTAATTTTCACATTACATAACAAAACAATTGTTATGGGTTGACACAAAAAGTGCCACGCCCTAAAATGGCACCACTTTTGCAAATCGAAGCTTAAATTTTCTTATGGGAATTTACATGTAAAAATGACGGATTTGATTGTCGGACCGGCATAGCCTAATCTACTACTTTTTAATTATACTAATAATATTAATATACTTTGCATCAAATAAGAGAAAACTCAATTGAATACACAAACAAGCGTTAACAAAATGTTATGCTAATATATGAGTGCTTCTAGTGGCAGTTGACATAATCGACACTTTTTTTTTTTTTTTACATATGATTAGCTATTTCATTTACAAATACAGTGTCAGATGTTAGAATAAAAAGAAGTATTTTGCATATAGCACTGAAAATATATAACCGCTTATAGTAACATTTGACATTTTTAAATTAATATTCTTGACGTATTCTACTTATTATCTTTACAATTTATGTTTAAAATTAATATTTTTGACATTATCTATCCATTACGTTTATAACCTATATTTAAAATTAATATTGTTAAACTAATCTACCCATCACATTTACAAACTATGTTTAATATTAATATTTAACAACATAATCGTCTATATCTTTTTTTTCATTTTTATTGCAGTAAAAGCAAGCATGTTCAGGAATTAGTAGAAAAAGATGTATCCTACAAATAGCACAATGTAAATCAGAAGCACTAACAACATAAGCTCTTTTGTAGTGGCAGCTCACATGATCGGATTCCCCTCTCCGTAAATATCTCATGTGAATTGCACTACACGGAAGGCAAATAGCAAATGTTCCTAGTGTTCGACTTTCAATTTTAGTGTAGCTTTGTATAACACATACATCTTTTTCTTCGAAATTATTAAATAATTCACTAGCTCTAAACTTGCTTACTTTTACGTCAGCCTCGGTTCCTAAATTTAGCAGTTGTCCATCCATGTCCACTCCTTCGTCAATTTCCTGATCATCTTCCTCCAGCTCTTCTTCTTCCTCCTCTTCAATATAATTAATATCAATGCTAAACAAGAATGATCTTCTAACAAGCCTAGATGATTTGTCCAAAAATGAATGTTTATAACTGATGGAATCACCTTCCAAGTTATTAAAAATCTCTTCTCTTTCTTCAATTTGAGCGGCGATCTCCTCATTATTTTCTTCAATTTGGACAGCGTTTCCAATCATATTTTCTGCCATCGTTAGGAACTTTAGATTTAGATTTAGATAGATTTATTTGATAAAAAATTTGGTTATACGTTATAAATAATAGCGACAACTGATAGCTGGCTACTTGACTAGTCTGAGATTTTCATTAATTCGATGATCTATTTAACTAAAATTTTCATTACAAAAAATGCTGCATATGTTTGATAAATGTTTTTTTTTTTTTTAATGATAAGCACATGTTTGTTAACTTGAACTTGAACTTGTTTTGCTGATTTTGCTTATCTAGTTGTTGTTGTTGTTATTCAAAATATATGATGTGTTGGAACTAGCGTGAAATCTTTAATTACAAAATATTAATAGATTTTTTTTGTATATTCATATATAAGCAATTAAACTGAACATGCAAAATCACCAGTCTTCGTTTGTTCTTCTTCATTACTACTACTACAAGACGTAGCAACAGCAGTAACAACTATAAGAAATGGCATCCACTCCAACCACCATAGTAGTGTATACCGAGGACAAAATTAATTTTCCTCTAAAATATGCGTCCGTTGTTATAAAACAACTTTTCCAGTAAGTTATTTTTTTTTTTTGGTTTTTGTTAATAGATATACAGTGTTAGATTATAAGTTACATATTGAATCATAATCTGCTCGCGTGTAGCAAGTGCTTTGTCTGGCTACGTGCGAACTGTATGGTTTGATCGGCTTGACGGAGTGACCAGTTCACTGCCCGATTGTTATCCGCTAGGGAAAAGTGTGTGTGTGTGTGTGTGTGTGAATAGATATAAGTTACATATTGAATCATAATGTGCTCGCGTGTAGCAAGTGCTTTGTCTGGCTACGTGCGAACTGTATGGTTTGATCGGCTTGACGGAGTGACCAGTTCACTGCCCGATTGTTATCCGCTAGGGAAAAGTGTGTGTGTGTGTGTGTGTGTGTGTGTGTGTGTGTGTTTTGCAGTGGGTTGATGTAATTCTACTGTTGTGTATAAATTTGTAGGTATGGTGTAAAAGAAATACTGGAAAAAGGTGATAAAATTTTTATATCACTAACATACAGTCCTAAGGCTATAACCTTAAAAAGGAAGTTTGGAAATTTACCGGTTCGTTATATGAGAACAAAAATTGAAAACAATGAAGATTTCAAGATTTTAGAAAGGGTTGTTAAAAGGTATAAATTTAATTTGTTGGATGATAATACAGAAGAACAACAAAAACAACAACAAACACATAAAATACTGGAATCGGGTGGAAAAAGAAAGTTATTTGAAGACATCTTTAGTGATTTGGAGGAGGAGGAGGAGGAGAAGCAGCAGAAGAATTTGACCCAAGCGGGACCAAGCCAAGCGGGATCAAGCTATGTAATATAAATAAAAATAAATATTTTATTATTATTATTAATATCAATTTATTTTACTAATTTTAGAAAGATTTAACATTGGTAGAGTGTTACGATTATTTCAGCTCTAAAAAGTTCTGGACTTCTAAACCTTTAATTGAAACTATTCGATATTCACACAATCTGGGAGATGAATTAAAAATTATAACGTTATTTCTAAAATCTGTACCGTTAAGATCTTTCGTAGCAGGAGGCTTTCCTAGTTTTTTGGTAGGACGGACTGACAGATTTTCCGACATAGACATTTATATCGAACTCAATCCTTTGAAAGAAGAGGTATGTTTATTAGCGTTAAATATTTTTATTGAGAAACTCATAGAAAATGATTATAGAGATATAATATATACTGATACAAGAAGAGAAGTAAATTACAAACCTTTCAAATTTTTTGATATTCGAAATATTACTTTAAAAACAAAAAAGAAAAATATGCTTATACAGTGTATATTTTTAAAAGCTAACTATATATATTTAACTTACGAAGAATTAATTGTAAAGACAATAATGGAATTTGATTTCGATATATGTAAAACAGCATTACTTTTAATCAACAATACATTACATGTCATAAAAATGAATCAAATGAAAAGTATTGAAGATTGTGTAGCAAGAGTATCGCGTCGTGTTGAATATATATCAAGGCGTACTGAACATGAATTAAATGCAGATTCTTTATCTATGCTATGTCTTAGAAAAATAACAAGTGTTAAAAATAATGTACATGTATGTAATAATAAATAGTTACAATCACATATTTCGTAATTCTTCCTTATTTTTACGGTAACGAAATTCCAGAAAGTCAAAGAAGGTTTCCTTATAATTTTCTGTTGAATGCATAGCTTTAGCAACACATATGTAGGCGTGTTCTTCGGCAATACAAATAGAAAACATTCCATCATCTACTTCTTCCCGTGCCGCGTGTTTATAAATATTCCGTCGATTTTTCATCTTTTCCTCACTTGGTAATTTGTATGTGAAATTTTTAAACACAATTTCTAATAAAGTTCTTGTTTCTTCAATGGAAGACGTCACAGGTATGAATTTTATGCCACTATTCACCCATCCTCGATTTATATATAAACATAAAATAAACTTATTTACACCAGGTGGAATTAACGCTCTTGCTTTTTCAATACACAGTGTAGTCGGTCCATACGTCAGCAACCATTTTTCATCGTTGTTAGTTTTTCTTTTAGAATTTTGTTTAAAACTAGAGTTGACTGAAATAGACTCCATAAATAGAACTTGTAATACCACTCAGTCCACGAACGAAATGTGAACTAATTTTTTTTTTTTTTACTTTGAATGAGCTGCAGGTATTTATATTAAATTTAATCACTCCCACTTTCAGCATTTTAACTATTTGAGAAAAAAAAACAAAATGGTTTATTTAATATACAGTTTTATTTACAAAATTGTTTACAAGGTTTTACTGTGTAGCAAATTCCAGTAGTAGTATATAAAAAATACATTTTCTAACGCACAATTTAAGTCGTTATTTACATGTTTATTACAGTGATTAGATTTTAACATTTTCTTTAAATTTTCCAAAGAAGGACAGTTGTTTTCCTCTAAATCAATTACATGGTAATTCTCTTCCAACAGCTTGATTAACCACTCTTTCTTTTGACCTCCCTTTACGGCGATTATGACATTTGCTCCATCAACAGTGTCAACACCATAAGATGTATTGATAAAATTCTTGATAAAATCTGTCAAGTTTTCATAGTTTATAATAATACTTCCAACACCACCACCACCACCACCACAACGATCACTAAACCATTCCAAACCATGTATATTTCGAGTTAACCAATTCATGTGGTTTTCAATCTTGTACTTAAATAGATTTAGATCAAATTGAAATTTAACCATTGCGTGCTTGTAGTTACCACTTGAAGTATCCAGAATTGCAATTTCTTTACAAAAAAAACTAGTGTTTCCATATTGAAATCCTTGAACGTCCAAAACGTACATTTTTTTTTTTTTTTTTTTTTTTTCTACTAAAGAACTTTTACTGTGCTAGTTAGAGGATTATATTTAACTAGTCTATCGTGTAGAATAAGACAATAGGCTGTAGTCTTGACAGACACTGCTTTACTTGTTTCAAACTCTATGCGAACATCTACGGCCCCTCCTTTCAGCACGTCTTCACCTTGTCGAGAACAATCGACGACTACCAGTGGAGCTTTACCTTTAAAACTTGCAGGTTCATAACATGGATCGCTGTGACGTTTGTAATAATACAATCTTTGGAACTGTGCATACATATCGTAAAGAATGGCAAATTTGTTGGTGTCATAGTCCACGTTTAAGTTATCGTATGGAAATACTTCTGAATTTAGGTAAACCTTTAGGTTTGTTAAACCACAGTGGTTAAAATGACTGCTGTTTTTAACAATTTTTCCTTTCACATCGGTTTGAAACCCTATTATTATGAAACGAGGTTTCTCCAGCTGATTTGATGATTTGACTGCCCAACTGTGATTTTTACTCTGTTGCAGCTGAGGGTATTCATGTAATTCCCAGCTTCTAAAAGCAATATTCAAATCTCTGTTACTTTCAAATTGTCTTAACAGACGTAACTTCTGGCTATCACTCACGGTGACGTGTGGTATTTTCCACAGCACCTTACTAAGTGCAATTTTATAAGTTTCCTTTCTATCGGCCAACTGACATATTGCATTCAAATCATTGTTGCTTCTAATAAGCACTAATTCTTGTCGAATATTCATGATAATTTTATTAAAGTCTTCTGCATAGCCCATTATAAGTTTTAAGGGAATGCATACACTAAAGTTTCCTTTGTCATCTAATAGACTTGGATGGTTTTCAGTGTTCCATCCTGCATTTTGTAAATTAGAACTTTCACTTCGCGTAAGCGATACATAACCTTTAATAGTTGAGGTTATTCCAGGATTCCTTACTCGATCTATGCATACTCCTCCCAATTCGTAACGGATCTCTTCGAAAAGGTACATAAGACCATTGTTGGTAAACTTTATGTTGTCACTAAATGTACCATCCTCTTTTGTCAGTTTGCCTTCAATGTATAGAAAGCTTTGACTAGGTAAGGTATAGAGATCTTGGGTTTGAATAGGTATCCTAATTTCATCGTTGTTGTTCAAAGTCGTAGCAGAGTACGGTTGATGTGTATGATATTGGTAACTAACTATTGAATCATCACTTATTACGTTGTCTCCTACTTTTAGAATATTGGAACTCATTTCTTTGACTATAGGCACAATTCCAGTTGAATATTAAAAAAAGTGTCGAAGATTTGCACTAAGAAGTAACTTAAAACTACACCAATATCTCCTTATTTTTCCTATTATTATTATTATTATAATTATTATTATTATTTAGTTTGAATCCTAAGGAAATTAAAAAAGCTCTATTTTCAGATGTTAACTGATGTTCACGTAGTCTTGGACTATTGATTATTCCAGTGGACGACTTGTTTTTATGGTACTTAATGGGTAACCCTAATGCATTATCTTCATAAAGAAAAACCATGCTCTTATACCTGCTTTAGATGTAGTCTTACTGTTATCAGTTCTTTTCGGAAATTGACCAATTTTCCGTCCTGATCGGTTATTTTAAGCAATATTTCATCCACATAGCGCGTGTTTATTGGTAAATATATAACGTTTGAGGGTTTTTCAACAATCTTAAAACCGGGCGCCACCTCGGGATAAAACATGTGAACTATGTGAACCAGATTACCGTTATTGTAGGCATTTGTAACTAAATTACAGTCTACAGCAATGGAGTTGACCTTAAATATATCTACTGGGTTTTCGGATATATGCAATTTGTCTGCTTCCAATACTTTATTTTTGAACCCCAACAAACTTCCAATTGAGTTGTCTTTTGAAAAGTCTATTGACCTATTGCATTTTATTTCACACTGTAGTGTATTATGGTTTGCTTGCAATCGCAGTACAATTGGATCACCTTCTTTTTCCAAATTTAACGCCCTAACCAAGTAGTTCTGGATATCCTGTATTTCATAAGAGCCTTCAGGTAGTTCTATTTTTTTATTTTTACCATAGTGAAATACATTGTTTGATTTATCCACATTTGGAATTGAATTGTAACTTTCGAAATTTATTAAACCTAAAACGTACTCGTCACTTTCACTCAATATAATTGGTGGGTAAATCTTTGCAGAAATTGTTGATTCTTTCCCCGATAAGGTAAATGTAGATGACATTATAACTAAAAGAGAGAGAAACGATCACTACAAATCTATTCAAATAAATGAAACAAACCAGATAATGTTAATCTATTTATTCATTGTTCCATATGAGATAAAAAATTCAAACATAAATGGCCACAGTTGTAAGAATTGTAGGACTGAAACTGAGAATGATTATAAAATATATTACAAGTACCATTAGAATTAAAATATCTTAAAAGCTCTACGGGTGGGTGTAAATTACCAAAACTGTCAAAGTAAATAATATTTTTTCCATATTTTCGATATGCAGTCCAATGAGTGCCAGGTCCGTAGGAGTTGTCCAAATTAACTATAGCCGATTCATTTCTATAAATTTTTTTGGGGAGTTTATCTTTCATAAAAGTTCCACGAAAATAGGGTATTTTCAATTTTTTTGCATAGAAATCAAGTTCCAAGTTGTTTAGGGCGTGTGCTGGTAATGTTAGCTTATTTGACGTTTTGGACCTAAGTTGGGAAAAAAAAGTCCATATCCAGTTTTAAAGGGTTTCAAGTAGAGTCCCTTGCCAAGTGCAACTGCTTCCATAGTTCTATTGTGTCGTTTATTTTCTTCCAATTGACGTTTCGCTGCTTGTGCATCATTGATAGTTTTTGCTATGGCTGAAGCTCCACCGCTTAATGCTCCCAAGGCACTCAAACCGGCAAAAATCGGTATTAGTGGTAACACACCTCCTGTCTTGGGAATTCTAATTATTCTCGAGGATGGTGGTTTGATCCTTCGTTTTTCACCCTTAACTGTTTGAACTGCAATCTTTAAAGCGTCATCGATAGTACGAGGTTGATTTTTTAAAACATTATTTTTAATTTTTTTAGTTAACTGTGGAAAGTTTATACGTTTCTTTCCTTGTCTTCTGCTTCTCTGCATCTTTTTGTGTTGTATTTTTTGTTGTTGTTGTCTTTTCATCACTTTGGAGGATTTTTTCTTTCGGTTACGTTGCTTATTCTTTGAGGACATTGTTACTTTAATAGTGCTCGGTATTAACTAATTTGAAAACTAAAAATCTTAAATATTTATACAGTATCTAGCTTTTAAATCTTTTCTTCGGTTCAAAAACAATATTGTTGTTGTTGTTGTCCTCAGAATCACTTCGTTTACGTTTTTTCAATTTTTGTGAAATTAAATCGTTGTCGTTGATTTCTAACTTCGTTTTTTTTGTATTGTTATCATAGTCAATATCAGACGAAATATCTGCTTTACGCTTGTTAAACGTTTGGATATCCATTTTCATTTCATTTTCGAAAAGTTTTTTTTCTTTATTGCTGCTGCTGGGTCGGCTACTTTTAACAGTTTTTATGTTACGATTTAACATTTTTTCTTTCATTTTCTTTTCATGATAATTGTCAATGTGTTCACTATCACTTGATTCCTCTTCAAAATTTTTAACGATTTTCTTTTTATTTTTTGTGGGACTAAGGGGAGAATTCTTTCTAACTCGCTGCTGCTGCTGCTTTTGTTGAGCTTTACTCTTGTAAGAATTCACTTCTTCAAGCAAGGCTTCAATCTTTTTTAAATAATTTTCCATACTTTTTGCACTTTGTGCCATGACAGTTGAACCTTTACGTAGAACGTTACAAGTTTGTTTCACACACTGATTATTTTTAGAACTCTCTTTCCTTTTTATACCCATACCTAGTTTTAGCTTAGCTTGCATGGCTGTTGATACACCTAATGCAGCTAGTTTTTCGCTCCAACCAGCCTCTGATGATGAACTGATTCTGCTCAAAGCACTTTTAAGAAGAATCTTATCAGCCTGATGACGATTACTTAAATCCTTGTTATTTGAATAGGCAATATCATGTTGCTTACATGCTGCATCCAAGGGATTAATTCCTTTATCACCACGTGCTAAACGTTTCTGCAGCTTGGTACCCGGTCCACAGAACTGGTAGCCAGGTATGTGCATCTCGAATGGTAGTTTATTTATTACAGTATTTAGCAGATCATTTCCGGTTTTTTTTGTTTCACTTTGATTTGTATAATATCTCATGATTGTAAGACGTAACAAAACATACTAACTATAAATTGTTATGTTGTCGTCTATTATTGTTATTCATATTTTATTCTTTTTCATGTCAAGATTTGTTTTTTAACGCTATGAAGAAAGTTGTGAAACAAAAAACAACTTTAAACATTCAAAATCACGACGAAGTTAAAAGAGGAAGTATCAAACACAGTAAATTGCTACCGTCTACAATAAGGGCAGTTATCACAGGTCCTTCAAACTGTGGAAAGACCAATGTTATGATTAGTCTGCTGGAACATCCAAATGGATTGAAATTCGAAAACGTCTATCTCTACTCAAAATCTCTTTATCAACCAAAGTATGTGTATCTGGAAAAGCTGTTGACACCAATCAAAGGTATCGGTTACTATACCTTTAACAATGGTGACACTATCCTCGATCCCTCTGACAGTAAATCTAACTCTGTAATCATTTTTGACGATGTGGCATGTGACAAACAGGATGTAATGAGGGAATATTTCAGTATGGGACGTCATAATAACATTGACTGTTTCTATCTGTGTCAAACCTATGCTAAAATACCAAAACACCTAATAAGAGACAATGCCAATGTTTTAATATTATTCAAACAAGACGATTTAAACCTACGTCATGTTTACACAGATCACGTGGGTACTGATATGTCATTTGAAGATTTTAAGTCAATTTGCGGCTTCTGCTGGGGAAAACCTTATGGGTTCTTATCAATTTTCAAAGACAATAAAATGAATGATGGACGTTATCGATATTGTTTGGATAACTATATATATCTCTAACATAATGACATTTTATTAGTTTACTTGAAAATCTACTTAAATTGAGTTGTGGCTATGGTTGGGCTCGATAGAAACAAGAAACAAACTGCGAGAAAAGTTGTGAAAAAACAACTTATAACCAAAAGAAATGAAATTAAAAACAAACTAAAACTTCTTAAGCACGGTCAAATGACACATGAAAATCTTTTATTGAAATTGAATCTGAATATTGAAAATAAATTAATTCCTAGAGAAACTGTGACTTTAAGCAATGCAAGTTCAATACCTGTTCACAACGAAGAAGGTAGAAATCGTTTAAAACAAGAACAAATTGAATATAATGTATCTGACTCTGACGATTATGACACACAATCCACAGTGTCGGAACCGGCGGTATCACTACCCAAACTAATACAGTCCACACCAGAAGCAAAATATGATTATACACCAAAGGTACTAACAGCCACTGCACCGCGTCCAAAGCGAAGATTATCCTTTTCAGCGATCGGTCAGCCGAAAAATAAATTAAAACAAAAAATGATTCAAGATGTGGAAACGGAAATGCAAGAAGACGAAGCTCGGAAACAAAAAGAGTTTGAGGAACAACTAGATAAAACGATTAAAGACAAATCACTTAGCGACTATTATGAACAATATCACCCACTTCCTTTAACGTATATTAAAAAGTTTATTAAAGACCCAAACAGTGAGAATTCAGATGGAAAATTTAGAGTTCAGTTTGATCCAGACATTGAACGATTTTCCATTGGAAACAAGAGGATTGATTTTGACGGACCTGATCTTTTAGTAGCTGGGAAAAAATATAAAGGTACTAAAGGGCTTTACGGTTTACTTTTCAATCAGAATATTCCTAAAATCTATACTAAAGACGACGCTCAAAATTACGCAAATATATTATTCAATACTAAAGCTGTTGAAAAATATTTTGATTCAACTATGGTGTCTACAAATAAAAATAAGAAATTTACAAGAATTATTGAGCCAATTATGATGCAACAAGAGACAGATAGTGATTGTGGTAGGGAAGAAAATGTTAAACAAGGAGAAGGAATGCTTATGACAGTGACAAACCGACCAGTTGATTATGTTCATTGGGACGACCCTAATGAACTTGTGGATAGACTAAGATTGTTACTTGCATCTCAAGCTGCAGGTAATTCGAGTCACAACAACGAAATCGTTTCAATCATCGAGGAATTACGAGAAGCTCAAATTATAGAATAATTTCGAAAATGTCTAAATACGTTACAGATGTAAAACGTCATATTGTTGAAGAAATACATAAGCCAGCCAGAATTAATTTTCAACGACGAAAAGTTATAATTAAGTCCCTTTTGGATCTTATGCAAGCAGATTTAGTCGACATGAGGGAATATGAAAAGGAAAATAAAGGTTATAAATACATCTTAGTAGTCATTAATTGTTTCTCCAAATATGTATGGACATTTCCATTAAAATCGAAAACGTCAAAAGAAGTCGCTACAATGCTGGAAAATGTGTTCAAATCTCAAACACCGATTCACCTGTGCAGTGATTCTGGAGGAGAATTCACGGGCAAAGAGGTACAAAACTTAATGAAAAAGTATAACGTCAAACATTACGTGGTGTATAGTGAAAAAAAGGCTTCAATCGTCGAAAGAGTTAATCGCACACTAAAAGGAATGATGTGGAAAGAATTTAGCATTCAAGGGTCCTACAAATGGTTTGACTTGATTAAAAATATTACAAATGTTTATAACAACAGAAAACATAGGACCACAGGTTTCAAACCTTCAGAAATAACAAAAAAGCATGAAAAACTTTTGTTGGAGACTGCCTATAGCAAAATAAAAATTGCTCCCAAACCAAAATACAATGTAGGCGACCATGTTCGCATTTCTAAATTTAGAGGAGTGTTTGATAAGCAATATAGGCCGAATTGGTCTACTGAAATATTTATAATCAAGAAAGTTCAACTTACAAATCCAGTGACATACCTACTTCAAGATGCAGAGAAACAAGACATCAAGGGAGGATTCTATGAACTTCAATTGCAAAAAGTTAAATATCCAGACATTTATTTAGTGGAAAAAGTGTTAAAACGTAAAAATAATAAAGTATTTGTAAAATGGTTAGGTTTCAGTGATAAGCATAATAGTTGGATAGATAAAAATAATGTAGAGTGACTTAATAAAATAATTTTGTTTCATGTACGTTTTATTTATTATATATTATTTACATGTTTTCTACAAATAATTTATTTATCTTCAAACAGAAAAACAATATTTATAATTATATTTACGAGACACTATTGACGCCTAGTTCAATCTACTTTCTTTTATAAATAAAACTCTACCACTTTTTTTTAATTATTGTTCTATTGGTGAGTAAAAATCACGTGAATTTACATCACACCCACTAAGTAAAACTAAAAACAAATAAAATAAACCATAGTAGTTTTTTTACATTTTAATTTCAATATTTTTGTACTGTTCTATTTTGACATTAAAATCATAGACCTAATACTATTTACACCAAATACATAATTCACTAAACAAGTATCACAAAATTTTAATAACTTTACTCTATGTTTTAAGTGTTTATTAATATTTTTTTCAACTAAACAATTACATATTTGACATAAAAATTGTATTCTTTCAAAATCCATTTTGTGTAACGTACAGGGTCTTATTATAATAAATATATAATTTGACATGTACTGTAAACAGTAGAATTTACACTAAAAATGTCTCCTAATTCTGTCTGACCAGTGCTGTAAACAGTGGAATTTGCACTAAAAATGTCTTTTAGTTCTACAGGCTTACAATCAAGATAAATATTTTTATTTCGAAAATATCTGGCAGTATACCAGTTACAATATATATCTGCAGGTTCATTAATATTCACAGGAACATATGTTAAGTTTGATACACTGTCTTTTAAGTGAGGCACTAGACCTATTTGCTGATTAGCCAATTTAAATATTTTATCGTTTGGCTTTACATTTTCATCAGGTTTTATTAAATCATAATGTATGTGAAACCATACATTATAACCAGTGTCTTGAAATGTTCTTAAACCAACATTTCTCAAAATATAATATCGTCTATTATTAATTAAAACAAAATTATAACTGCGCTCTTCTGGATAATATTTCTTTGTCGTCGTCGTCACCGTCGTTGGTTGACTATTAGTTAGGACACAATAATTGAAAAGAATACCATAGAAAAGTAAAACAAATTTACTCATTATTTTGCAGCCTTCTCCTTCTTTCGTACTCTTCTTTTAAATAATACAAAACGGTATATCTATTAATACTCTTTTGTCCGTTAACCTCTTTGTGAATTTTTTCACAGCGGCAAAATGCACAGATGTTTGGAGATATTGAGTTCCCTTTACACTCTTGACACGTTCTGTTGACTGGAACAGGCATATATTACCACCAGTCTGGTTCGTGATCGACTGCTATTAAATCCTCTGTATTTTACATATATATATATATTAATTACTTTAAGTGCTATACGTTTTTTATCATCTGGTATAAGCTATTATTCGAAACAAATATTATTTATTATAACAACATTATTATTGATCATCTCAATACTACACAAACATCTCCTTATCTACATCCTCGACCTTTTCTTATCTGCGAACCTGAACTCTAGTCTTACGTCGTCGTCATCGTCGTCGAAAATGAAAACAAGCTATTCTCGGTATTTTTCCAAAAACTAATATTTTACGTATTTATTCAAATATTGCTCATCTCAATACTACACAAACATCTCCTTATCTACATCCTCGACCTTTTCTTATCTGCGAACCTGACCTCTAGTCTTACGTCCAACATTAACAGAAAAACAATTCTCGGTACTCGACCTTTTCTTATCTGCGAACCTGACCTCTAGTCTTACGTCGAACATATTAATTTTAATTAACAGAAAAACAATTCTCGGTACCACGGAATTCGGCGAGGCGAGACTCGGCTCATGAAATTATACCAGAAGTGCGGCGTGAAGCCCTACAAACATTCTATTTTTTTTTTACCACATGTGTTGTACTGTATAACTGCGTATTATTACTATTATTGCTCGTTTAAAAGATAAACAAGATCATCTAAATTGTTTACTTATTACGACGTACTGCATGGCGGTAGTAGTAGTAGTCTAGAAGTTCAAAATTTGACAAAAAACAACTCTCGGTGTCGACGGTTCGAATCCAGGCGGGCGCGCGTGGGCTTTTTTTTTTTTCTTCTAAGAAACAAATTAGTAATAATTATAGCGGTGCATGTGTGTGTGTGAGTGCCAAAAAAACACTTCACATATAAGTCTTTTTTGCTTCTACCTATTTACATCCTTATAAAAACACCACCATCCCCCCATAAAATAAAACTACCCGACGGGTCTCAACGCCTTTTTGAACACCTACACTAATAAGGCCCTTCTGGTCAACAGCCTCTGGTCATTGTCGACCACTTCTTCTTCGGCCATTTTCAGGCATTTTTCAGGATTGTGTCACTTTTTAACACGTACTTTTTGAACACCTACACTAATAAGGCCCTTCTGGTCAACAGCCTCTGGTCATTGTCGACCACTTCTTCGGCCTTTTTCAGGCATTTTTCAGGATTGTGTCACTTCGTCGCCGAAGAAGTTGGACACACCCAATCTTTGGACAGACAGGCCATCCTCGGTCACAGTACCCCGCCTTCTATACTACTGACGACTAGCTCTATAGCATTCAACATATATCTAAATATCGTGGAACACATGTGATAATGCTCAAAAATGGGATGGTCTCTCTCTAATTCTTCGTAAAGATGGTTGATTCTCCAGGATATTTTCTCTTTTCCGATACCGGATTCGCACAACAGGAACGTTTTTTTCTGAGTATTCTCCAAAAATTAAATATCTTCTGCATCCATTTTCAACTATAAAAACTGGTGACGACCACAGCGATAAAATGAGCAGCGCGAAGTGCAATCGACTAAAGTAGATGTCCCCTACCGCCTGTTGCCGTTAGCCGTTATTGTTGTGCGAAGCGCGTTGAACGTATCTGCTTCCAATGGACGGCTAATCCTCTTGGCAGTATACAAGGCTTTCAGGAGTACATACGGTGTTGAGCGAACCCAGAGACAAAATCGTACTGTGACACGAAGTGCAACTGTGGCATTTCATAATCAAGTCCCAGCTATTTTCCTCATTGAGAGCAAAGAATACGAACATTCTGTGTGGAAGCTATTCAAGATGATTTTGGGACTATACGTCTAAAGATACAATTACATACCCGGAACTCAGTCGAACAAAATTTCCACGCTGTGCAGATCAAGCGCTGCGAAATAGGCTTCCGTTTTCCATGTTTTCTTGGGTTCCAGGATGCTAAAATCGAACCGGTACTATTTTTCCCGTTTATTTCGTATTATTATTAGTCATTATGGTTTTTTACAGATTTTTTTTATCACATTTTTTAAAGAAATCCGTTTAAAATCTCCAGATGGTCGAGCCTCCTTCAAAGAAGTTGTCTACGTTTGTTTCTATCATTACCCGTGCAGCGAGGCCGGTTTCGAAATGTTTTTTTTTAAATTTTGATTCTGGCAGTCCTCACCAGGTCAAAGTCGGTATTTTCATTCAGACTTAAGACAATAGTTATTTAGATAAAAGATTATCTGTATTTTACTCCTTCATTTGACACTTTTTGCAAAAAGCTAGGATAAAGTAAAAATTTTTCATCGATCAGTTGATTGACGTCCGGTGGATGTGAAAAATAACTTTCTTAAAAATCTAGAATGTATTCTGAATGAAAGAGGGTGATAAAATATACCTTTTTTGATATTCATTTTTTAAGTTTTCGCTTTTACTTTGGCTTTGACATAACAATTTGTGTTTTGCAACAAAATATCTAAAATTTTTATATTAAAAGAAAATTGACAGATGGAAGACCGAAGAAAATATTCGCATACGTTTTATCTCAAAGCTCAACACCAAATTTCATACATGTAAGATCATTATCTATATATTTTGATTATTTAATAAAATGACTAAATTAACCTATTTATTAATGTACTGGAATTTGCAAAAAAAAAGTTATTTCCTTGCTTGCAGGTAGCATTGAGGATGTCGAAAGGATGATTTTAATTGGATAAAGATTTGTACGAAATACAAAGTCTCTACATTTTCCATTTCACCTCTACGTGCAACAGCCACTATCCTTATTTTCATAAAAAATAAAAGACATTTCACGGATCCTCCCAAATTTTTGTAAAGTTCTAATATATATCGTATGCCCAATTTGGTTTACCAAACGAAAGTAATTATAATAAATTAATAAATAAGTGAATCGTATCAAACAAGACATTAAAGTAAATTGTTTTTTAGTATACGTTATTTTTATTTCTTACTTTATACGGCATACCGGGTACGAATCAAAAGCGTCGCTTATATTAAAGTAGGGGTTTGTTTCTCTTTTCTACTAGTTCTATGCAATTAGTTTTTTCGTTTTTTTAATGCATAACTATTCCCACAAAAAATGTTATACAAAAATAAAACCGACTTAAAAAATGCACTAAAAAGTAAAAAAAAATATTTTATTTAATCTGGAATATGTTACTCTGGAAATTCGGTACCAAACTTATTCTTAATTACCTAATATTAAAAATATATTTATCGAAGGTACGTTCTGTTCTGATGTTTTTGATGTTTAAGCCCACGAGTATGATGTCTTACAGTCTTTATTAGTTTGGCGCCGACTTCATACAGTAAAATTTTCCAGATGAAATAAATTAATATTTTTCACTTTTTAGTGTATTTTTTTAAGTCAGTTTTATTTTTTTTATAATTTTTTTATTCCATTCTTTTTAGTTCTATTTATACGAGTTTTATTGTAAAAGTTAAGTTTAACAAATAGCCACTGGGTCCAATGCATATTATGTAACATAATTTTATAATATATCATATACAATGGTAACATACATACTTTTTCTTCCGGATAGATGGTAAACGCATATAGTGAAAGCATATATTGTTCAATGTAACATCGAATAAACAGTTAAAAATGGCGTCGTTCCGCTATTTTAATATTTTTTCGATATGCTTGCTATGGGATCACTCTGGTAACATCCTAAATATTACTTGAAAATTTCATCCAAATTGGTTACACCAACACGGAATAACCGATGTACATACATAAAAAACAACATGGGATCGAATTAATAACCTCCTCTTTTTTATATTAATGTCTTCCACACATCTTTTCTTATAATGATAATGAATCCCATAAGCACATCTATATATTTTGATTGTGTTAATCGGAACACACTACTTCATAACTGAATTATTAAAATCTCGGCAAAACACATGCATGTGTCGTAAACACATCCTCCTAACAAATGCGAGGATAATTTTGAACAGAAATGGGATTTCATGTTTGGATGGCAGACTATTTCCACAATTCTCCGTAGTAGAATGGAAATCAAATACAGCATAGAATCGATATGGATTCACTTGTGTAATGGGTATTTGGTAGTTGTTCATTTGCTATCTTGCTCATCTGTTTTATGTTCGTCGTTGCGCCTGATTTGATTTTAAATCAATAAGCGCTTTGAAACCAATTTAAATTAAACCACCTGTGTAATTCATAAATGTCTACATTAAAAAGAGCGTATTATTCACATGTTTTGCTTACTTTTTTGAAATTGCTTAATATTTACAAACATGTAGCGACAAGAAATTTTTACTGCCACTATATATAGTGTGTATCAGCCAAATGCAATAAATTCGATAATAAATAAATGTAACTGTGGCTAATATCAACATTCTTATTTTAAATGTACTACCCTATATATTATTCAATTTTTAGATCCTTCAGAAAATAGACATATTTCATGTAAAATGTCTTATACTTATCTTCAACTGTTTCGGAAACATTAAGTGTTTTCAGATTTATTGCAAAAATTAAAATACAGAAATTACTTGATTTGATTATTGAAAAACTAATAAGTAATAATGTTTATTTCTTGATAATGTAAAAGACCAAAAAAAAGCAAATTTAGGAAGTGTTAAAAATGCTCACCGCGAACGTCTTGGCAACATCCTAATCTTAAATAGTTGCTCAACATTACGTTAATCAACATCTCAGGCGTGACCGATCTAATCGCAAGCGTTATTCGTCATCTTAAGTTAAGTTAAGCTAAGTCGATGGGTTTAGTTTTGCATACAATAATTTTGATATATCCCGAGAAGAAAAAGTCTAATGGCATCAGGTCAGGGGATCGTGCTGGCCATTCAATCGATCCTGGCCTCCCTGTCCACCGATTTGGAAATATTCCGTTGAGGTACTGCCGGACATTTTGTAGTGGGGCGGTGCTCCATCTTGCTAAAACCATATCATATTTGTAGAAACTTCTGGGTTTGCTGAATCAAGATATAAGTTTGTGAAAGTTAGCACATTATTTTGAAGTAGTGCTAAATAATTATTGCTATTCAAATTGTCATCAATGAAAAAGAGGCCTATGATATGATCTCCAACAATTCCTGCTCAAACATTAACTTTTTCAGGATATTGCGTATCTTCTTCCCTCATCCAGTAAGGATTTTCCCTAGACCAGTAGCGGCAATTTTGACGATTAGCATGAGCGTGAAGTGTAAACGATGCACTCATCAGAAAACAAACATTTTCTAATTCGAACACATTGTTATCTAACATTACCATCATTTGTTCACAAAAATACGTTCTCCTATCAAAATCGTCTTCCATGAGCTCCTGAGTTGGTATCACTTTATAGGCATTTATTTTCTTTTAATGTTCATATAATCGATGAATGGTTAACATCGAATATTGGGGCTGCTTGTGGACTAGGGGGTATGTTTTTTCCTTAAACTCAAGCATAATATCCAATTTGGTATCATTACTTATTGCATTATCAGCTGCGTTTTTTATCTGCCTTACTTTGTCCCTCGGGATATAGGCGGAAAATTTGGAAATTGTTCATGAAATAAGCGAGCAACTTCCATTTGTGTCCGTGTGTTAACTCCATAACCAATCATCTGTAGAATTGTTATTTTATACATTTCTGTTAAATGAACTATTTTTCTTATATGCAGTTAATGAAATTCAAACGATTATGGGAAAGAAGTATTGACTGTGTTGTTAATTTTTGCTATAATCTAAAAATACTTAATATTTATAAAGCAGTTGAAGATAGGTATTGGCCATTGTAAATGAAATATGTCTGTATGTAATATGTCACTATTTTCTGAAGAATTAAAAAATTCAATAATATATAGGGTGTTGCATTTAAAATAAGAAAATTGTTATTGATCACTCTTACATAACACACGCTGCATAAAAAGTTTTGTTGAAAAAAATTCGCAACTAAAAATACCAATTGAGGTGTCCGAGCGTTTTTTCGAACATGCCCCATTTATTTATTACCGAATTTATTCGATTTGGCTCATATGAAACTGACAGGATACTTCCTAAATTTTCTGTTCCTTTGCGAAACTGGGACGATTTGTGGACCAATCCCAATGAACTGCTTCAGTTGAGTATTAGGGATTTTGTTTTGTCCTCTAATACAATTTTACAGTTTTTCCATCAAAGTTAGAAAATCCGATTAACCGTTGAAACGACCGATTACTGATTTTCAATCAATAAACTCCGGATATCCTACCGACTGCGCCAGTTATATTTTATTATCGAGCAAAACTCTTTTTAAAAATCAACTTAAAATTTATTTTAAAATGAAAAATTTCAGTTTACTTAAAATGCCTGTTAATATCAATTACTTCAGCTTGACTGACTGGCAATGGCGTCCTCAACTGGTTTTATGAGATTTCTTGCTGACGCTACGGGATTGGAGCATATTTCTTCTACCTTCTATATGATCAACTTTAATAGTAACTTCATATAGCATATATAACAGCATGCTATCAAAAATAAATAAATTAGTAGAGTTAAAAAATTGGGAATTCAATAATTGGGTCCATTTCGATATTTGGCTCATTTTGTAAGATTTGGCTTCTTATTGAATATAAGTTGTTGAGTTCAATATCGTCCAAATGGATTGAGAAGTTCGATTTTTCTTCAGGTTGATTAAGTTTGATATTTGGGAATACTATTGATTGCCTATTGATTCCTGATTCTTCAGTACAAAAGATTCTCTGTGTTGTCTTTAGTTTATAATTCCTTGGAACATCGAAAATGTAGGAGCCTATCAAGTTTAGAATTTCTTCTTGATTTTCACAGTTTAATTAATAAACAAAAAAATTTTCCATTTCTGGAAAGAATCCTATGAATACGCTTATTTCCTCAATAAGTTTGAGATTCGACTTGGACGTTGTTACATGGATTTTTCTGCAAGTAAAGGTATTTTGGCCGTCTAGTAGTTGAATTTCGCTAGGGTTCTTATTTTTCCTTCCTTAAAGGTTTATCCCTTTACAAATATACTTTTGAGGGCTGATTTTCTTGCAGGGATCGCTTGTAAATGTGTAGCGCAACTCATTTTTTATTAAATATTTATTTCGCGGGATTATCGCCCTAAATTGACCTTTATTATATATAGGTATAGAATAAAGATGATAATAATTAAATACTGATAATTGTGTTATTTTTATCTTTAAAATGTTATTTATTACATTATATGAAGTGTAACATTCTATATCAATTATTTTTTGAAATAGAAAAGTGTTTTGTAAATTTACTTTTAACGGTAATTGCCTTTTATCTAGTTGTTTTTTAATATTTAAAAGTTCCTTATACAAGTCATTTGTTTTTATTATACTAGGATGCATTATATTAATTGTAGCAAAAGAAATTTTCGACATCTTGCAAAATGGCATTAATTATTTCATAGAGATTAATTAGCTAATTCAGAAAATCTATTATCAAAAGCGAATCTCCTTGGGAACCTTCGATGAATTTAAAAATGTGTTTTATTTTATTTTCCAAGATTCGTTCGTTTTCTCGTATCTTTTTGACCGTGCTATTAAATTGGTTTACAATATTTAGTGAGATAGCATTTTGATGAGTTATAGTTTTTGCTAACTTGTTTTGTTTATCTTAAAGTTGTTTAAATTATTGTATCTTTCTCCGTCTGAAAATTGCTACTAATTGATTTAAATATAGAACCTAAGCTACTGATTGAACCACGTTTAATTCGTTTGGGATGAGGTAGTATTTCATTTATTTTGGTTTCCACCTTTTTTATTAGCCTTAATATTTTAAAATAGCTAGAAGTTTCATTTTTATATTCACTATTTAATTCTATAGATCTAGACATACGTTCTGTTTCGCTATCTAATAAATTAATTTCGTCAATTATAGGGTTTAGGTCATAAAAATGTAAGAGATACACGAGTCCTGAACTTTTGCATTTCTTAATTTTATAGGAATTATGCCGGGATTGCTGCTTAAGTTTCTTACGGCGATATTATCTTGAAAACCACCGATGAACGTTTTGAGAAATCTAGAATAGGAATACTTAATTAGTTTGCGAGGCCTTTTCAGGTTACTCATGTGTAATTTAGGCTCGTTTTCCGAAGAATCTGTTTTACTAATATTATCTTACTTTGTCAGTATTGTGGGTTTTTTTAAATACATTAGCGGTTTTTTGTCTAATGTGTTTTCTAACATATGCTTGTTGTTCGAGTTAAAATATATCAGGGTTTTCTATGACAGAATTTTCAACTTGTGTATTGTTTGAACTAGGTTGCTTACTAAGTGACGGGTTATCTGGCTTATCGTTTGGCGGGTCATTACTGCTTGTGGGATCAGGGTTTTGGCTGAGGCTTAAATTTTAATCTATGTATTTATTTAGGTCAAATGTCATTTGTATCGTTGGCATGAATTTCTATATGTGACATGGCGTCGACATTAGTATTGAGTTTGCCTTTTTTATAAAATTGGGTCTTTTAATGAAAATAACCATTGTAGAGGGTTATGATCCGTTATTATGTTAAATTGCCTACCGTATAAATAAGGACAGAAGTATTTTGTTGCCCATATAATGCATAAAAGCTCTTTTTCTATAGTGGAATAATATTGTTCGCTATCGTTTAATGTTCTCCATGCATAAGCTATCGGAAAGTCATGACTAATAGTCCCTTGAAATAGGACTGCTCCTAATGCTATATTACTGGCATCGGTTGTTAAATTAAATGATTTTGAGAAATCGGGATACCTAGTTATAGAGTCATTAATTAATAGGTTTTTACATGTTTCAAAGTATTTTAAAAACTCCTCGTTATGTATAATTACTGCGCCCCTTTTTAAACATTTTGTTTAAAAAAGGGCATTTGGGGCTTTGTCAGTTTAGCAAAATTAATAATACATTTTCTATAGTATCCTAATAAACCTAAGAATCCTTTGATTTGTTTAGTTGATTTTGGAATAGGGTAATGGTTTATGGCTTTTACTTTATCAGGGCTTGGTTTTACTCCTGAGGGGGTAACAATATGTCCTAAATAAGCTGCTTCCTTTCGAAGGAATTCTGCTTTATCTAATTGAACTTTGAAATTGGTTTCGCGTAAACGCTCGATATGTTCTTGTTATTATGTAGAGTATATAATTACGTCGTCTATAATATATTGCGCGTTTTTCATTTTGTAAACCTCGAAAAACATTGTCCACTACACGTCGAAAGGTCGCGGGGGCATTTTTAAGTTCGAATGGCATACGTAAAAATTCGTGATGACATTTTCACAACTAAATGCGGTTTTTTTAGTCCATTTGCATTTGATGGAACCGGCTTGTTAAATCGAGGGTAGAGAAGAACTGACACTGCCCTAACTTGTCTAGGAGGTCTGTAATATTCGGTAAAGGATACCGTTCGTCTATCGTGGCTTCATTGAGTTGCCGATAATCTATGACACATCTAAACTTAGTTTGGCCACTTGCGTTAAATTTTTTGGGACTACCCATATAGGGGAACACCACGGAGAAGTGCTAAGCCTAATATCGTAATATAGCATTTTTTGAATAAATAAATTAATATATACCTATAAAATAAGGCCAAAATATAAGAAAAAGAATCCCTATATGTTTATACCTAATAGACAATGGAAACAGGCCTAGAAATCATCTTCTAGAGCATCAAAACAAATCGAATGTAAACGAATTTCCACGCCTAATCTCGAAAGTTCGATGGAAAAAATTCGACCAATAGAAATACAGAACCCGTACCTTCGGACCAATCAGGATCGAGCTTGGCTTGGATTAATCGACTCTAGAAATTCTATAATTATATTAATTAATTTAAAATACTTCTAGTTAAGATAACATAATGAAACTTTGTAGAAATTATGCGTTTTTATGCGCTTCACGCCTACATAAAAATCTTTCAAGTATCTCAACTAATTGTATCAGAAATAAAACTGTTTTAATTTTTCAAAAACCTAAAACTAAATATTTTTCAAAAATTTTTTTGAAATTGAAATTTTTACATTTCTAAAAAGCCATTGTCGAAGCAAACAATTTAGTAAAAGAATAATCAAAATCCGTTTATAAACAATTGAAAAAATCAACTTTAAAATTTTAAATTCAAATTTGCAAGTACGTTATTTTTCAGATTTTCAATTTTAAATTCTAATAAAATTTTTTCTGTAAAAGGCAATCAAGGGCCGTAAGGACTATCTGAAAGAGACCCCTTAGGGCTACCTTGTACAAAAATTCCAAATCGATATATGAAGAAATGACCGAGTTATGAAAGGAAGAAGGTAAGCGTCGTGAACGCCGCACCTAGAAAAGGACGCCACGTCCATAACTCCTGAACGCGAGCTCCTAGCGAAAAAAAGCTCTAGAGAGAAAATTTTCAAAATGACTCAAACTATAACATATCAAAATTCCAACTTCGTAGCAAAACTTTTGTAGAAGAAAAATTTTTCATTTTTTTAAAATATCCAAATGGAACTTTCACAGGATGAAAGCCCTAAATAAAAGAAGCATTTTATATAATGAAACATTTTGTGAAAAAACTAATAGAAAAGCAGAAAATAGACCTCGGAAGGATAGCACCAGGTCCTGGTGAAAAATTTCAAGATCTCAAAAACCACGCATAGGAAAAATCCCAATTTTTACTGGCGTAAATAACTATTAAAGAAACATCGTTTGACAAACTTTCAGACCTGTATGAATTTTTTATTCGAAAAAATTAAAAGTTATCAGAAATTAATGAAACTCGGCCAGAATACGCATAATACAATGCTATTTCTGGGAAAAATCTAAAACTGCAAAATAACTCAAAAACAACGTTCCCACGGGACTTCAAAGTTTCCCGGGAGATGTTATCCCTAAAAATTTTTGCCAGAAACTGAACCAAAAAGTCGACAGTTTCGTTCACGGAACTCTGCTTAGAATGGCCGTGATTGGTCTAGAGCTGACAAAAAGGTGTAACCGTGACGTCGACGCTGCAAACATAAAAATGGCCAGAAATTTGAATCTATAGCATTTCGTGATTTCAACTCGTTAGTGACAGTGTGTTTAATAAGTCCTCCTAAGCGCCGCACAGTGGTAAAAAGGGTCAATCTAGGTAGACTTTGCTCATAACTCCCAAAGAAATAAACGAAATCACCTGAATATTTGTGGGTATCTTTCTAAGATCATTACCGTCTTTGTCTAAGCAGTGGTGCTGATTCGATGCACAGTGGAACGATCTTATGGTACGCCGGGACAAAAGTCGTAACTCCCATTATTTAACTAAAATCAATTTAAAAACAGAAAAAAATATTTGTTAATTACAGCCCATCGCTACTTAACAAGGAGTTTTAAAAGGTTTGGTGCCACTATTATAATGGATGCTATGATGACACATTTACGTTAAAGTTAACGTAAAACATGTTATATTACGATAACAGTGCATGCAGAACAGTCAGGATAACAGCATTCTTAATTTCCATATGATGTATAGGTCGACAACAGATTATGTTATACCTACTGTTAAAAAAGGAAATTATTTTTGTTTTAACGTATTAAATGCGCAATATCTATTACTAACTTCTGAAGTATGGTAATTGATCGAAATCGTATTGTATTATATTTATATTTAGTAAAATCATTGTATCATAATATACAAACCGAAAGTACTTTAGAAATAAAAATATAACATATTTAATGTTTTAAATAGTTATAATAGTTAAAGTAAGTTTTTTTTGTGCATAAAAATAAATTCAGAAACATATTCAATATTAGGCGATAACAGTGATAGACATGTTAGATTGGAGAAAAAAGATAAGCACATTTATTTCAATACCCAATAAATCTGTGTTTTTATTATTTAAAATAAACATACAGTTTTTGTTGGTACATATACGTATGGTATTAATAAAAGTGAACACCTAAACAAATAAATTATCATTCATTCCTAAACCATCTACCTACCCGTAACCATGGAAAGACAATTTGTTAGAGAACATATGATGGGTCTGTTTGATGTACATTTCAGGCCCGCTCTTCAACATATGAGCCCAGAAGCCCTGAGGGTTTTAATTTTCGGTTTCGATGCTATTTCTCCCGAAGATAATCGAGGATCTATGCGGCAAGAAATAGAAAATTTCGTGCAAGAAATTACAAATTCAGGCCAGGCAGTTGGGGTTCTGGACGAACAACGTAGACAGGAAAGAGGTTTACGCCCCCCGCGCCCGAATGTGGAGGAATAAATAAATTGTAAATAATAAAATTAAATAACAATTGCAAATAAAACTTTGTACCATAAAAAATTGACATGAACTTTCAGTTAAATAATAAATTTTTGAATTAATGTTTTTATTTTTATTTAATTTATTCAAAAGGAATATTTATATATCTATAAATTGTAGATCAAAACAAAGGATATAGATTATTTATTCAAAATAGAATACTCGTTAGATCTATATAAATCAAAAACCTAACTAGCTGGCTCTAATAGTAGATCTAATAATCGTCTGGAAAACATTTATCTTTATGCCTAGAATGTAACAAAGCAGCACCATCCCCAATTGGTAAAGTTGAAATATATGGGTCAGATGAATAAAGAAGCGAATGGAACAAGTCTTCCATCGTACTCTTTCGACTGATTTTTCTTGTGTTTTCTCTTCTGAATCTTCTCAAATCCTCATTTCTCGCTTCAAGGGCTTCTTCGGACATCATCCCAATGGCTATGGAACAACTGTCAATTATTTCATGTGCATGGATTAATAGCTTATGCACGCTGGCTGGCATTGGATACCAATTATAAAGAGACACATATAGTTCAGCAGTGTCTCGCGTATAAGCTGAAAATTGCTTCACATTAATGGCAAATCCACTAGAAACAGCTTGAAGAATGATATTGAACCTTTTCAGCAATCCTTCATTAAGTCCAGTTATTGTGGCGACAAGAGTATAGCTTTCAAAAAAACGAGCTGCTGTGTTGCCGTCGTTACTTGATCCAAACCCTTGTTTTACAACATCAACCAGCAATCCGGTTTTTTCCCGCAACTGTCTTTGTACTTCATTTTTGGTTTTTTGGAACATTTCCAAATTCATTGCCTCTTTTTTGTAAATCCGCCATTTCAGTATTCGCAGCCGATAAGAAATATTCAAAAACATCTCAAGACAGCGAATGTAGGCGTGAAGTGAAGAAACTCCGAAGTTGTACTGTGATGTATCTTTTGGCCGACTAAATATTGATGGAAGGTCATTCATTGACTTCGGGGTAGCACCGCATATGTTGCAGATTTGAACCGATTTCCGGGTATATGCACTAATGGTCTTACCGTCAACCATGGTCATCTTAAGGTCATAGTATATTTTATAAATTGTGTTTCCCCCATCTACATGAATCACTGTTGGTTGTAAACTTTCTATTTGTGACTCAATTGCTGAAATTTCCCTCCTTGTCTGTAGGGTACTCTCTTTTTCAAAGACAATTTTAATTGGCCTACAAAACCGTGGAGAAGACGATTTTCTGTTGTGCCAAAGTACTTTGTCGATAGCATTTTTTGTTTTTAGTTGCAAAGGTACTAGGCAAATTGAATAAAGAGCTGAATCAGTACAGTTAAAACTCTCTCCTTGGGCTTGCTCTTCTTGGTTGTCATCCTCGCCATCACCTTCAGAGTCTAATTCTTGTTGTCCATCTTTCACATATCGCTGCTTATAGTTAGAATGCCCGGAACTACCATCGCCGCCCCATTTGCAATACAATGTTAAGTCAACAGAATCAGCATTGCTCTTCAGAACTTCTTCCAAATACAAAGCCAACCGTTCACTGGTATGGTCCAGAAGACCCTGCAATGTGACTTGCGCTGATGTTTTTGTTATAATGATTGATTCATCGTTTGGGTAACATTGTTTTTTTGCCTCCAAAACTAAGGGATATGAAGGGTAAAGGGGGGTTCCTCGATTTTTGGCTCCAGTTTGCATAATTGTATACGAAAATTTCGTAAAACGTCCCTTAATAAAAAGTGCAAGCGCCTCCTCAGGACAATAAGAATTCAGCGAAAAAATTGGGGCTTTGCAGGCTTTTTTTATAGCAGTGGCAATTTCTGGGGGATTTTCTGTAACTTCTTTTACTAAGGTCGAACTATCACGCTGTCCAGAAGCGTACAAGCTGAGGCGTGCAGCATATGAAAGCTCTTCATGAGAATAATAATTATCCAACAAATATTGAATTCGTCGCTTTTTTTGTTTTGGCCCCAGATCTCCAAATGGTTTGCTGGTACGACCTTTACTGCTACCAGGGCCATCAGAAAGTGTCTCGATCTCCACTACATTCTCGTTCAGCCAATTGGAATTTTTTTTTAAAAAATTGTGACGGCTCCATCGACTTTGAACCCATCGTGAACGCAGATGAATCAAAAAATTATCAATTTTTTTCATTACTAACTCTTTAGTAACCTCATCAGTAATGTTGTTGATAATCAGCTGCTGGTTGACGTATTGTTTGACCTCAGACTTTTTTTCTTCTTCGTCTGCGTATGCCACCCATACATCAAAGAGAGCACTTTTTAAGAGGGACATCTTCCTGAAAAAAAGCAATATTTAAGTCCTATGGGTTCCGATGGGTGTAATTCCTTTTTCTACATACTCTGTAGATGTTATAGTTTAATGTCTTGTCCCCAAAAATTGGAGAAATTTGGAGAAAAAAAGTTACGTAATTTTAAAGATTAGGCCTTATGGTAATTTATAGCGTAACTTGTAGTTAATCTATCGGATATTGTGATAGCTTTCAGAATCTATTAACTAGCTAAATATGTTGTACTTACCCAATACTAAGTACACCGAAAAAAAAATCACTCCTTTAGAACACAGTATAGAACACTATTTCGCACAGGCCGAATTTGTAGAGAACTGAGAACCGACTGCTGCTTTGGAAAGATTGATAATTTTAACTAATGTTTATATATTATCTCGCATTCTTAACGCAGTTTTTATAAGATAAGCCATTCTTGAAAACAATACAGAGTTGGTTCGTCGATCTGTTTACATGATTTTTTTTCCTAATGTCTACCTAGATTGACCCTTTTTACCACTGTGCGCCGGTAGCAGTATAACAGTGCGTTTCTTAATATCCCTATTAGTGATACAGCCGAAGATAACTAGAGGAACCTTGCACTATTGTTCCCACCGTTGGATTTCGCCGGGTCTCTGTACTGAAAGGATCCCTTGCACATTGGTTCCGAGTAGGGCTTAGATCGTGAAGGTCGTCCTCGAGAATTAGGAGGTATCTGGAAGAACAACAAAAACTTGGCTGTCTAAATTACGTGAGGAAGATGTAGGTAAGGTTAAGGCTCTGGTCTCCTCTTTGTAAGCGTTCTCCAAGCTCAGTTAGTTCTCCAGATCAAGTTTCCGATTTAAGTAACCAAAAGCTTAATTCAACTAGTGCTCATTAGTGTTGTTTTGTTGTGCTTCTGGCGTAAATTTTATCATTAATTTGTAAAACTTTTTGAAACGTAAATTGCTCACCTTTGCTTATTTTTAAAAATTGCTAATTTATATTTTTTATAACTTTGATTTTAACGAATTGCTCACTTCATAAATTGTTATTAAAATTTGTGATTTTAATTTACCGATTTTGACTGCATATATTTGTGATTATCTTGTAACATATTTTTGACTTTGATTTGTATTTTGTGATCTACCCTTAGTTGGGCGAATCACACTTTGTAACTGATTTTGACTTAACCTGATATTGGATATTCTCTGATTTGTAATATTTATAAACTTAATTGTTTAAACAAATTGTAAATATAACACTTGATCTTGTAAAAGTTAGAATAGGATTCTAGGATTAAGTACGCTTGGTGAATCCGATCTTTTTAAAATTTTTAACGATCCCTTCAGAGACTTAGCACGTCAGTCCCTGAAGTTCTCAATCTCCCCTGAGTGAGGAGGATTGTTTATTCTAAGGGACACTTAGAAAACCGTGCCTTATTATTGATTTTGATTTGATAAACATATTTTTGTGAATTTTATATATAAATAAGATATCATAAACTGTTAAACTTTATCGCTAAAATTTTAAATTATTAGTATTAACATTTTATAAACATTTACGCGTCTAATATCCCAAGCGGCGTGACCCGGGTGGATAATTAAATTAGGGAAATTGGCAAGCTTGACTCAGAATATATTTTTGAGTTTGATTTTTGAAAATTTTATTTTTAACATTTTTCTTGTGCTTTGCCATTAGAAAATATACCTACTTTAAACTTTTTTTATTATTTTATTATTAATAAATAAATACTTATTTTTCATTTTAAGTAAATAAAAAGATATTCATTTAGTTAGTTCGATTAGACTAAGTAAATATTGTAAATTGATTTTTAAAGTTGTTACTGTAAAGACTTTACTGGAGCAGTCACAGTGTTTTTGATTTTTATAAACCATAACAAATACGAGAGATTTGTTATTTTAAATTTTATTTGAGTAAAAAACTAAAAAGTGAGCAAAAAGACAGTGTGCAGGTATTTGTGGTCATTTACCTGTTTTGTAAGGACAAAAACTGTTGAGAGAACTTTTAATTAAAATCTCAACGAGTAAACAATAAACTAATAAACTTAAACATTTTAAAGTACCTACACGAACACTCATAGTGACAGTGCGTAGTGCTTTCTTTTGACGTTTCGACTTAAAGATCGAAAGGTGAAATATTTTAGAGGTGTGCGGACTTAGAAAAGCTTACACACGGCAAGAGCCATAATCAACAGGTTTAATAAGTAAATAAATCCTTAAGATTTGTGTAAATAAAACTTAGGCTAAGAGATAGGAATCCACTCGGGTGACGTTTCTTAGTTTTAAGTGACTTTACCCCGACTGACTTCCGTTGCTCCTAATTTGTTTGTCTTTGAATTTTTAAATTAAATTTTTTTCCAACTGACTACCAATGGCCACCTCAACGTCTGACGTGGTTCCAAAGCACGGTAGATCAGCCTTCACTATGCCCAGCAACACCGTCCCCTCTTTGAGCATAAGCTCATTCGATTCTTTGGCGAGGGGAACGACCTTCCTGATGTTCCTCGGGTGAGTGGTGGGTGCCTGACAAGCTTTTCAAGCTTGTCTCATAACGCCCCTGAACATTACCTCAGACATGACGATTCCTTTAGACCCTTTTTGTCGAAACATTCGCCGGAGCAACCCACATGGAGGACCTCTCCATGGAGGTGCCCAGAGGAAGAGAATACCCAATTCCATAACTGATCATAATTTAAATATTAACTTACAAAATATTAATAATAATAAAAATACTACTCCTAATTTACACATGTGGCTCGATAATACTAGCCGCAAGCGCGATACTTTGCGAACCATTTTCAATGACAGTTCGTTAGAAATAAGGAGACCTTTGAAAAACATAAATACTCCAGAATCCCTCTTAGAAGTGGATTTCTCTCCTAAAAAACAGAGTCAGGATGGGGAATCCAGGGCCGACCTCACTTCAATCTGTGAGGGCGACATTGACTTAAATAGTGACTTGGACCACAGGTCCGTACTTAGAAAAATTAAAATAAAAAAGAATACTACAGGACACCCCGTAAGTAGTTTGTATTCCTTGTTTAGTAGTGATGAGATGGAACACAGCGTCCCTGCAGGGGACATTCGCAAAAAGAAGGCTGTGTCCAAAGATAAAGCAAAAATTTTAGTAAACACAAACAACCCGCAGTTAGAACATGGCATCCCTGGTGGGGAAACTCATCAAGGATTGACCGTGTTCAAAGAAAAAGAAAAAAAATTTTTTAATACAAACTACCACCCCATAGCAGAACACTAATAATATTCTGCGCTAGCATTTTTTTATTTGTTTTTCCACTTCTGCTTTTTCGTTGAAGGGATAACGATAAATTTTTGAATATATGGGTGTTTCATCGATTGTTTTAATTTCGTGTTTTATTTCATTGTTAAATGTTAAGGGTTCAAATTTATTGTAAAATATGTCAGAATATTCCCTACATAATCTTCAAAGTTCTTTTCTTTCCTCATGATTCATATGCTCCGTGCGAATTAATTTAGGCTGTTGTTGTGGCAGTGCCATTTTTTGAAATAGTAAGATTTTCAGGGATTTCACAATTTTCCATTTTTTGATATGGAATATTTATTTCACCATTTTTTATTGAGGTTTTTACTTTGATTACTTGTTCTGTTCGCGAAGATATCGTTATTTGATTTAGATTTCCTTTAGTATTTAAATAGAGCAATTTTATTTTTGGAAACGGCGTATTTAAATAACCTTTGTCAAAATCTCTGTTTATTTTTAATTTTTCTAGGTTATCAAGACCAATTAGACCGTCAAATATATCATGGAATTTAAATAAAAAGAATTTTAAAGGCATCAATTTAGGTAATTTAAATATATTTGAAGAGAGAATTATCGTGCTATGCTTATGCGCAGAAATTTGATTTCCTCTTGACACAAAAATGGGTCTTCTTTAATGTTTGTATCACAATATTTATTAGCAAAATCGTGATTAATAAACTATATAGATGAACCACTATCTATTAAAATTTTTAAATTATATTCAGGAAGAATTATATAAGGTAATTTACTTGGCGTTAGAGTATTTAAACGAATCATGTGCTTTTAAATCGAGTTGTCTTGGTGTGGGTGTCCCTGAAAATTTGGGTACAAATATTTCCGTTTGAGGATTTAAAATCAGGTATATAGGTCTTTTCGGTGTTTATGAAATTTTGGCTTAATTCAAAATTTTCGTTTTCATGTAACTGGTACTCTTCATATTCGTCACTTGTATTGGAGTTATATTGTTCTGCCTCTGTATTATAAAGTTCTTCCGAACCAAAATCACGAGGTTGCATTTGTGCAAAGTGATTTTGTCTTGAAGTAGAGGGCATAGAATAATTTTGAGAAATATTTGGTAAATTCCTAAAATTATTGCTAGTTTGTCTAGTTGAGATACTCATTGGAGTAGGTTTAGGTAAAACTTTATTTTGATTAGGTCTAAAAACATTTTTATTTTGTAACTTTCCAAATACTTGTCAATTCGTAGGAAATCTTTGAGTTTGTAGATTAGTCCGAGGTTGCATATTTATCGGTTGAGCATAGGGAAAACTATTTTGCCTTCTAAAATATTCGTTCGGATTATTATTATTAAAATTAGGATGATTATAATTTGTTTGCAACAAATTAGGGTTATTGTTTTATTTGAAATTCTGAATAGGTTATTAATGTGTATTTTGCAAATTATTTTAGAAACATTGGTTATTATATTCTTGATTCACAAATTGTAATGCTTCGGCAAGTGTTTGGGGTCTCGTACATCTTATGTTAGCCCCTAAAGATTCTTTTAGGCCTGACAAAAATGTTTTTAACGCTAATTCTGAATATAAATTTATTTTAAGAACTTTTGCTGTATCCTTTGCTTCGTGACTGTCAACAAAAGAACACAGCAAATTTGATATATGTAATACTTTATTATAAAATTCATTTGGTTTTTCGTCAGGACTTTGTCTTAACATTACCAAGTCACGATTGAAACAAGATTAATCTCGTTGATCAACAAAATTTATTTGCAAGATATTTTTTAAATCATTCGAAGTATTTACGTCTTGAATGTTCACAACGACCTTATTGGTGTTCCAATAAGTTTTTCTATTAAACAGTTAATTAAAAATATATTTTCAAATTTTTCGTGATTATTTTGATCGTAGAATTCTTTTATTAAACTATCGCATGTTGCGAGATATCGACTTAAATCATTTGGGTTCCCGTCGAAACTAGGAACACAGTTTAAATATTCAGGTTTAAATTGTGCGTTAGGCATTTCAGAATTTATTTGATTATTACTTAAATTATTTGTATTTAAAGTTATTTCTTGAGAATTATTTAACAGAGTTCAATATCAATAGTTGAGGGTGAGTCAGCTGAGGTGATTTGTAATTGATTTAAAACGTCGGTTAATATTTCAACAGACCCTTAAGTTGCACTTACATTAGAAGTAGAGAGATTTTCCTCATTGCTTCTTTTTTCTTGTTACTTATATAAAAGACAGGTTCGGTGAGTAGGAGGCTTCATAAATTTTCTGCCCCTTTGCTAGACTGAAACGATTTGTGGCCCAATCTCCGATGAACTGTTTCAGTTGAGTACTAGGGATTTTGTTTTTGTTCTCTAATACAATTTCACAGTTTTTCCATCAAAGTTCTAAAATCCGGTTAACAGTTGAAACGGCCGATTACTGATTTTCAATAAATAAACAACAACTTGAAATATATTTTAAAATGAAAAATTATAATTTACTTCCCGTTAACGTCAATTACTTCAGCTTGACTGACTGGCAAACGCAACTGGTTTAGTGAGATTTCTTGCTGATGCTGCGGAATTTGGACTATTACTTCTTTCTTCTATAAGGTGGCTCGTCACCTAATTCACGTTTTAAAAAGTGATAAACATTTTTTCCACACGTTTCTTGAAAAACACTTGTCAACACGAGAGTATTTGAAAGATGGTGAGTCAAAAGAAAGTTGAAAAAGCAAAACCTACTTTTAACTTATTTTTAAATAATCAAAGCAACTACTAAGCATTTCAACACTACTGCTAAAAGCAACTTTTTCAACACCAGTACTAAAAAGTAAATAAAAATCCTAATTTAGCTTCTTTGTGCGTCCAGGAAAAATAGTGTACGCTAACACTTCCTGCTAAATACATCCTCGTCTGAAATCCTTCGTTTTCAATACTTATTGTGTAATGTACTGTTGTAACACAATGAAGAAACAGAATGCCTTTAAAAAACAGCTGATGAAGGGCAAGTACAGATTGGGTAGCCTCTATCTGATGCATTCTTGATGTCGCAGTAGTAGGTCACTTTTTGATTTTATGGATGTGAGGAGCCTGACACTCCCTAACATCAAAAAGAGTCATTCGGCAAATCGAGAAAAATAATTTTGAGGTGAATGAAACTAAAGAATAAACAAAATAATTAACAGATTAATATCTCTATTATAAATTATAGGACAAATCATAATAGATATCAATTTAATAAAACGCTTTAAACCATTTTAGATTTTCACTTTTATTCCCAATTTGTTATATATGTTTCGCTAACACTGTAGCTTCGTCAGACAAATGGTATTTAAACTTACAATTTACTAAATGAGCTTCATTTTTACAAAAAAATATTTCTAGGTAAAGATTTTATAGCCTACGAGAGTCCTAGATAGCATCTGGATGGAAATTTTTAACAAAAGAGGTGAATTATTTATATCTAAATGGTCGTTTAAGAGATACTGGGTTTTTTTACGTTTGTTAATTTCCATTGACTCAAAAAGTGACAATTTTTTACTTCTGTTGTATGTAATATTTCAAAATTTTCATCGAAAGCATGGTTATTATCTAACAAATGTTCGGCGTATGTTGGATCTAATTTATGGTTAATAAGACTTCTTTTATGTTCTGCTAATCTCTGTTTTAAAATTCTTCCAGTCTGGCCTATATACACTTCGACAGTTTACTTTATATAATTCGGATTTATTATTTTTATTTGTTATTTTTTATAAATTTACTTAGATTATTATTTGTTTTAAAAGCAACTTTAATGTTCTTTTTACCCTGTAGGTTTACCGATATGAGAAAGTATCCTGTATTAATTTTTTTGGTGGTATAGGGTAAATTTCTGAAAGTGCTTTTTCAATAGTTTTTTAATTAAAACTATTGTTAATTATTTTGGCATCATACCCATTGTTAAATGCTATTTGTTTAAACAAATGTCAATACAAAAACAAATGAATTACGTCAAAATGTGAGCAAATAAAAAAATAATTTAAAGGGTCTGAGCGTTTTTTCAAAAAGTTATTGGTTGAGGCTATATTAATTTACTTCCGGACTTTTGGGCAGCCCTGTATAATTGTATTTTTGATTATTATAATGGCAGGAAACCGTTGCCAATATTTTGATTGTAATACTATAAGGATTGAAGGGGTCCGAATGTTTAGATTTCCCCATAAAAATATAAATCTTTGTAGACAGTGGGTAATAAATTGCAGTTAGTTTTATTGTTAATACTGATAAAATTAAAGTTTCTTTTTTAGAGCCTGCCTGTACCTTTATCTTGTACAGCTAAATGATTGATACTTCAGGGAAGGTATCTAATCATCAAATAGCAAGAATGATATTTTAAAAATATTCAAAAATTATTTTGTCTAAATTTTATTCACTTTTTTATGTATCCTGCCATAAGTTTTAATTTGGCAGTAATTCGTATTGGTTTCGTTACAGAAACATCTAGCGCGCTGCCTATACAGGGTATTTCGGGAGGAAAGGAAAATATTTTAAGCGTTGTGTTTGGGAGATCAAAATAATCATAGAAGACTATATATTTATAGGTCCGCAAATGCTTACTTTTCGAGATACAGGGTGTTGAAAAAATTTCAAAAAATGCGTTTATATTTAATATTTCGGAAACGATTTTACTCTGGCGTAGGGGGGCATCTTTTGAGACAAAATAAATTTTAATAATTTTACCAGTGGCGTGTGTAACAAAATAGGATTAGATATTTTTCACGAAAAAAAATGGACGCACTGCTTTTCTTCGGAATTAATAACTTTTTCATAATAGGCAATCTGTTTTAAGGAAAAAAACATATGTTTATGTATTTTTTTGTCTGATGCATCGTGTTGGAGTATTAATTAACAAACTGCTTTAATACATTCACATCCGTACATTATTATTTCAAATGATTTTTAACAAGTTGACGTTGTTGAAAGTCAATGTCAATTCATGACTTTTATATTGATTTGACATACTTAATTACACTGTATTAAAATATTAATTTAATAATTGTAATTGTAAATAATTGTTCCCAGAATATTAAATAAAACGGATTCTTTTAATTTTTTTAACACCCTGTATCTCAAAAAGTAAACAATCCTCAAAATATTTCCCTTTCCTACCGAAACACCCTGTATATCATTGTTCAGGTTCAGTGAACATACAAGCTGTCCAATTCTATTTACCCAGCCCATAAACTTGTAGTTCTATGTACATAAATATTTATTTCATAAGGAAAAAGATTTCCTTAATGTACGACGCAAGGCATGGGGTGGTGGGTTTTGATATCCTCCCAACCCCTGTTGAATTCGCCACTGGGTACCGATGATTGAAAAATTAACGGAAAAGTATTTTGCCTCCCTAGGAACGGAACTGATATTTTCCTATTCGCAAATAAAGGATGAAATTTTCGCACTTTCTAGGCAGTTGTAAAATAAAATAAGTTTGCTCTTGAAAATGTTTTGCAAAAGTATATTTAGATATACACCAAGGTGTCTCAAAAATATAAGAGCAATACATGTACGATGAGATTCAATAAAACACTGTATACCTATTTTAAATTAATATATGTTATACTATAAATATACGCCCTTAAATAAAGTTAAGTTTAAAAAATTAAAAACAGTTCTCCAATTTTTTTTTATTTTCTCAAAAGACTCGAAAGCTAAACAAAATTTCTAAACTTTCTTTGTTGCAATTTGTTGGTTTTCCAGTTGCGCTACGTTACCTTGATTTAACGTGTCTCGTTTTTTTTCCGCTGACAACAATCCCATAAATAAATTCGAATTTGTGACACCTGTATAAAATAATATTACCAATCATTTAATTTCATATTTTCAAGTTATAACAGTAAGATTTTCACGACAAAAATGAAATAGCTTTCCATGTTCCAGTCCTCATATCTGTTACGACACCTTTTGGGTTTAACCGGACTTGTAAAACAAAATTGAGGAGTTTGTCATAAAACTGACAATTTTGCACAGTACAACCGGTTTTGCTCTAAGCATAATTTTGTGGATTATAATAGATTGCTAATATAATAAAGTTATTAAAAATTTGAGACTTTTAGTTTATAATACCTAATTTCTTATGAAAAAATGTTTAGATATTTTAGTAGATTTAATCTGAAAATACTGGTTACTTCTTTTCTAAAAATATTACTTTTTATCCGTATTTCTATTTCTGAGATGCCCTGAATATTGATATAATTTTGTAAAAGAGAAAATTTTTTTGTCTTGTAAATTTCTTCATATTTCTTTTGAAGTAATTTAATGGGTGGGTAAATACATATATTTGCCTCGCTAGTCCAGCAAATTAGGAATGTTTATTTATTCAAAATTAAAGAACTGGCCAGACAAAAATTATACAGAGGTTGTCAAAAGCCAATTAAAATATTTTAAATACTTTTAAATGGGTATGGTTCAAAACACCATCACTGTATAAATATTTTTGGATATTTATTTTGCTTTTTGAATATTCAAAAAAATGTATTTGCAGGAAACGCTACATTAGCAGAGCTTCCATCTGATGACATTAAACAAAAATATATTTGTGAAAGGCATTTCACAACAAGCGATTACAGGGGCGCAAAGAACTATTATTTAAAAAGGGATGCCATACCACAGCATTTTGGTAAAGATAGTGAAGAGGAGTTAAACGTTTTAACACGCGTTAAAACGTATAAGAAGAGTTTTCTAAGCCGTACTTCACCATCAGCCAAAACGCAGTTAGCTTATGGTGATTGTGGCAATAGTAGCCAACAGTCTCAATTAGTAACAAAATTAATAGGCTTACCCAAAAATTTAGAGACACCGCGAACGTGGAACATGAAAAAAAAAAGAAAATGAATTTTCTATTTCTCTGTTTTACAAATCTCCCTCAGGATATTCTTTTTGACGCAGTAAAGGAATAAGATTGCTTATCCCAAACACAATCCGTTGATGGATAGGACAAAATTTATTTAAAACTGGTTTTGACGATGGACTTTTGCTGATTCTGATACTTTTTCGGAAAATCAAAGAAAATGCGTATTATCCTTTGATGAGATGAGTATCAAAGAATACTTAGAGTACCATAAAAAACTTGATCTTATCAAGAGATTTGAAGATTTGGGTCCATTGGGAAGAGCCCCCAAAAATACTATTAGTGCCTTTGTATTCTCAATTAGAGCTCTTTATAGGAAATGGAAAATTCCAATTTTAACCCATAGATTGATTATAGTAAAGCGTAACTGCCCTTCCCTTCGTACGCCTTCTTTAAGTGATGCCCTTCTAGCAACATCAATCTGCAGCCCCTATAAGCTGGTTACGCAGCCAGTTTTTATACCGCATTGCATATAATAAAAAAGGCAAAGCATGCAAAATAATTCAAGTAAAATTGACGTATCTGATGATTTTTTGATGAAATTCATTTTACACATTTAAAAAATATGTTTATTTAAATTTTTGAACAAGGCACGAACTTTTTTCATGGCGCCACCCCCCTTCAAAAAAATTCTGCCTTCTGGTAGGCATAGGTGGGCTTTAATGAAAAAGCATCATTCAGCACTTGACTTTTGGGCATAATTTAAAATAAATTTAATCAGTACTTTTTACGCTGATTATTTAAGACCGCCATTTTGATTCTTCAATTTGAAAAATTTTATTTGGCCGCCATTTTAAATTAATACCATAATTTTACTAGTTTTTCTTTATATCACACTTAAAGCTGGCACAAAATCTGAAATTAATCTAATAACTATTTTTTTCAGGCTGATGTTTTAAATATTTTATTAAGCCACTAATTTGTTTCACCATCTCGGATTCGTAATAAGCTGATTCTAAGTAATACTTGTACAAAATTTCAGTTAAATTGAATAAATAGTGTTTTAGTATTTTTGTTTTAATTTCACTAGGCCACCATTTAGTTTCGTAGTATTGAATTTTTACCAAAATCTTACTAGGTCATCCTCAAATGACCCTTAATTTTTGCCAAAAATTTGAAATCAATTATGTAGTTTTTTAGCTATGCCGCAAACAGACAGACAGATCGACGGAATTGAGAAATCTTTTTTTTTTGGCATCTAGTTACCCTAAAACGTGGAAATCCGTAAAGAATTAGAATATTTAATAATTACAATAATTCTCTTTTACGAGGGAACTATTAAGAATGGTAATCTTTAAATTTCACTCTAGGAGTAGAAGTTTAGGTTTAGCGTTGATTTATAAATGTATTAAAACTGTTTTTTTTACAAACCAGTTGTATAACAACGGTCGGAAGATGAAAAAAATAAAATAGGGTTTGTGAAATAAATTAAATTGTTGCCCGACCCTGTATAACAATATAAGCGAAAACCTAAAGCAAAATTGATGTTTCCAGGGGGTTTTTAAACAAAATGATTTTAGGCACGTAAAATATACTTTTTAATATTTGTCCAAATGTTTTCGTTTACCCTGTGAAATGGAAATAAATCTGCAATATCCAAAAAATTAAATAGCATTTACGTATGTTAACGTTTTTCAAAATATTGTACTGTGGTTTTGTAAGATTTGATGGAAATATCCTCACAAATATATCAATTACTCAGTTTTCGAATTTCGAAAAATGAGCTCTTAATGAGCACCAATAATCTAAGAATAATATATCTTTCAAATTTCGTGTTCTTAGATCCGAGGATTTGAACTGGCCGTTGATAGTTCATTTGTTTTGTATGTATGTTACTTACTCAAACAACGGTTTAGAGTATAGATGAAAAGATTAGTCGTCAAAACACCTAAAAAATAGAAACCACCGGCAACAGTGGCTGATAGAAACATGGCTATTATTTGAGAGATGGCGCTTTCCAGTAGTATTTCATACAGAATTCTTGTCGATCAAGCCCTTTGCGGTAAATGGTTTGATTTTATGGCTACACTTTTATATCATTTGACCAGACTTCTGTTGCGTTATATTTTTTTGTGCTAACATTAAATAAAAGAAATCTAGTTGTCGGATTTCTTTAAGTTAACAAAGATGATAATTAGCTAGGCCACTGATATAAACTAAAAGACACAATAAATGTCTGGATAAAGATATAACTGCTCAATGAAAACGGTGTATAGAAACGTTTATAAAATATTTATATTAAGAACAGACTCCTGATCGTCATAAGAAGCAGAAGAAAAATGTGACAGATTTTTTATGTGCCACTTTCCGCCTTTGGAGACATCAATATGTTTAAGCTCATAAACCAAGGGAGACAGTTTTTTTAAGTACAACAGAAAGAATATGTTTGTTTGCTGCAACAGAAAGAGATTTATTTGAACGCCATACTTTATCACCTACATTAAACAATACATCTTTCTTACGAAGATTATAGGATTTTGAAATCGTTTCATATGCAGAGTATAATTTCTGACGAATTTTAATAGATTGATCTGTGAGAGGATGATCGAAGTAATTACCAGACAAGCTAATTTCAGGAACATGTAAATTCCAATTTTCCTCTTTATCTACGTAACATCTAATTGCAGTAGTAATAGTTTTATTTCCTCTTTCTACAAAATTATACTGTGGTGAATAAAATAGGGTGAACCACTGTTTGACCTTATATTTTTTAGAGCTCTTGAAGGTTATGACTAAAAAATCGTAGCTTTATCACAAATAAGGATTTGTGGAAATCCAACAAACAAAACCACTTGGAATGTTTTTTGGAAAACCAATTAGATACTACAAGAAGTCATTTACTACCTTTTTTCGAACGAGGAAGTGGATCAATTAAATCTAAAGAAATAATTTATCTAGGTGAATTAACAACTTTTTTTTCCCATCGTGCAGATTTTGCGTAAATGAGTGTGTTCTTGAGCACCACATAATAGACACTTACGAATAAATTGTATGATACTTGCCCTCATCTGAGACCAGTAATAAGTTTCCTGTACATGAAACAATGTTTTTCGAATACCAAACTGACCACTAGTTAGAGGAGTATGACAGTACTCAATAACTTTGTTTCTTTGAGATATGGGAACTACAATTTTCCATTCCTTAACACGCCATTGAGCATATTCAAGATTTTTTTAAATATTATTACGTTCTGAAATATACCAAGGATCGAGACAGTCTTTATCAATAGATATTACAGAAACTTTAAGCGGTAGCTCTAGATAATGCACAACTGGCATAAGCAATTACCCTTTCTTCACCCTCGATAAACTAATTCAGCATGCCACCAAATCCAACATCTGAGGCATCAGACTGTTGAAAGAAGTTTTGAGTAAAATTAGGTTGTGCTATCAAAAGTGCACTAAACAATATTTGCTTAATAGACAAGAATGCATCTTCTGCCTCGTCATTCTAATTAATTGATTCCTTTTTCTTTTTACCTTTAAGAAGAACAGTTATAGGGCTAACAAGTGAAAAGTCTACGGTACCAAGAACACATTCCTGTGAACCTTTTTACTTGTGTAGAGGTACGTGGACGAGCGTAGTTTATCATCGACTCAACTTTGGATTGATCAGTAACAAGAGAATTTTTTTCAATAATATAATCAAGGTATTTTAGAGCTGTTTTAAAAAACTGACATTTTGCCAAATTAACTGTTAAACCAGCATCCTTAAAAAGATATTTGGCAGCGTTAGTTAATTCAATATGGGGCTCAAAAGTAGAGGGAACATAGTAAAATATCATCCAAATAAGAAAAAATGTAAGGTTCATATTTAGCACCAAAAATAGAATCGAAAAGCTTTTGTTTAATTTGAGCTGCGATGCACAGACCAACAGGAATCACAATGAATTGGCCTGGGCCAATAACAGAAAAGGCTGTTTTCTCTTTAGAAGCATCATCTAAAGGTATCTACCAAAAAGCTTTTCTTAGCTCGAGGGAAGATATAAATTTAAAATTCCGCAATTCATTTAAAATACGATCAATGTTGGATAATTGGAAGCTGTCATGTTTAGTTATTTAATTCAAAAACGTCCAACATACCAAAATCTATACTCTTCATTTGACTTCTTAACAAATAAGGTAGGGGAAGACCAAAGAATTTGTGATTCTTCGACAACACCTAATTTAATTATAGAATCTAATTCCTTATTTAAAATTGCATATAGGGAGAAAGCAATTAAGGCTTTTTTTTAAAGATTTGCGATCACCAGTATTTATAGTCAGCTTAATTTTCTTTATTCTACCTACTACTTTAGTCTATATGTACATTTATTATATAATCATAATCATTCGGTTAAGATAAAGACAAAAAATGACCCATTACAATATTTAACCAATAAATATGTCCCCGAAAAATTCTTTCTGTACCCCACTGATGTCTTCAAGGTAAGGTCTGTGATTCACAACATCAAAAACAAGAATGCTTCTGGCTGGGATGACATGTCAGTCAGGGTATTTTCTGAGTTGAATCACTCTGCATTATTGTCATTAGCTGACGGAATTAACCATTCTTTTGCTAATGGTCAATTTTCAGAACTTCTAAAAAAGGCTATAATTATACCCTTGCATAAAGGTGGCAAAGATCTGTCTCCATCTAATTTCAGACCTATATCCCTCTTGCCGACCTTTTCTAAAATAATTAAAAAATTAGTGAAGAACAGACTTATGTCTTTTTTAACTAAATTTAATGTTCTAAGTATAAGCCAGTTTGGATTTCAAAGCGAGAAGGGAACAAATGATGCCATTTTTACCTTTAAATAAATAAATAAATAAATCAATGCTTTATTGTCAAAAAAATTTTACAATTTTGTGGACAAAGCTGTTGTAAAAAAAAAATAGTTTACAAACATCAAAATTAGCAAACAAAACAAAACAAAAACACATCATAAATATTATAGAAAAATAATATTTAAATCAAGAATTTAGAATATTAATATAATAGAATCCTAAAAGAAGTACATTAGAAATGTACCTTGTCAGTCGTACTATGTTATAAACATTTTCATAAATATAATGTAAAAAAAATAAAAAAGCAAAGTAAAAAATAAAAAATAAAAAAGTACGAAACAATTAAAAAAATACATATACAAAATTCGGTAAAAATGGTTGGTAATGGCAACTATCACACTAGGGGTTCATAAGGATAAATTTATGTGTTGTAAAACTCGTTCACGGTGTAGAAGGCGCTTTCCAGTAAGAATGATTTCAAAGCCTTGCGAAATGAAGTCAGAGATATTATGGATTTGATGTTAAATGGCAGGTGATTATGCATTTTTTTTGCATTGTAGATTACTGATCTTTTAATTAACTCTGAGTGTGGGGTTGGAAGATAGAGATCGTGCTCAGTGTTTCTGAGAGGGTAGTTGTGAGAAGGTCTCTCTAATAGAGCAGGTGCATGCTTACGAATTAAGCAAACCGATTCCAAAATGAATAAGCAAGGAAGGGTTAGTATTTTATATCTTTTAAAGAAATCTCGGCAGTGAGTTCTACTGTTAAGTCTCAGTAGGTAACGAACAGCTCTTTTTTGTAGTATAAAAATTCGATCAAATTGAGTCGCACAACATGTACCCCAGAATGGAAGAGCATATCTGAGGTGCGACTCAACAAGAGCAAAATAAACAGTTCTAGAGGTAGAAAAGCTAAGCTCCTCGGAAACAGATCTTAACGCAAAGCAAGCAGAACCCAACTTCCTTGATAAAGCGTCGATATGTGGATCCCATTTTAAAGAATCATCTACAAGAAGCCCTAGAAATTTTACAGAGTTTACGACATCAATAGTGGTGCCATTAAGGTCAAAAGGTTGCAGCGTGTTTTTATAAGACAAGACTTTCGTTTTAGAGATGTTCAAACATAGGAGATTAGAATCGCACCAAGATTTAATGGTGATTAGGTCATTAGATACAATCCTATGTAGGTCCGTGACATCTGGGTGGCTCCACGTAAAGCTGGTATCGTCCGCAAAGAGACATATTTTTCCACTAATGTTTAAATTAGCCATGTCGTTTATGAACAGAAGAAACAAGATAGGGCCTAGTACCGAGCCTTGAGGCACTCCATATTCCATTGGCCTACAAGAAGACATCCTGTTGTCAAATTTCACAACTTGATTTCTGTTGCTAAGATATGACTTAAACCAATCGAGAGGAGCCCCTCTAAATCCATAGTACTGCAGCTTGTTAGTTAATATATTATGATTCACACAATCGAAAGCTTTGGAAAAATCACAGAAAATTGTTGCCGTAGCGTGATGGTTGTTTAGGCTGGAGTAAACTCTATTAAGAAGAGAAAACATGGCATCGCTTGTGCATTTGTTACTTAAAAATCCAAATTGATGTTTTGTAAGTATTTCATATCTAGACAGAAATGATAAAAGCCTTTTTTTAACCAGTCTTTCTATGATCTTAGATAGCGTAGGGAGAAGTGCAATTGGGCGATAGTTCGAAGCTTCTTCTGAAACACCTCCTTTGTGAAGAGGTATGATTATTGCAGTTTTAAGGCAGCTTGGAAAAGTACCATTTTGGAAAGACATATTTATCAAAGCAGTCAGATGCTCTAGAGTGCACTCTGGCAGACTTGAATACATTTTTAAAGTAAGCCCATCAATTCCCGAGGAAGATTTATTTTTGATATCATTAATTGTACTGCGAAGTTCTGATAAAACTACTGGTGAAAAGAAGAAACTGTGCAGGTTTACCCTATGATTAGAGAGATATGAAATTGGGTCATTAGATTGAGATACGGATTTAGTCAAATCTTTGGCTACATTTACAAAATAATTGTTTAGGTCCTCAGGAGAGGTAAGGATAGTGTTGGATAAAGGAGTTTTGTTTCTTAAATCATTTACGATAGACCAGGTTTCTTTAGCTACATTTTTGGCGTTAGAAAGTCTATTATTGTAATAAATATCTTTGGCGGCTTTAATAGTCTTATGATAAATTTTTCTGCATGATTTTACATAATTATGAAAAAAGATACTGTCCGAAAATTTCTTTAAATGAGATAGTGACCGCATGTTCTTAGAAGATATACGTAAACCTTTAGTGGACCAGGGTTTACTTCTTTTATTTTTGATAGGCCTAAGAGGAAAAGATTCAGAAGCTATATTAGTTAGAGTTTTTATAAAACGAGAAAATTCAGTGTCGACATCATAAGTGTGAGAGTCCCAGTCAGTTATTTGACATAGGTGTTTGAAATTAATGAAATTTCTAACCGAAAAAATACGGCCTACTTGTCTAGAGGAATTTTTGGCTTTGGATGTAATTGAAAATTTTGTGAAAATTGCTTCATGATCGGAGAAACCTGGACTTAAGACATTACATTCGACGGAGCTAGGATCGAAAGAAGACACAACGTAATCTATAGTACTGGCACTTGTCTTAGTAATTCTGGTTGGTGAGTTGACGTGCATGGCAATTCCTAATGACTCAAAGATGGACTGAAGACATTCCTGAGCAGCACATACACTGGAAAAGTCAATATTGAAATCGCCACATAAGATTAATTTGCTTTTTACAGGAAGGGACTCGAGCAAACTTAAAAGGTTATGGCAGAATAATTGCACATCAGCATCAGGTGTTCTATAAATACAAATAATATAAAGGTCATAAGTATTGTGATAAACGATAGAAAATTCAAATACTTTTTCAGATAATAAATGATTATACTATTATGATGATTATGATATTTCGGAAAAATCGTTGTTTAAAGACATTATCATGGTGCCTCCATGAGTTAAATTAGTTCTATTAAATCTGGCAATTGTGGTATAGTTTTTAATAAAAACAGGTTGATTGATATTTAGCCAGTGCTCAGTGATGGCAATGACTTCTGGAAAATTTAGCTCTTCTAACAAAAGATATAATTCGTCTGTTTTATGTCTTAAGGACTGAATATTAAGAAAAAAAAGATTAAAATTACTATTGGTCAATTTTCTAGAGGGTGCTAGATCCTCTTTTCGCGTCATATTGACTAAAAATTTTTACTTTTTGATGGTGAACCACTAGAATAATATTTACCAGTACTTTCACGAATCTTTTGGAGCCGTAAAATTTTTTTTCCGAGGAGTAGAAAGATCTATACGCTGCAAGGTCTGAGTCCACTTCAGATGAACCAATCCCATAGGCATCGTGGAAGCGATAATACAACTTGCGCAGGGACCTTTCTGGACCGCTTATATGTTAGTCTAAATGAGGGAGATCTTGCTGCAGCAGTGTTTTGTGACTTGACTAAAGCATTTGATTGTGACAGTCACGAAATACTGTTAAGGAAACTGGAAGTTTATGGTTTCAGGGATGTGTCCCTGAATTGGTTTAAGTCCTACCTCTCACAGAGGTCGCTAAGCGTTTATATAAATGGATCATTGTCTGATAATATCACAGTGAACTGTGGTGTTCCACAAGGATCTGTCCTGAGACCACTTTTATTTTTAATTGATATTAACGATTTGGCTGCACTTGAAAAATATTGAAGGCCAGTTCACTCTTTTTGCGGATGACACTTCCATTTTGTGGCACACGTCTTGTTCAGATGGGCTAGATGGAGTGATATCTGAAGACTTGAAGAGGGTCAAGATCTGGTTTGACAGTAATTTGTTGACTTTCATTGTGGCCAAAACAAACGTTATAGCCTTTAGATGCACTATTGACAAGATAGATTTAGACTCAATACCTATCAACAACACAGATAATGTAAAGTTCTTGGGGCTTAATATAGATAAGTCACTTAATTTTAATATTAATGTTGAAGCACTTTTAAAGAACTATCTTCCAGCTGTTATGCATTCAGAACGATAGCTAATGAACAAAAACCTTATGCTATAAGAATGACATACTATGCTCTTGTTGAATCTCATTTGAGGTATGGAATTTGCTTCTGGGGTGGTTGCAGTGCATACTTGTTTAACTCTTTGTTTATGTTGCAAAAAAGAGCTTTACGATTTATGTATGGCATACGAAGAGGAGACTCTTGTAAGCCTTATTTTATAAATGCGAAAATAATGACCCTTCCAAGTTTGTATATTGCTGAGTATGTTCATCTAGTTTTTAAGAAGTATAAGTATTTAGCTACTGCGGGAGCATATAGCACTGGACAGGCTCAAAATATTCCTTTGCCAGTGCCAACACCTACTAAAATAAAAAATAGTTTTATATACAATGGGAAAAAGTTGTTCAATCATCTGCCTATTAATATCAAAAATATACAAAGCTTTACAAAATTCAAAGATGAAACAAAAAAAATTCTATCTCAACGGTCATATTATAGTGTCAAAGAATATTTTGAGGATCGGTTTTAGTTTGTTTGTCTTTATTTGTGACTAAGACTGTATCTCCCTTTTATGGTCTGAATGTGTTGCCTTTTGATTGTATAACAGTAATTCGTGTGTATGTATGTATATATTAATTTGTATAATATAATAATTTGCATCTTGTTTTATGTGTATATACAGTTATCATTTTTTTTTAAATTTTTTTTGTATCTGTGTTTGTTATTCTCAATTAGACAATAACTAGTTCTAATTTAATTTTTCTATACAATTTTTTCGCTTTATCAATGAGATCTACATCTTTTGATAATAAAGCATGTTAGACTTTGACTTTGACTTTGTCATTTCTTTAGAAGAATCAATAACACATTAAGACATAATTTGCTGTTGAGGGAACAAATCATCTAATGAACAAAGTTTTGAAAAGTCAAAATGTGTAGAAAACTGCCACGGTATTGATGTTATTATTATTTTAATGAATATATCTATTATTATTTTTAAATTCATAACTAATTTAAAACTTTTAGCAAAATTCATTCCAAAAGTAAAGGCATATGTTACAGAAGGTACAAGAACTTTAATTTTCTGGCAGCAGTCATTAATAAAAATGACTAAATCTGAAACACCAAAAACGTTTTCCTGTGCACTATCGGCAGTACAGATGCACTTGTAAGTGTAGTTTGTAAGTGGATACATTTTAATTTTTAATTTCCTTAAAATTTTCATGCCGTCATAACCATCAATAGAAGAATTGTCACCAGAGTCTAATAAAATTGTTATATTCTGATCACAAAGTTGTACTGAGGTGTAAGGTCTATTATCTGGACTCTTCTTAACAAACATAAGCAAAATATCATTACTTTTACAATTTAGAAACTTTCATAAGCCAATTATTCCATTCTGTTTTAATAAAATACTTATTTGTGGTTGAAATCTTGCCAAAGCCCCGGCTACAGCACTTGACAACCTATTCAGTTTTCCGAACACTTAGGACTTGAACTAATTTTTACATTAGGTTCTCCACAGCGATTACAAAATATCTTTCTTTTATCTTTATAATGATGGTATGTAGGATTAGGTAGCTGACAATTAAAATAGACAATTTTATTTTTGGATTGTTGTTGAGATGTTTTGTCATGAGAAGTAGAGGTTTTTCAACTCTATCATGTTTCTCAACATTTTTGTCAGAATGGTTCGATGCTTACTAAATTACTTTTTAGGATTTCAGTAAAAGGTTTAGAATGACCTAACCCAGAAAATTTTCTTTCTTCCCAAATATGATAATTGAGTTGGTTTCTTAGAAATCATTTTAGAGGCTTCCTCTAAATTTTAACAACACACAGATAAATCATTTAGTGTGTCGATATTCTGTAAAGGTGACTGACTAATATATTTAGGAAGTAAATTCTTACGGGCATATTTAACTTTAGTGACCTCCGCTGGGGAAGTTGACAAGCTGGATAACACATTTTCTAAATGTACAATAAATATTGTAACACACTAATTTCTTTCCTGCCTCATCTCTCTTATTTGTTCCCAGACATCACCATCTGCAAAAGGTGGTGAAAAATATTTTTTAAGTTTTGATACTAAAGCAGGCCAATCAGAAACTATAGATTTAATGCTACCGTACCATACAAATGCGTCATCACTAAAAAATTCTATTGCAATATTAAAAAGTTCATCTTCAGAGATGTTACGAGCCTGAGCAAGGTCAAAAACTCTTTCAAGAAAATAAAAAACATTTTTAGGGTCAACGTTCCTATATCTTCCTCAGGAATAAACATTACTTGTGTTCAACCACATCAAAGAGCTAATCTAGACCCTACTCGAAGATAAGTGCTATCCGTAGAAGTTCCTTCGAAGTTAGAAATTAAATTTTCTATCGAGATAACACTTTTAGTAATTTCTAGTTTTCCATAATCCAATTTATGTATATGAGTTTCCATACAGATCTGACTACCTGTATTTTCAGTTTCTTTTTTAAAAGTCTAGTCAAAAATGTTTCTTTCCTTCCTCATTTACAGTACGAAAATTAATAATGTAAAAGAAATGTTTTCAAAACAGTAAGATTTTTGTACCAGTACAGTATCTTATATTAAGATTTATTTACAAGTTAAAATAATAAAGGATCAGAAATTTACATTTAAAAGGTTTTGATACAACCTGTATAATATTCTAAAATGCAATAGGCCAAACTGTAAATATGTAAGAAAGTAGAATGTTTACTGCTTGTTAACCGAAAAGCACAAATTTAATAATAAAATACTCGATAAGTGGATACGGTTTCCAAATATTTCTTACGAAAGATAATATTTTACTAATAAAAGCAATCGAACATGTTTTTTAAGTGTTACAATTAAAAAGTATTTAAAAAGGTATAAAAATAGAACTGACCCCCTTAAATTATTTTAGTAAGTAGAAATGGTAAAACGGTTATTTGATGTATAAGAATAAATATAAGGCAAATATAATAAAAACCTGAAAGAAAATTTTGTTGTTATTTAAAATAAAAGAACGATTAATCTTATTTCAAATTAAAAAAAGATAAAAAGAAAAAAAACTGAAAGTGTAAGCATTTGAGGCTCCACGTCTACGGCGCTATTTTTTCATTTTATGCTATTATAGAGAAAATAAATTTTTCTTAAAATGTATGTTGTGTGAACGGTAGCTCTTCGTCAGGTGGCAATAGTGGGAAGGGGGCAAGGAATACCTACACTTTATTTTTGCCGCCACTCAGTTAAGTTATCACAGTGTCTACAAAGCTATTTAACTGAGAAATTCTGCTCTGAAAATAACTGATAAAAATGAGACACTTGAATAAGTTCCAATCTCTTTACTTTTCCTTTTTGTAGTTTTTTTTAAAGATTTACAATTCCATCCATATGATATGATGAGTCAATCTTGGCAACAAGAATCAAATAAAATTTTGATTAAATAATAATGACAAATGAAACACTACGCACTGAAACTTTCTTAAAAAGTAGACCCGAATAACAAAATATGTATTTTTTAACCGATCAGTATAAACTGCTCGAATTTGTAATAATCAGGTTAGGTTTTATATTGCTAATCAGATATATGTAGCTACATAAATTTAAATAATTAAAAAAATACTTATGGAGTTTTAAATACAAAAAAGAAATGTATATCATAAAATTTGTCTAAAGGTCTTAAATTGCGTAACCGTGTATGAGAAAAAAAATTATTAGATATATTTACATTATACATAAAGAAGGAAATAACTAGTTTTTAATCCAAAAAGCTGCACTGGAACTGTAGAGGGTTAGCTTATACCAGGACAGCTAGGCATTGGCACGTGTTCAAACAGACCATGTGGACCGTATAAAAGATTTCCAGAAATACAGTTTATGTTACATTTTTTCTTCAAAAATTCAAAATGTGAAGGAGAACGTCTTCATCTATACAGCCAAAGGAAGCACCCTGTAAAAAATATTTGTAATTGGTCTAAAAAGTAAAAAAAAATCGCTTACCTTAGCTTAAGGGAATCAGTAAAGGTATGGCCCTCAGTATACCGTAAAGGTAATGGAAACAAAGAGGACTTAATCCATATAAACTGAATGTGCAAACATACCGTACCAGGCAAAAAAAAATGAAAAAAAATCTTAAGACATTAACATGTTATCGATTAACATAAACAGTTGACTGAATTAGGGAAGCCATATTATACAGAAAAATCTGCAAATTAAGGAAATCAATAATGACAATCTATGAAAATCATGAATCTCACAAGATAAGCGGGAGAATTGGTAACGCTGTAGATGAATGTCATTTGAAAGCCTGATTTATCGATCGGTGGGTGTTTTCTAGAGGTGGGCCAACCTGCGATTTTAGTGGAACAGAGACAAGATGCGACTGCTCTAGTTGTGTCACTGTGACAAATAACAGTGACTTTTTGGAGCAGTTTTCCTTTCCGTTCCTTGGGCTGGCCGTGCTGCTATTTATAAATCATACAGGGTAAATCACGGTCGCAAACGCCAGAGAGAGATGTTCAGCTTGCATATTTATGATTTGACACTGGTTTATGAAATGTATATATTGTTTAATGTTTTTAAACGTTAACGGCAAACTTTAAATTTGTGTATGTATTTTTTTAGGTTAAGTCTCACCCCCGTACATACTATGTGTTTTTTGTTTGTTTAAGTTAATATTTAAATATGAGAAGTTATTATGTTTTTTTTTTATATATCTTTAAGCCAAAAACCTGTTGGTTGTTTTTTTCGTTAAAATAGATAACTAGTTACAATAATGAATAAGTTTATACGTTGGTACATCAAACAATCAAGGAATGTTTTTTGCAATAGCAGATACATACTACATTACTAAGACTTTGCTTTGCTTTTGTCCATGTTATAAAATGAGAATGTACTTTTTCATATGGTTTTATATTACTACCATGTTCATCATTTATTTCTGTGTTAATGTTAAAGGAATAAAGACTTTATTTTTTAAATTTATTGTGTCTTTATAGACCTAAGTCGAGTTTAATAAAAATATCATACATATTAGTAGATGAAATATTGTATGACTAGGCAAATTAATAACTTTTCTTTTCTTTTTTTCTCTTTTGCCAGCGAAGTATCGATATGTGAAAAATCATGTCACGAATAAGGTATAAATAATAAATATGAATATAAATAGCAGTTTGCACTCTGCAGCGCCAGTTCCAGTTTCCCTTTTGGCGTTGTCATCTGCCTGTCCATGACTGCGATTTTGTAACTCTTTTCTATGCTGCGCAAGTCGGAGCGGTCCGTCTAATTTAGTGCCGACCTGTAACAAAATGTCAGTGCTTTTTGGCTGCAACTGAAACAGACTGTGACAGACGAGTCCCAGTGACAAAGTCGCAATTCGTGAAATTACAACCCACCTCTAGTATTTTCGAAGATACTAAATATGGTAATATTTCTGCCCCAGGTTTACGATTGTTGCCTAATAACGTCGAAAACGAGATCAGACTAAAATCTATATTTTAATTGCTCACTAGAGAATGCTACAACATTTTTACCCCAATAAAGCATTGACGAAAAAATCGTCTTAAAATATAATTTATCTCAAGAGGTATTGTTAAATATTTTTCCTGACTAGAGGCGAAATTTTGAAGAAATTCAGAAACTAATTTTTAAATAAATGCTTTTGAAGGGCATTGAGAAAAGAATTGTTTTACAATCTCATTTAGTTGAAGAGATATTGTAAAAATATAAACGAACCATTTACCCACTATGAGTAGATTTTCACAAAATTCAGAAATTATCTTTAGATAAGTATTTTTTAAAGTCATTGTCAAAATAATCGTCTTATTAGTCTCTTTAGAGCGAAATTTTCAAAAATTAAGATCTGTATTTTAAGATAATTATTTTCAAACGCCCTTAATCGAGATATCGGATTAAATTAACATTCGACCCTTTTTAACCTATTAAATTTGAATTTCAAAAAATCCAGAAGGATAGTCTTAAAGTCTTATTTAATTCAAGACATATTACACAAAAAGTAAAAACATAGTTCAACTTCTTCGGAACTAATTTAAAAAAACCTCTCTTATCTCACATCTATATCACAAAGACGGTCAATGCCCAATTGAAACGTTTTATTTTTAATGCATTTAGAAATATGGTGATGATAAGTAAGTAAGACAGTTTCTAGGTTTTCTTCTTGATATATTATATATGCATAGATAATTAAATCAATAAATATGTTCTTTAATATTGATTCTAAAGAAATTACAACCCATTTTTTGTTGGGTCAGAAATAAAGAAAATAGCTGTTTGTTGAGTAATTAAACTTACATTAAAACGAACCAAACCACTTTCTAAACTAATTTAATAAAGTACAATAATATTAATTTAAAAATTATGATTAACAAAAACTTAGCCAACATTTTATAGACTCCTATGTACGCGTTTCCTTGTCCAGTCTAAATATATCTAACGAGATCACAAGGAAAGAAAAAAATGGGGCTACATGGTTCTTGAAAATAAATAAAATTCAAAATTGATACCCCGCGCGCCGCTTTTAATAAAGCCGCTTTGTCCGTCATTGAAAGAATATCAACGTTTAACCTCAAATGCGATATCGTATAGTTTAAAGGCAGAGATAAAATATTATAAAAATTGTTTTTTCTAAAAAATTCGTTTGTTTTATTAGGGAATAAATATCGCGGAAATGCTGACGTCAAAGTAGTTGTTTTTTATCTTTGCTTGATATTATTTTGGTCGCCTCTAGGACCGGCCGCCTTTGTGCACTCATAGTGGGCACACCCCTAAGAACGGTCCCGCTCGCAGCGTTAGTCCGCTGGCGCTCATACAAAAATAAATATATTTGAATAAAATATATACGTATAAATAAAACTAAAAAAGATATCTACGTTAGTTTCCTGAACAAAAAATTGTAATTAAGAACTTGTTGTCCTAAAGGACCCATTGTTAGAACTTAAATAAAAAACCCAAAGCAAAAAAATTTCGCTCACCATATTAAGATAAAAAATATTCATTTTCATTCATTCTAAAAGTTAAACGTCCGTACTCTCCGTTATCCCACTTTGATTACCAGCTGTTCATAAGGCTTTATCTAGCTCTTACCTTTTCCATACCCATGTACCTCTATTCTTTTCCGGATATGGAGGTCTATAGGAGGGTTTCCGGCAATAACACGCATTGCACACCCTGAGTAACAAATATATTTTATTAAAATATTAGATACTGGTTTATTGATAAAAACTACTCAATTTTATGAACTTTTTTTAGTTTGCCATGTAGCTCATTTATTCCTATTTTGATGTTTAGTCTATTGTATTATGACAACTATCATTAAAGGCGCAGTATCTTTAATACTATTAAATCCTAAAGTGTTCAATATTAAAAATAAAGTTAACTGTTATGTAATATGTGATTGTGCAAGTGCTCGTATGCCATACGTGTAGCTCCTAAAAACGATATAGAATTATTGGCACACCAACCTGTTATTGCTCTTTTCAACAAAAATAGATTTAATATAGCAGCGGAAGCAATTAATGCGAATATGCGATTATGTTCATTCAGAACAACGCATGCGGCTTGATAAGAATCTATGCACCACGCTTTGTTTAATAATCGATATACCTATTAACACAAGAGGTCACGAGGAATAATTTAAAATTATTGATACAGTGGCATCAGAAAGACTTTAGTGTACGTTAATACTGGATGTCATTAATTGTTTTTGAGATACAAATTACAAAATTGCTGTTTAATTTTTTTCTAGTCAGGATCACGAAAGTTATTTTTGTCTTTATATATTTAACATTAACTTCCGCTACTCATCATAACGTTTACTGAAAGAGTATTGCTATTTTTCGTAAATATCAACGTAGTTATTCCCGAATTTGTCAAAGAGCCTAAGCATCTAATGACTTGACACTACCTAGTCTATAAATTTCACCTTACGAGAAACCCAGAAGAATTTACCAGTAAACTATGTTCCTTTTACTATAATGTTAAAACCATTTTTGAAAACACTGAACAATGACAGTGTTAATATTAGTAAAAAAATGTGTTCTCTTTATATTAGATTCTACAGGGAACTAAACATCAAAATGAGAATAAGCAATTGCATGACATGTTAAAAAAATTCCTAAAATTAGCTAGTTTTATCTGATATCTTATTGACTACCCGATTTTCTTATTAAATTAAAAAATGATACGCGTTATTTGATATTTTATCCTCTATAAATATGGAAGAAATTTGAGATAAATAATTTAGGTCTTACGATAAAAAGTTTGATATTAAACTCAGTCTAAAAACAACTTTCGATGTCAAAAATATATCTATGCAAACATTGTAAAAATGAAAATATACAAATTTTGGAACTTGATTTCTGACTCAGCCTGAAGTTTGCGAGGTACAGGGCAATGGCATGGTTTCTTTTCTGAATAACTTTCCCTTATACCATTTTGTCTTATCTTCTACCGGAAAAACATTAAAGTTTGTAGTCTGTTTCTTGATAATGTAGAAATAGGGCCGCAGAGGTTACTTGTTTATTTCTGGGTCTAGTGATGCTCATATTTGTTAGTTTGCCCAAAGTACAATTTTTCGCACTCCTGGCAAAGAATACTATATACTCAGTGATTCTCCAATCTGATATCAAATCAGCATCAGAAATAAATAAACAACCTCGGCCTTATTTCTACATCATCAGGAAACAGACCACAAAATAAACTTCGAATAATGTGAGGTTGCCATTATAGGGCATTATAAGACCAGAGCCAGAAGGGTAGGTGAAGGCGTAAGCGCTCCCAGAAGCTATAAAAAAGTAAACCACTAAAACAAATACAGGTGTTTCTATATGTCGTGTGAATATTAAAGGAGGCGATCCTTCCTTTGAATCATTTTAAGAAAAACAGTTTATATAACTGTGTGTCAGCAAATACTTTATTTTAGAGATACAGGGTGTTAAAGTAGTAGTTCGGAAACTGTAAGAGCTATTTCATCAATCACATAGGTCAAATTTTGACGCTATTAAACAGTTTCTATTTCAACAATGGCCGTAGGTATGGGTAACTGTCACACAAAACAATTCTAAGCCAATGAATAAAAAAATACTAGCATCATCGTTTAGGGCAATAAAAATACAAAAAATGACTTTTAGTATTTTATGATACGACAAGTCGTGTTCGAGAAAAAATAGAAAAGCAAAAATAATAATTTTTTGCAGGAAAGCGGTCTACAAGAAGAAATTGCTTTCGATTATGTCACAGGATACCCCTCTTGCGATCGTTTTCTGGGCCTTTACCCTCATCAGGCAGGCTTGTATCCAGGCGATCTCAAATAAGAGATCACCGATGTGACATAATCAAAAACGAAAACATCTTTCAAAGTAGAAAAGTTCTACGGGCTAAGCATAACACTTAGCGCCACCTATTGGGGCTCCGGAGAGTTCCGGCTGCAACCCATAGGATTTAGGTTCAAGCATATAATATGTGTGGGTAAAACTGAAAACAAATAAAAATAGTATAGTACATTTATTTTCTAATAGCCAAGCTTTTCAAATAATTCTTTCTTTCACTAATCAAAATGCAAAGACAATTTTGACGGAATTTTCAGAAAATATAAAACATAAAATTGGAGAGATTTTAACTACTAAAATTTTGACACTATTTGACAAGAAATAAATAATTTAAAATCAGTTGTTTTTCTATCAAATAATAATGACAGCAATAGGTTAAATATGTCAAATATACAATATAAAAAAAGGGGGGTATGTTCAAATTTGTTTTAAAACTGGATAATACGTTATACAATATATGGAACAAAATATTGAAAGTAATTAGAAAAAGAAATATTTATGATTTTTAAGGAATTAATCGTCGTTTAAATTTAAAACATAAAAATAAATGGAACCTAAGTTTTCAATATCGGTTTTTTTGTTCGTTGTGAACTTTTCTTTATGTATTTCGGTCATTTCTAAGAAGAGTCTTTTGATAGTGTTATGTTCATAGTGTAAAATTTTTGTTTCGTTAAAACTACATGTGTGTCCCTTATCTATAATATATTCTGAAAGTGCACAAGATCGTTTATTAAGTCTTGCATCACTTTTATATAATGCAATTCTTTTACTTAATCTTTGTTTTGTTTGACCAATGTATTATAATACCTGATAATATATGGCAAGAGTATAAACATAGACATAATTTTTCTTACACAAGATTGTTTAATAAAACCAAAATATTGAATTTAAATAAATTAGAAAATTTGAAACAAAATTTAAACAAACACTTAAAATAAAAGACAACTGCATTAAAAATGTATCTAACGTAGAAATTCCGATAGAAATTAAACATTTTTTAGCCTTAGGATTCAAATTTGATTTTCCTCCAAATATAAAGAACATGTCGATTTCAAAATTCTTAGCTGATATTGAAAATGTATTATATGGATTCAATGAAAATAAGAAAAACTCACTTAGAGCTAAATTATTAAACTTAATAACAAACTTTATTCAAAAACCAAATTTTTCTAACAAATATTCAGATCAACTTTTAATTTTAATTTAATTTTTAAAGATCATGCTAATTTATTAATAACAAACTCAGATAAAGGTAATGTTACAGTTAGTATAAATAAACATGATTACGTTGAACTCCCAAACAACATTATATTTGATGAAGAATCTTACAAAAAATTAAATAGTAAAATCACTAACACAATTGAAAAGAATCAAATGATTTTAAAAATAAACTTAAAAATTTAGATATGAGAACTATTGTAGAAAGTACTAACTTAAAGTTTATAACTCAATGTGTCCAAAATTTTACCGTCTTCCTAAAATTCATAAATCTAATTTATCTCTAAGACCAATTATTTCCTCAATAAATAGACCTAACAGTAAAAGTACTACTTTTTGTAATATTTTAAATTTATCATACTATAGTGATAATATGTACTTTACGAAAGACTCTTTTGATTTTGCACTTTCTGTTAATAATAAAACAGTCCCTGAAAATGATATACTTATAAGCTTAGATGTTATTTCACTATTTAGTAAAATATCGTTAAATTTATTAAAAAGTGGTATTACAGAAAGATGGAATTTAATTCAAAATAACTGTAATATTGTCCAAAATGTATTTTGGGAAATCAATGAACTTATTTTTAGTACTAATAATAATACTGAAAATAATATACTAATACTCGGAACACCAATAAGATCTTCTATTTCCCCAATTATTGCCCAAGATGTAACAGAAGATTTGCTTGACCACTGCATACATTTAAGTCATATCATATTAACAAATGAAAACTAATTAAATATTAACCCATAAAAAATTACTAACTAAACAACCCATACCCAATTAAACTTATTAAAAATGTATCATACACAAGTAAAAATAATAATATCTTGAACGAAAATAATCATGAAAGGAATAATATAAATCCTAATAATGGCTTACTTTTTGGGTTTAATTCCCTATATTCAAAATTTGAGTCCTAAGATTATTAAAATGTTTAAAACAGAAAATATGAAGATAGCACAACGTAAATTTAAAAGCATTGGTATTTTGTATAGTAAATTAAAAGATAAATATCATGATTTAAACCAGTAAATAGTTGCATTTATTTAATTTCTTGTTTAAATTGCGATAAAAAATACATTGGTCTAACAAATGAAAGATTAGTTTAAAGAATTGCATTAAATAAAAATGATGCATAACTTAATAAACGATCTCGCGCTCTTTCAGAATATATTATATATTAGATTTTGCACACATGTAATTTTAATGAAACAAAAATTTTATACACTGAACATATAACTAGCAAAAGACTTTTTTTAGAAATGAAACAATTAATTCCTTAAAAATCGTAAATATTTCTTTTTCTAATTACCTCCAATATTTTGTTCTATTAACTGTATAAAGTATTATCTAGTTTTAAAACATTTTTGAACATACCCCTTTTTATATTTTTAATGTGTTTGAGCTATAATTGGAAAGCAATGAGAATGTACTGCTTTTGGGAGATTTTAATTTACCCTCATATATTGAGGGCTGTGATGATAAAGCTTTATTCCTACAAGAGTTCTTGAATGCTAAGAACCTAAGTCAATTTAATAATGTTAAAAATTGTATGGGTAGATTGTTAGATTTAGTTATTACAAATATACAAATTCATGAGATTTGTAGGTCTGAAGGAATACTTGTACAGGAAGATGCATATCACCCTGCATTGATGTTTGATGCTCGTTTAAAGCTTCCAAAGGAAAATGTTAACATTACAAAAAAATTGCATATGATTTTCCTAAAGGTAACTATATGCAGTTGTATAACTCTGTGAGAGATTGTGATTGGTCATATCTGACGACATCTGAAGACGTTAGTTGTGGTTTAGATAAATTCTGCGAAAATATATATATAGTCGTTTTGATATTGCTTTACCAAAGTACCAGGTAAATAAAACATCAGTTGCACCTACATTTCCTCCTTCGTACTCTATTGATTTGAATACATTACATTAAGAAAATATATTAAAGTTCAAATAAGGATTGAATATCAGCAATACAAAAAATATAGAGAATAATATCCACCACTCTCCCACACCCTTTTGGACATTTTTCAAAACCAAATCAAGTCAAAGTGGATTTCCAAGGGAAATGATATACGATAACGTAATTTATGTGAGCTCGGAGGACATTGCGAATGTCTTCGCACATTATTTTGGTTCCGTGTACGAGCAGCCTGCAAATACTCCAAACATCAGGCCGAAAAAGTGGAGCGATATCAAGTTTTTCTCTTGTAACAAAGGAAGATGTGATAAATGCCGTTAAAAAATTTAAACCCAAAAAGTCCACAGGAAATGATAATATTCATGCCTATATTTATAAAGGATGTTTTGAATTTTTAGCCACTCCTTTAAAGCACATATTCAATCTTGCTATTACTCAGAAGGAATTTTCAGGTGCCTTGAAAATGGCAGTTGTAACTCCTGTCTATAAAGGAGGTCAATCTAATGATGTACTTAATTATAGGCCAATCAGTTTAATTAATGTAGTAGCCAAAATATTTGAGATCTTGTTGTTCAGTAGTTTATAGGCAGCATTAATGCCCAAAATTTTCATGTTTCAGCATGGTTTTGTGACATAAGTCTACTGTCACCAACCTTTGTATATTTTCAGAGTATGCTTCTAGGGCGGTTGAAGAAAAACAACAACTAGATGTCATATACACAGATTGTGAGAAAGCGTTCGACCAGGTCAATCATGAGTTCTTGTTGGAAAGGCTTGTTGATTACGGTGTATCAGAGGAGACATGTAAACTTATAGAAGGGTAGGTGGTTGTTTCTCAAGAGAATTTTTGGCATCATGTGGTAACAACCTGGGCCCACTTTTATTTGTACTTTTTATCAATTCCCTGCCAGATTGTATATCTAATAATTCTATGTTTGCAGATTATTTTAAGTTGTTTAAGTCTATCTCCACGGTTAATCTGATCTAAATGCTGTTACTAAGTGGTTTAAAGAAAATAAAATGTTTTTAAATGTCAAAAAATGTTCGGTAATGACATTTACACAAAAAACTAACCCAATACAATATGATTATACGATATGTGATATAAATATTGATAGGAAAACTGAAGCGAAAGACTTAGGAGTCTATTTCCAAGTTACCATGAAATTTGTAAATCACTATGTAAGCTTTGTAAATAAGGCATATAGGTCTCTTGGTTTTGTGATACAAAATAGCAAAACATTTATTATAAATACAATTGTGAGATTATACAATGTCCTGGTGAGACCACATTTGGAGTATGCCTTGCAGGTATGGATGCCATTGGCAAGTACTCATATTAATCATATTGAGAAAGTACAAAAAGCGTTTTCTCAGGTACTTATATGTGAGACAACATAATGCATACCCATATACGGTCTTTTACAGAGCAATGTTGGAAAGCATTCAATTTGAAAGTTTATTAAATAGAAGAAGAAAACAATGTGTACTGTTTATAAACTTTATTGTAAATAATATAAGATTTTAAATGCTGTAAAATGATTAATTTTATACCCTTCAGAGTACCTAAAATTAGCTTAAGAATTAGTAAAAAGAATGTCGTCGCTGTAATACCAGTTTGTCACCAATCAATAATATGTTGACAATGATGCAAGTGCAATGATGTGATAAATAGGTACCAAATAGATAATTTTAATATAAGTTTAAAACAACTCAAAGTTTGGTCAGTGGTAGATATTTTATTTAAGTGTTGTGCCTTAAATTTCTGTTACATTGTTGTAATGTTAGTTGCCCTATTTTCAGATTTAGGGACTATACGTATGTAATTTGTATTATTTTGCTTTTACAAGTAATTACCTACTATGTATGGTGTTTGAAAACATTATCAATAAAATAAAATAAATAAAAATATTATACCTTTGACATATTTAACCTGTTTCTGTCATTAATATTTGATAGAAAAACAATTGGTTTTAAATTGTTTATTTCTTGTCAAGTAATTAGTAATTAAAATGTATCCAATTTATATTTTCTGAAAATTCCCTTAAAATTGTCATTGCATTTTAATTAGTGTCTGTACTTTTTATTTGTAAAAAAAGTCCTAAATTTTCTTATAATTATATTATTATAGAGATCTGAAGAAAAAATGAATTATTTCGTGTTAGAAAATAAATGTACTATAGACTTTTTGGTCGAATCCCCGTTACTGCTTTATGCTATTGGTAGCGTACGGCCGTTACCTACAAGCACATTATATATATATATATATATATATATATATATATATATATATATATATATATATATATATATATATATATATATATATATATATATATATATATATATATATATATATATATATATATATATATATATATATATATATATATATTGTAACGGTGTACTGTCGTGCGTTACGGTCAGACAAATTATCATGTTAGTAAATCTATATTTTTTTAAGTAAACATATTTAGTATTTAATAATTTAAATATTTTATTGCTTACAGACCTATATTGCGCGTATTAAATTTTTTTAGATTCAGTTAAGCTTGCGGTTGGACGTAAATAGGCTAATTATAATTATTGTGTATATTTAAGTTGTTATATCACTATATTTCAGTATTTATTTGACGCTAAGGATGCATGAATTCTTACATTTCAGTGATATCATTTATTTAGTTTTTTTTGGATACCTACGAATCTCCCTCGTATTTGTATAAATTTGTCGGTCAATAGGCGACACGTTGTTCACCGCGTGGTGTAGATTAGTTTTTGGCTTTCCTTGTTCCTCTTAAGGCAGATTTAAAAATGCGTTCTTGTCGTACTCTCAATATTGCTTACTTCGTTGGCGAATTATTGCATGAATGTCGTTGATCACAATAATTACAAGGGGATTTGATATTTAATATTATTATCGTTCAATTGGGAAGATAACATAACGATTAAAACTTATTTTCTCTAGTTATTTTTCTGTTAATTTTGGTTTGTTGAATTATATTATTTATATAGCTTATAATTAATTGAGTTAACTAAATTGCTCTAGTATATATTTAAGCAATAGTTTTTCTTTTCAATTAAAATCATTTAAGACATACGTTTACTCTGGGGTTTTATTTGCGCCGTCAGCCCAGCAAACCTGTGTTGAGATTTGGCTATCCTATGTTAAAAAAAGGGAATCCCAGATACAATTCGTCATAAATCCTGTTCGAGAACCATTGAGGGAGAGGAGTCGGTAGGCGTTAAAAGAACTGATGCAGCCTTCGGCCGTCCACAAAGGTCGTGGGTTCTCCACCACGTGGCGCAGCTATTAAGAGTTTTGGGGAGAAATTTCCATTTTTTTTTATTGTCTAAAAATTTGTATTAGTTTATTTCATCCGAAAATTTGAGTAATTCATTATCTTAACAGTGTTTAAATTATTGACCAATTAGGGTACATATAATTTAATATTAGTGACCGTAATTTTACAAATTATTTCACAAGAATTTTCCTTTTAATTATTGCTAATTATTTTTAAATTATTAAATAATTCACCAGCTACGTTGATTTTGAACATTTGTCTTAGTGTAATTTAATTATTTTGTAATAAATTTGGTAACTTGTTGTTTAAATAGGTTTTTTATTTTGGTAAAGTACAGTTAATAATTTCGGAAGAAGGATTTTCCGCAAAGTCCGACTTATAACACGGCAGCACATTTATTTCTTTTTTTTTATTGCGGATGGCGCCCTTTTAAAAATCTTACTTAAGCTCCGTGTTATAAGACGTGTCTTCTGAAAAGTATACTGTATGCATTAAATTATCGAAAGGGACAGAATGAATAATTAAATTAGTCAAAATAACCCCGCCTGTCAACTCATGCCAGAGCCGGCAAAAGGAGCTGTCGTGCCTATGCCCTTTTAAGAGGTTTGCCTAGTAAAATTATGTTCGTTAAAACACCCATACGTTACATAATTATTTTGGCGCCCAACGTTGGTTAGCCATTTTTAATTTTATTTAATTAAGTTTAATTAGATAAATTCTGTCGTTATCGATATTTTTGGATGCTTAACTTTAAAGTTTTGACAACGAAATTTGGAAATTTGCGGTCACTTTTTTATTCATATTGTTTTTCACATTCGTTATATAAAAACCTTTACGGAATTTATTTATTGAAATCCGACAGAGACCGAGTAATTCTGGAATTTACCAAATTTCACTTTAAAAAAAAAATTTTTATTGCATTTTTGCTTGTTTTTTTTTGGCTCAAATTCTGTCAGGTTTTAAAATAAATTTAATTTTTTTTGCGCTAATATTGACTCTGGTGTTGCTCAATATTTGTTGTAATTGATTTTGTTTAGCTAAATATTTTATATAGTTATTTGTGGTATTTAGTTTGCAAATATTTGGCATTTTTTTAAATTATATTTTGAACAGTTATCGATACCGGCGATTCTCCTTTTAAAAAAAGACAGTATCCTTTGTCTCCCTTTATGTTGGAGCACTTACACAAAGAACTAGATAGAATGTTGGCTTTGGGTGTGGTGGAACCTAGTAGAAGTCCTTACAATTCTCCTGTTCTTTTGGTGCAAAAGAAAGGTGGGATTATAGGTTAGTTTTGGACGCAAGATTCCTAAACCAAAATGTACGTAAAGATAGTTATCCACTTCCCAGAGTTGACGACTGTCTTTCTATGTTAAGAAACGCAACATTTTTATCTACTGTTGACTTAAAAAATGCTTTTTGGCAAATACCTCTTGATGAGTCAAGTAAAGAAAAAACTGCTTTCAGTGTGCCGTTTCGTGGACTTTTCCATTTTAATGTTTTGCCCTTTGGTCTATGTAATGCTGCTCAAATGCAACAAAGACTTATGGATAGTATTTTTGGACCTGAATTGCAGCCCTATGTTTTTAAATATTTAGATGATATTGTTTGTATTGGCACGAGTTTTTCGCATCATATGTACATTTTAAGAGAAGTTTATAAAAGGCTTTTAGACGCTAACTTAACAATTAATTTTAATAAATGTAATTTTTTTCGAAAATCACTTCAGTATCTTGGTTTTGTAGTTAGTAATACAGGCGTGAGCACCTGTCCAGAAAAAATTAAGGCCATAGTAGAATACAAAAAACCGGAAACGACTACTCAGCTAAAAAGTTTCTTGGGCGTTTGTAGTTGGTATAGACATTTTGTTCCTAATTTTAGTGCCATTGTATCTCCTTTAAATGATATGTTAAAAGGGAAAGGTAAAAAGCAACCTTTAATTTGGACTTCAAAGGCAGAAGAAGCTTTTAGAGAACTTAAAGAGCGGATGGTTTCATCCCCGGTAATGTCTGCCCCTAATTTTTCTTTGCCTTTTACAATAGAGTGTGATGCGAGTGATACAGCTGTGGGTGCAGCCCTTTTACAAAATATAGACGGCAAAGAAGTTGTAATTGCTCATGCTAGTCGAAGTTTGACTAAGTCTGAACGTAACTTATCAGTCACCATGAAAGAGCTTTTAGCATTAATTTTTTCTCTTGAAAAGTTTAGATGTTATGTTGAGGGCTGTAAAGATCTTTTTGTAATAACCGATCACTCTTCACTATTGTGGTTAAAGAATATGGAAAACCCACAGGGTAAATTAGCTAGATGGCTTACTAGAATTCAACAGTTTGATTTTAAATTATCATATCGTCCTGGTAAGCAAAATGCATTAGCGGATTTTCTTAGTAGATCCGTTCCTGCTTCTGAAGTTAATATATTAGATGTTTCTCTAGATAAATTGGAACCTTGGTATGCCAATTTACGGGATAAGATTATTATATCTATAAACACACTGGTAAGAAAATTCCTTTGAAAACCAATATTTCCGAATGGAAACTGGTGGTGCCAACTAATGAACGTATAAAAATAATTAAAAATTGTCATGATTCTCCAACTTCGGCACATTTAGGTTTCTTTAAAACATTAAATAAAATTTCTGAAGAATTTTATTGGCCAAGACTAAGGCAACAGGTCCTAAAATATGTCCGTCAATGCGAAGTTTGTCAAAAGCAAAAGTTACCAAATTTTTCTCGTTATGGTTTAATGGGTGCCGAGAAAAAGGTTAATTTTCCATTTGAAATGTTGGCAGTCGATTGTATGGGTCCTTTTCCTAGAAGTAAGAAAGGGAATACTTTTCTTATTGTGGCTGTAGATATTTTTTCTAAGTTCACAATTATGAAACCTTTGCGCCAGGCTACGGCTCCAGCGATTGTGTCTTTCCTGACTGATAATGTCATGTTACCGTTTGGAACTCCTAGAATTTTGATTTTAGATAATGCTCCTGCCCATACTGGGAAAGTCTTTGATGAAATGGCAAAAAAGTTCAACATTTCTAAAATATGGTATAATTGTCGCTATCACCCTCAGTTTAACCCGGTTGAGCGTGTTAACAAGACAATTGGCGCGGCTATACGTTCATACATCAAAGACTCTCACAAAGATTGGGATATACATATACCAGAAATTCAAAGTGCCTTAAACACGTCAGTTCATGAATCCACTAGCTATACACCAAATTTTCTCGTTTTTGGCAGAAAAGTCCCAATTACAGGAGATTTTTATGATAATTCTAACCTAAACACTGAAATATCAAACGAAAATGTCAATAATTATGCAAACGAACTTTTAAAGCTTCCAAATTTATATAAAAAGGTTCAGGAAAGACTCAATGCTGCCTATAGTAAAAATTGCCGTACACATAATTTGCGCAGGCGTCAATGTGTTTATAAAAAGGGGGATTTGGTATGGAAAAGAAATTTTGTATTATCTAATGCTGCTAATGATTTTTCGGCAAAGTTGGCAGATAAGTATGTACTTTGTAAAGTACGCAAGGTTAGATCCAATTCTGCTTATGAATTAAATAATTTGGATGGCAGTGACGCGGGATGCTGGCATGTATCAAAATTAAAACCATATGTAGGTACTCTTCCCGATCTGTCCGATAATCTTGTGCGTCAACCGGATTCTAATTAGTAATTATTTAGTTAAGGTGTTTTTATATTGATATATTACTCCTTTTATAATTTGGTACGTTACAAGTATTTTAGTATATAAAACTGGTTTGTTTGGTTTTGTAGTTATTAACCGGAATTTGACTTTATTCTTCAAGTTCTCTAGTTTTCGTGCGGCTATTTCAGATTTAGTTGTTTATACCTCAGTGCTTCTCAGTTTACTAAGTCATAAATTAGTTTTCTAGTCCAAGGCTTAATAAAAAGTGTGTGGCAGGTAATTTTTTTAGCTTCGATATGTATTTTTTGTATTTATCCCTGTACGGGCTGCGGGGGGAACAGAATTAGGCCCGTAGGCTCTTAAAGTTATGGCCTTAGTCGTAAGAGGCGACTAAACATAACCACTCTCTGGCTATCTTCCATCAGTTGTACAGTTTAAGTTCAGTCAGATATTTCTTATGAGATATAAATCTTATCCCTGTACGGGCTCCGGGGGAATAGAATTAGGTCCGTAGGCTCTTAAAGTTATGGCCTTAGTCGTAAGAGGTGACTAAATATAACCACTCGCTGGCTAATTTCCATCAATTGTAAATACTGGTCAGGAATAGCCAAAAACACACAATGCAAAATTTCAGGTTGAGCATTATTTTTTAATACCTAGACCCTTTTGACAGTGTTAGTTGTAAATTTACTTACTTAGTATTTGTTGTAAAAAAAATTAATTAGTAATGTGCTTCAGGTTGTAAATTATAATATTGTAATCCTAACTTAGTATTTTCCTTAGCGATATATTATTGTAAAATAGTTTAACTTTAATTAATCCCCTAGTTAGTATTTTCTCTCTGTTTGCCTACTTTGATTAGGCCTACTGCCACACACAGTTTTCCTTGATACTCTATCTATACCTCTGTTGAGTACTGACTCGTACTTCGAGTATCGCAGGATTTTTTTTTATTGGCTTTGATTGCATACTTGCGTAATATTTATTGCAAATATCCTCTGGTTAAGTATCGATTATGCCTCTTCTCTGATGTGTTTTTTTTTGGTACATGGTACCATTCTTGGGGTCACCATAATTTGGTAATTTTGGATTTTTTTTTCTAGCTAATACGTCAACTTGTCAGGTCTTTTTCTTTAAATGGGTTACACCTACGTTAAACCTAGACCTTTGGTTGAAAAGTTTTAGCTGGATTGGACAATGGACTTCCACTATTGTGTGAAGAATTTAGACTACAAAATTAATGCCAATTGGTGAATTTTAAAATTTGCTATATTATGTGTCTGCATTAGTAGCTCGTCATGTGAATTTTGTGACTCTTATTGAGTTATGATTTAGTTATATTAACTTCCTGGATTTGACATTTACATAACTTGCAGTTTTACTTTCCCCTCAATTTATCCTTGTAAAGGTGAAGGTTAGTTTTGGAATCTTCCTAATTTATAACAAGGGAAAAACCTTTTATAAGTTTTTCGTGGGGTGGGAAGTTGCAAATTTAATAATATCTGAATGTGACTTTTTTGACTATTGGTTATACATAGGCCTGTTTCATTCTGCCTTAAAGCAGATAAGCTAATATGACATGTTTGGTTTTAATGTTTACCAAACTATTAATTATTTTGTCGAGAATCCCAAATTTGGACTAATTTATTCCCGATTGTGACATTTTAATTGGTTTATTACACTTTAATATATTTTTAATGCCACATATTTTTTTTCCGGGTATGAAGTGTTGGGTGTCAGCTTGTTTCAGAACCTTTTTAGTATTAAAGCTTTAAATTTACATTGTCGGAAAGATCAGTGTTGTGGGGCGAAAGTTGAACCGAAGTTTAGCATAGACTAACTTCAATTATGGGGTGCTTAGCTACTGGTACTGTTCCCAACCCGTCCTGGCATTTTCTGAGGGATTGTTGTCAGTAACACTTTATGCTACAGCCTATTATATATTATCTAAATTTTTTCTCGCAGTTTTAGTCTAGTGGAAACTACATTTCACTCCCTATTGTTTGGTGGACTTTGGGGATACAGTTATTTTTTTATTTTTTCTTTTGAAAATTAATTAATTTGCATAACGTCTTATTATTTTTTTGTTTCCACCTACCAGTTGACACTTTCTATTTAAGTGAGTATACTGTTTTAGATGTCTGTTAGCGGCACCAGTTTTAGCAATTTTAAAGAGGTCAGTAAACGAGACTATCCCTGTCTTCCGGGTAATAGTGCAATACTGACTGGGTCCATTCGACACCTAGAGGTTGACTCTTGTCAAAATTCTTGCTTGTTTCGTAGGTTGTACTATCGGGCATCGGGATTGTATATTTAATTTTTGATGATGGTGTTGTTTGGAAATACAATGTATTTGTATATTTTTTTTGCGCTACTGTTTTTATATTCCTTCAGTAGTGTTAACACTTACAACATTGGTTATCATACGGTAGTACAATTGTTGTGCAAGTTTTTGCGGATCTTACGGTGATTGTTCTGTATATGTGCACTAAATTTTTCCGTGAGATTTTACTTATTTTTCAAATAGTGGTCAGCTTAAAAAATCTACTTTTTATGCTTATGTTAAATTTTTTTTCATAAAGTCGTTTTCTAGTTAATCAAAATTGAATATATCTAACTAAATTCCGTGTTTATGTTTTAATAATACCTTGACCATGGTATTGTTTAATTAATGCTTTTGTCAGTACAGTTGATACTAGCTTATATATAGTTAAATTAAAATGCTATTTGCTATACCTGGTTAGTTATATTTCTACTGCATTTAGCGTTGATAATAATTTTAGATTACTTAATCACAAATTAAGGGTAATCTATAATTAATTTTTTTATGATTTTGTTTGAAAACAGAAAATAAGTTTCTGTTTATTGCTACGAGCAATTATTTATTTTATTTTTATTATGATGATTCTGAGATATTATCAATTAAACTTTTATTAGTTTATCATTGTTTTACTATATAACGTTAATGTAGCATGAATTTCAGTTCTTATAGAAGTTTACACAAACCTCACTCTTTTTATTGTTGGGAATTATTTTTTTTTGCAACTTAACTCAGTATCTTCTAAGAGTAGTTCGATAATAAATTGTCTTATTTGTATTATAAGGCTACTGTTGAAATACTGATGAAAGTTTTTTTTTTGGAACACGATTACATTATGTGTGTTTATAAAAATTCATTACTTTTGGATCATAACTTTTTTCAGTTCACGGATCATATCTTTTTTTATTAATATATATTCTTTTTTGGGGGAGAGGTAGTGTAACGGTGTACTGTCGTGCGTTACGGTCAGACAAATTATCATGTTAGTAAATCTATATTTTTTTAAGTAAACATATTTAGTATTTAATAATTTAAATATTTTATTGCTTACAGACCTATATTGAGCGTATTAAATTTTTCTAGATTCAGTTAAGCTTGCGGTTGGACGTAAATAGGCTAATTATAATTATTGTGTATATTTAAGTTGTTATATCACTATATTTCAGTATTTATTTGACGCTAAGCATGCATGAATTCTTACATTTCAGTGATATCATTTATTTAGTTTTTTTTGGATACCTACGAATCTCCCTCGTATTTGTATAAATTTGTCGGCCAATAGGCGACACGTTGTTCACCGCGTGGTGTAGACTAGTTTTTGGCTTTCCTTGTTCCTCTTAAGGCAGATTTAAAAATGCGTTCTTGTCGTACACTCAATATTGCTTACTTCCTTGGCGAATAATTGCATGAATGTCGTTGATCACAATAATTACCAGGGGATTTGATATTTAATATTATTATCGTTCAATTGGGAAGATAACATAACGATTAAAACTTATTTTCTCTAGTTATTTTTCTGTTAATTTTGGTTTGTTGAATTATATTATTTATATAGCTTATAATTAATTGAGTTAATTAAATTGCTCTAGTATATATTTAAGCAATTAAAATCATTTAAGACATACGTTTACTCTGTGGTTTTATTTGCGCCGTCAGCCCAGCAAACCTGTGTTGAGATTTGGCTATCCTATATTAAAAAAAGGGAACCTTTTTTTGAATTCTTGTTTCTCTGCTAAACGTATTGGTTTCACGTTTAGCAAGCCATTTTATCTTCAGAACTTTGTGCAAGTCGGAAGCCATTTTGACGGGTCAAACTCTTGAAACGTAATTTGTTAGTTTTTCGCAGAGTTACATCAGTCAGGTAATGCATTAAAATTTGTAATTACATTATTGATTATTTAAATTAATTTGTTAAAAATTTAAGTGTGAATTTTTGTATTAAATTTTTATATTATATTACTGGATTTCGAGATCACGCCATGCCATGCTGACGCCTATTTTTTTCTTTTCCTTTCAGCTCTACACCGACTTGTCCTTTTGCCTTGCCTTTTATTTGCCTACAAACTAGTTTTTTTTTAAAAGACTATTAAAATTGAAATCTAAAATTTCATATCATAATTTTGTCTTATCCATTTTGAATTCAGTACTTGGATTTCTGGATAAGTTTTTATAGCTAGACGCCTAACTAGCCGCCTTTAGAACTAGCCACTAGTTGCTAGATAATTTTTTATTGTCTACCACAACTATATATTTAGGCTCGCCTAAATTAAATATTGGATAAAATTCCGATCCCAATTGCATCTTAAATTCAATTTTGGTTCCGAGAAAATAAGGTCATCCCGGATACAATTCGTCATAAATCCTGTTCGAGAACCATTGAGGGAGAGGAGTCGGTAGGCGTTAAAAGAACTGATGCAGCCTTCGGCCTTCCACAAAGGGTTCTCCACCACGTGGCGCAGCTATTAAGAGTTTTGGTGAGAAATTTCCATTTTTTTTTATTGTCTAAAAATTTGTATTAGTTTATTTCATCCGAAAATTTGAGTAATTCATTATCTTAACAGTGTTTAAATTATTGGCCAATTAGGGTACATATAATTTAATATTAGTGACCGTAATTTTACAAATTATTTCACAAGAATTTTCCTTTTAATTATTGCTAATTATTTTTAAATTATTAAATAATTCACCAGCTACGTTGATTTTGAACATTTGTCTTAGTGTAATTTAATTATTTTGTAATAAATTTGGTAACTTGTTGTTTAAATAGGTTTTTTATTTTGGTAAGTACAGTTAATAATTTCGGAAGAAGGATTTTCCGCAAAGTCCGACTTATAACACGGCAGCACATTTATTTCTTTTTTTTATTGCGGATGGCGCCCTTTTAAAAATCTTACTTAAGCTCCGTGTTATAAGACGTGTCTTCTGAAAAGTATACTGTATGCATTAAATTATCGAAAGGGACAGAATGAATAATTAAATTAGTCAAAATAACCCCGCCTGTCAACTCATGCCAGAGCCGGCAAAAGGAGCCTTCGTGCCTAAGCCCTTTTAAGAGGTTTGCCTAGTAAAATTATGTTCGTTAAAACACCCATACGTTACAATATTATATCGGAAATCTACCCTTATGTTTATTAAAATTACAAGTTATTATATTATTACGCATTTGTAAAGGATGCAGGTGTTTATCAAAACTTTTAAGTTTTCGAGTCGTCAATAAAAGTAATTCTTTAAACTATTTCATCATAAAACGCAATAACTTAAAATATTTCATCATTTGTTTACAACGTTGGTCAATTCTAGAATCGTTTCTTGCTTACATCTTTTGTGCTTCAAATGAACAACCTTTATAAAAACTAAACGACACAAAACGTTCGAGAAGATGTTTTTTAACATCCAAAAAGTATAAATATAATAAAGCCTCAATCATAGATATCTGCCGTCCGAGCGGCAAGGTCGTGCGTTTTGTTACTCCTACGATACGTTCTCTCGGCCGGCGTCCATTTTGTGCATCTTCTAGAAGTGCGCTTTAAGTAATTATGTGTGACAAGGAGGAATCCCCTCCGCCCCGCCAGGAATATCTTGAACTCAAACAGTATACAGAGACCTTTATCCTCACCAATGAAGCTGTTCAGACCCAACTGCAAGAAGAACTTAAAAAAAAGCCAAGAAGAATAGGTCAAACAAATGGTGGAAAAAGACAAACAAGTAGAAAAACTCAACAGCTCCGTGAGCAAGCTTGTTGAAGAACTCCGCAGGTATGGAAATGAACACTCAAATTGCATACGCCCCACAACCCAAACTCCCTACAGCAACATCTCAGATGAACGAATGAGCGCGAGCTCAAACTCTGACTCCGATTCCAATACTTTAACCAGCTCCTCAAAGAGGAAAAACAAACGTTCTAATCGAAACCCCACATCTCTTTTCTCCAACCCCCCAGCGGAAAAACCCTCAAATTCAGTCAGCAATTCTACCTCAGAATATGCCAACCAATTCCCCCCTCACCTCCAATAAAGACACTACCACACTACACCAAAGCACACCTAACCTTAATTACACTAACGCACGACATATCTCGCAGAAACCACCCACAACCGTTCAAAAAACTGACACTGAATATACACAACCAAAATCACCCAGAATTCCCCCTATTATCCTAAGGGACAAATCCAAATACACAAATGCAGTAACTTTTTTCCAAATTGAATAATATTAATTATGGCAACTCATCGAATCTGTCTGCGGGTATCAAAATTAACCCTCCTACTCCAATAGAATATAGAAAAATCACTAAATTTTTTGAGAAGTAAAAGCACTCTTTTCATTTTGAAGAAGAAAAGATGCTACATCGCGGGGTCCTAGAAGACTGGTCAGAGGAAAAGATTAAAAATCACCTGTGCAACTTAAATTTTAATCCCGAAAGAGTCATTCGCTGGTTTAGAAAAGACGGTAGCCCTATGCCACTTCTAGCTATTCTCCCTAAAATAGAGAAACACATTTTCGATTTACATATTTTAGATGACATGTCGGTCAAGGTGGAGTCTCAAAAAACACGTACAATATCCACTTAGTGCCACCGATGCCAATTATTTGGCCATTCACAAGCCAAATGCAGCGCTGAGTATAAATGTCTCAAATGTGCCGAGAATCATTCAACCCACTTATGTCAACTTTCTCGACCAAAAGTGTATTGCGCAAATTGTGGTGGCGACCACCCCGTTAATTATCAAGGGTGCCAAAAACACCCAAAAAACTCTAAAACACCACCCTCCCCGCCCACTTTCGAATGGGGTAAGGACAATTTAAAATCACAACCCCCTACTAATATTAATTCAAACGATCTTGCAAACATGCCCCAAGTTCTTCTTACCACAGACTATCACCCCCTAAAAATAACTCATAATGTTTAAGCAAATTCGTCCTTCCTCGATTAGGGTTGTTTCATGAAATATTAACATTATTAGAGACAAGAAAATCGAACTAATTGACTTCACAGAAAGATTCCAGATTGATGTTTTCCTAATACAAGAAACTTGACTTAAAAGGAGCCACAAAATATTTCTTAAAGATGACCCCTTAATTCTGGGTTCTGTTTACTGTGGTCCCTCCCGTCCCCCTCAAAAAATTCAATGTAAATAATTTAAAACAAAACATTTTTAGCAACAACGAACCTATTCGAATGGGAGGAGGCCTAAATGCTAAACATATAGAGTGGGGTTGTAATGCAACTAATAACAGAGGTTTCATCATAGTTAATTCTCAAGACAAACTCAAATAATATAATGTTTTAGCCCCCCCCGAACCTACCCATTTAGGCCATCAAGGCATACCTGAAGTCCTTGACCTTTTCTTCCCAAAAAACACACAAAATATATCCCAGCCGGTTGTCATATATGAATTGCCGTCAGATCATGCGCCTATTATAATTATCATAGACTATAGGGATGTCATTCAAGAATCCACCCTTCTCAAACAAATCAAATTTAACAACTGGGAAAAATACAAGGAAACCTTAAAGAATGTAACATATATTTTTGTAATCAACTCGATCCCGGAGCTTGAAAAATCTGTTTTGGATCTCTCATGCTTAATCTCAAACGCTCTCACTGTATCCACACATATCAAAACCTCGAAACTTACTAAATATGGTCACATCCCCCACACCCTGAGAGAAGAAATAAAAGCAAAAAATAGGCTTAAAAACTTATAGAACCGGAGATCCTGACATAAAAAGGCAAGCCAACGCGGCCAACGCGCAAATTAAAACAAAATTAAGGGACATTTACAATCTCCAGTGGTAAAATAAACCTAAGGAACTCAACGAAGAAGGCCCGCGATTCTTTAAATTAACCAAAAGCCTCACAAAAAAGCCAAAGGCTACCGATGCTCCATCTAATCAACACAAATGACAATTCAATTATTTCGGACCCTGTATCGAAAGTGGAGAAATTAGCAGACGACCTTTGCGAGCAATTTAACGATCATTATCATTCGGATCAGGCCTTTGAACAACGCGTAAATAACACAATTAGATTATATAATCAAACCCCAGCAGGCCCCCCCCACCGTGTCCATCGAGCACGTACAAAACATTATCTCACTCAACATTAAAAAAGCACCCGGCCTCGACGAAATCTCCAACTTGGCCATCAAAAAATCCTTCCCCCCCAAACAATTGATTTCCTTGTTCAAATTGAAAATAAAATGTTCCTTTTCGGCCATTTCCCACATTTTTGGAAAATAACCAAAATAATACTAATAAGAAAAAAAGGGGAAAACCAACATTATACGAATAGTTACAGGCCTATAAGTTTTCTCTCAGTGCTAGGGAAAGTTGCTGAACAAATAATCTTAGAAAAACTATAAGACGAAGTTTTAGAGAAAAACATCTTACCAAACTTCCAGTTTGGTTTCAGACAATCTGTCAGCACAGTCAATCAAACGACAAGACTAGCTTCTGATATAATTACAGGTTTCAATAGAAGAAAGAGTACAGGGGCAATTTTCTTAGATCTCAAAAAAGCCTTCGATAAAACTTGGCACACTACTCAAACTTATTAGACATAGAATTTCCAACCCGTTAATTAAACTCCTCCAATAGAATCATAAGAGTGTGCCTCAGGGGCCCCCCCTCTCGCCACTTCTATATAATTTGTATATAGCGGACATTCCTACAGATCCCCACACCAAACTATACCTTTTCGCTGACGATACGGCTCTAACGAAACCCTAACAAAAACCATAATCTTATTGTCGCTAAACTCCAGAGGCACATACTCACCATTGAAAAATGGATGGAAAAGTGGAAACTCCTTCTAAATCTAAATAAAACTCAAGCCATAACTTTTACTAAAAGCATCAGGGCTAACACTAACAGAAAAATACAAATATTAAGAACTGAAATCAATTGGTCTAGTCAAATTAAATATTTAGGAATAATATTTGACAAACGTTTGAGGTGGTCTGCAAACACAAATCACTCAATTAAAAAAGCATTATATACTCTATTATATTCACTCCTCCACAACATGAGTAAATTGAATAATAAAATCAAATTAACGCTATTTAAATCATATATTAGACCTGTATTGACCTACGCGGCGCCCACTTGGAGCATCTGTCACCCAACCAGATCAAAAGACTTCAAACAGTACAAAATAAAATTACTAGAATAATTTTAAACGCAGAAAGATTCGTAAGGAATACCATAATTCACCGCGACCTAAATCTCGAACCCCTGGGTGATTTTATGCACAAGCTCAAAGTAAAATATTACACATAGACACAACCTTCCCAAAGACTCCATTAAACCCAGAACCTAACCCCCTTTCCTTCCTCCCATATCCCTCCCCACGCCCCACTTCCCCCTTGAGATGTTCATTCGATAATCCAGTAGACAGTCAACCGCCGAATCAAAAAACGTAATAGCTATGGCTGACGCAGATTAGAAGAAGATCAGAAGAAAAAACAAGCCTGAGTTCAGAAGTACTCAATATCCCGTTTTAAACTTAAGCTCTGCCATTTTTAAAAGTCATTATTCTTTTCTTTAGAGGCATAATTGTATATTTGATTTTTAGAATAAAAAGTTTTTTTTTTTTTAAGTGTTTTCCGCTCTCCATGAGATAATAAATTGACGCAGTCATGCCGATTTTTCAAAAGTGAGAAATTCACAAAAATTTGAAGAACCAAAAAGCCCCATTCCCAAGAGAAGATTTTTTATTTTTTAAACGGGACGACAAGAGCCCAAAAACTAAACCTACGGGTCGAGAAGAGCCCAATATTGAAGCAATTAAAGGTACGAATCGAGCCCAAGTTACAAAAAGAGCCAAAAAAAAAGTTATAGAAGATAAGAAATCCCTAAGTCCGAGCAGCTTCGTGTGGATTAGGAACACCTAGTGAAGCCCCTGATACGCAAAGCTACTCACTCCAATCCCATCCCCGAGAAGCTTCGTGTGGATTAGGAACACCTAGTGAAGACCTTGGCATGAAAAGAAGCCTCTCATACCCGTGCAGTACGTGTGGATTAGGAACACCCAGTGAAGCCCCTAGCACTTCAACTACACACTCCCAAGAAGTTCTCTTCCCTTCGTAGAATAGGAAAAGATAAATGCTGCTTTTTTGTATGTAAGTTAACAAACATTATTATATTTTAATTTGAATCATCATTTGCGTATATTTAAACATATTTTAATATTATTTATTACTTCTGAACTCATGATACTTCTGAACTCACTAGTTCTATTAATCTTTTGCAAATAAAATTATTGTTAATAAAAATTAAAAATGGAAGAAAACCAAAATAATGTCGACGCAGTCGAAGAGTACGAATATAGACTTTCCGAAATATTTTCTCTTATTCCCGAATATGACGGTGATCAAATAGCTTTAAATACTTTTATAAATGCTTGTAACGGATCAGATCAAATGTGCACACAAGAGCAAAAAATTTTATTACTAATTAAAATTAAATATCAATTAAAAGGTAGAGCTGCACAACTGATTAACTCTAGAGATCTAAATACGTGACAAGATGTATTTCATTTATTAACTGTACATTTTGGTGACTCTCGAGATTTAACTTCACTCATAGAGGATTTACAAAGAATGCATCAATTACCCAATGAAAGTCCTTAAAATTTTGCGGCAAGACTACAACCGCACAATGCAAAAATGTATTCTCCGGTAGCTAAACGGGCCCTTACTCCAGAACAAAAGAATTCGCAAATTATTTTAATCTATACTAATATATAAAGGACTTAGTTGACTGACTCACTCATCACGCTCCAGGTCAAACCGCTTGAGGTAAAAGGCTGAATTTTGGCATACAAGTTGATTTTAGGGTATAGAGTTTCAATAAGAGAGTTTTTTAAAACTGAAATTCCAAGGGGGTGAAAGCACTCCTTAAATATTACAATATTTTTTATTTAAAAAACGGTCAGTTTTTCGGAAAAATGCTTGAAGACGTGTTTTTTAATTTATTTTTTTACATATCTTAGGATTTGTTAAAAATTCATACAGGGTGTTCAAAGAAGTGAAAACACCACTTAATAAATGCAATATTTTTTTATTTAAAAACCGGTTAGTTTTTCAAAAAACGCTTAAAGACATGTTTTTTAATTTATTTTTTACATATTTTAGGTTTTTTAAAATTTCATACAATATGTCCAAAAGGGAAAAACCATCCCTTAAATATTATAATATATTTTATTTAAAAAACCGTTATTTATTCGGAAAACACATGAACATAATATGCTTTGTATTATATTTTTTACATATTTTAAAATTTTTTAAAAACCCAAACAGTTTAACGAAGGGCCTGAAACCACCTCTATAATATTTTATTTTTTGTTTAAAAACGGTTAGTTATTTTAAAAAACATTTGAACACCTGCTTTTTATTTTATTTTATTACATATTTTAAGATTTTTTATAAATTTATAAAAAGTTTTTGTAAAAATCGTGTCATTGATTAATTTTTGCAATCTTTCTCAAACCTTTTGCCGTAGAAAGCTGAGCTTGTGCAAACAGCTTGATTTTAGAGTGCAGAGGTTCGATAAGAAGGAATTCTTCGAAACTCAGTTTCCAAGGAGGTGAAACTACCCCTTAAATGTTTATAGTGGACTCGAAAGTTGTCAAAATAAAACCGCTTCTTTGTTTAAAGAACGAGCTATATTAACTCCACAAGATAGCACAGCAGATGAAATAAATCTAGGTTTATTGGAAGCAATTACTACTCCATAATTAATATACTACTCAATAGATGTAGTTATAGACCAAGAAAATGCTGTTAATTATCCTGGCGAGTTCCTACACTCTCTTAACCATTCAGGAATTCCTCCTCATGAGTTAACTTTAAAAGTGGGGGCACCAGTGATGCATATTAGAAATTTAAATTGTGTAACGGAGCTCGGTTACAGGTTAAAACATTACAAAACAATGTAATAGAGTCTACTATTATTTCTGGTCCTGGTCTGGGAGAAACAGTTTTTATACCACGTATCCCTTTAATTTCGTTATCCTTTTCAGCTTAAACGGGTACAGTTTCGTTTTAAGCTTTGTTTCCCCATGACAGTTAACAAAGCTCAAGGGCAATCCTTAAATAGACGTGGAGCATGCTCTATAGTAAGTTCGCGTAGTAGCTTGGCTATTTTACATCCAGAGAATGCAACAACAAACGTGGTTAATAAAGAGGTACTCAAATGAGGCGATTTAAGTAACACTTTACATCCCTTTCATTATAGTCATATACGCGAACGAAGTCGCGGGTACCCGCTTGTCGATAATATGTATCTAAATACTTTATTAACAGGACTAGATCCAAAAATAAGTCAAAGTATAAGAGCAGGGAACCCTTTAACAATAATTGAAGCTATAAATAAAATCAAAAGAGAATTACAACTTTCCTACTTTGAAAATCAAAGATCAGAAGTACGGTCAAATATCAACCTAATATTATAAAAACAAACCAAAATGCAAAAATATGTTCTTATTGCAAAAAGAATGGTCATACCATAAATGAATGTAGTGCAAGAGTTCAAAATCAATCTCAAAATTTTTCTAGATTTGCAAATTCACAAAATCAAAACTCACAAATTTGTTGCCTAGGAAAGCAAACAAACCTTCCAACAAAGACCACAAAATTTTAATCCTAATCAAACAAGGCAATTTAGTCAACCAATTCAAAGAACCCAAAAATGTTTCTCAGCAAAGGCAGTAATTAAAAATAATCCGAATTTTAACGGATTTAATCAACCAAAAATACATCATTGAAATCTAAATGGTTCAAATAAAAGTAATTATTATTAGAACAGTAAAATTCAAAATGAAAATTTTGAAATATATGAAAACCCAAATTTTGTAGATAATCAATGCTATGACAATAAATCATTTCAAGATTTTTAAAATCCAAATTTAAATTTAGAAAATACGTATCGCGAAAATTTTTCGGATAATTTTAATAAAAATTATTCAAATGGTAATCAAAATTTTTCTCAGTGTAACGAAAATTTTCTTATAGAAGCCTAGGATGTACAAAAAATACAGGATTTGTCGACACAAATTCAAGCAATGAATGAAACAGAAAATATCAAACCCGATCTAAACCTACAACAAGTATATATTTAAATTAAGATTAAGATAAAGAAGAAGTAAAAACCCAAATTATTAACAAGATGCTAGACCAAGGAATTATATAGTCATCAATTTCAGCATGTTCATCTCCTGTATGGGTTGTACCAAAAAAACTAGGCGCCTCTGGAAAACAGAAATACAGGGTTGTGATGGATTTCCGTCGCCTGAATGAAATTTGTACGCAAGATCGCTATATTTTACCGAATATCGCCGATATTCTTGACCAATTAGGACACTGCTAATATTTTACAGCACTAGATTTGGCCGCAGGCTTTCATCAAATTGAAATTGATCCAAAGGATATCGAAAAAACAGCATTCTCTGTAGAAAATGGTTATTATGAATTTCTTAGGATGCCGTTTGGATTACAAAATGCACCAGGCACATTTCAAAGAGTCATGGACAACATACTTATGGATATACAGAATGAAAGATGTGCGGTTTACATGGAAGACATCATAATCTACAGCCTTACACATTACTAGACTAAAAGAAGTATTTTCCAAACTACGAAAGGCAAATTTAAAAATACAACCTGATAAGTATGAATTCTTGAGAAAAGAAGTAGCTTATTTAGGACATTTAATTACACAAGATGGAATAAAACTAAATCCGGCAATTCAAGATTTTCCAATTCCGAAAAACATAAAAGAAGTTAAACCATTTTTTGAACTGACCGGTTATTACCGAAGATTTATTCCAAATTATGCTAAAATCTCTAAACCTTCAATAAATCTTTTAAAAAAGTAAACAACATTTAATTTTGATATAAATTGCCAAAAACCATTTGATAACTTAAAAAAATGTTTAATAACCCAACCAATTTTAATTTATCAGAATTTTGAAGAACCGTTTGCCTTAACAACAGATGTTTTCTTATATGCAGTCGGAGTAATTCTATCACAAGGATCTATAGGCAAATACCTTCTAATAGAATATGCATCAAGAACCCTTTGCCCTGCAGAAAGCAGATATAGTGTAATTGAAAGCGAGCTATTGGCAATTGTTTGGGCAGTCAAACATTTTCACCCATACCTGTATGGAACTTTTAATTGGTAACAGATCATAGACCATTGACATGGCTACTTTCCATAAAAGACCCTGGAAGCAGACTAGCTAGATGGAAACTAAAACTAGAAGAATACGACTATGAAATCATATATAAACCTGAAAAACTTAACAAAAACGCTGACGCATTAAGCACAAGCAAGGCAGACTCAGTAAAAAAGAAAGTAACGAACATACAGATAATGCTGAACTTGACTTAAAGAATGGGTTTCAAAGATTTATAACATTCTATCAAACAGAATCATTAATAGACTATTCTAAAATACAATTTTCTAATAATCAACTTTTAGGATAAAGATCATAAAAATATAATCACGTTTTTCCAACAAAATAGATTACAAGAACTACATTATAAAATTATAAAAAATATGCTTGAAGAAAAATTCGTATTTGATTATGATCATATATTTTAAATTCAAAATTTGTCAAAAAGAACTACCTTATTATTCCTTTACTTATTTCAAATGAAGAAGCTACCCACAAAAACATAAAAGAAGTTAAACCATTTTTTGAACTGACCGGTTATTACCGAAGATTTATTCTAAATTATGCTAAAATCTCTAAACCTTCAATAAATCTTTTAAAAAAGTAAACAACATTTAATTTTGATATAAATTGCCAAAAACCATTTGATAACTTAAAAAAATGTTTAATAACCCAACCAATTTTAATTTATCAGAATTTTGAAGAACCGTTTGCCTTAACAACAGATGTTTTCTTATATGCAGTCGGAGTAATTCTATCACAAGGATCTATAGGCAAATACCTTCTAATAGAATATGCATCAAGAACCCTTTGCCCTGCAGAAAGCAGATATAGTGTAATTGAAAGCGAGCTATTGGCAATTGTTTGGGCAGTCAAACATTTTCACCCATACCTGTATGGAACTTTTAATTGGTAACAGATCATAGACCATTGACATGGCTACTTTCCATAAAAGACCCTGGAAGCAGACTAGCTAGATGGAAACTAAAACTAGAAGAATACGACTATGAAATCATATATAAACCTGAAAAACTTAACAAAAACGCTGACGCATTAAGCACAAGCAAGGCAGACTCAGTAAAAAAGAAAGTAACGAACATACAGATAATGCTGAACTTGACTTAAAGAATGAGTTTCAAAGATTTATAACATTCTATCAAACAGAATCATTAATAGACTATTCTAAAATACAATTTTCTAATAATCAACTTTTAGGATAAAGATCATAAAAATATAATCACGTTTTTCCAACAAAATAGATTACAAGAACTACATTATAAAATTATAAAAAATATGCTTGAAGAAAAATTCGTATTTGATTATGATCATATATTTTAAATTCAAAATTTGTCAAAAAGAACTACCTTATTATTCCTTTACTTTTTTCAAATGAAGAAGCTACCCCACTTTATTCAAAGTTTTAATGAATATACAAAAGGCTATAGACCCATCGAAAACCTACGACATAGAAAATAATGTTGATATACCAATTTTAGAAACCTTATGTTATATATTTGCAGACAGACATCAATTTTGTAATATGCCAAAATATAGTAACTACACCTGACAAAGAGCAAATGCCAATAATCCTAGATCAATATCATTATGGCAAAAGAAATTTTCATCGAGGTATAAATGAAATTATAAGGCGAATCATAGCTAAATATAATTGGACAGGTTTAAGCAAAGACGTTGAAAATTACATAAAAAAAAATGCGAAATATGTCAAAAAACAAAAAATTGTGTAAACATTTAGATAACCCTTTGGTAATTACAGAAACTTCTAAAACACCCTTTGAACGACTCATTATGGATATTTTAGAAATTCACGATAAAAACTATATTCCCACTAGTCAATTAATGAAAGATTTATGTAACCTATATAATATTAAACTAATGTTTTCAAGCGTCTATCATCCAAAATCGAATGGTTCATTAGAGAGCTTTCGCGCTACATTATTAGAAAGCCAAATTAAGCCAGATGCTAAAAATGCTACAGACATTCAGCCTGAAATAACAGCTGAATAATGTTTTCCTTGTTTCAAAATGAACAAAATGAAACCCAAACCTCCATATCTGTATAACCTGAAAACTGTAGAAAATAAAGTAGGTGATTATTATCAACGGGAAACCAGATTAAAAATATCAAATGATAAATGGAGCCTTATAGTGTATAAAGATGTAAATAAATTAAGAGAAACACAAGATAACAATAATAACATTTTAAGCAGTTTATTAGACATGATAAATCAAGAAACGCTAGCAATGCGAACATTTTATGCAGACCTTAATACACACATCGGATTATTACAACAACTTTCTGATGATATAAAAAATAAGTTCGAAGAAATGGAGATGTTTCTACAAAACCCTTACGTCGCCGTAAGAGAGGATTAATAAACGGAGCCGGCAATATTTGGAAATTTATAACAGGCAATCTAAATATATCGGACGGCGAATATTACAGCAACTGTATTAACAAAATAGAAAAGGACGAACATGAAATAGAGAAAATGAAAAAACAAATAATGGTCATAAAATCCGTAATTAAGAACTTCAATGAAACAATTAGAAGACTACAACTCGATGAAGAAACATTTAACAACAATATAAAAACAATTGAATCTCCTATTCATGACATATATGACAAAAATCGATATACATAAGCTCGATTTAAAGCAATTTAAATATGTGAACAATTAACTGAATCCTTTCTTTCGATTAATAACCAATTACCCGATATATTAAACGCAATCACACTAACGAGATTAAAGATAATTCATACTTCTATAATTACTCCTAAAGACCTAGTAAAATCCTTGCCGGACAATTACACAAAACCTTCAAAAAGACAATTTACCGCCTTTTTCTCGAGAAGAAAAAGTTGCCACTTATTTGGATATCATAGAATTGTCAGCATTTCAAACCTTTTCAAAACTGATTTTCGTATTAGATATTCCTCTGGTCGAACCAGAACTTTATACAATATACGGGTTGTATCCTATTCCAATTAAAGATATTAGAACTAGGTTACATTACATATTACCTACAATTCAAAAATATATCGCGAAAGGTGATGATTCAGATCAGTTCATTAGAATGCAAAATATTGACAATTGTAAGGAAATAATGTTTAATATAAAACTTTGTAAAAATGTATATTCTTATCCCACTGATAATAATGCAATTTGTGAAGCACAACTTTTAGAAAATCAAAATTTTCAAGAACTGCCTAAAAACGGCCAATTATCTTTAATGCACAAGATTACAAAATACAACTTTTAAGTAACAATATGTTGTTATTAGCTATATCCGATCAAACTCTAATTACAACTAAATGTGAAAACTTCGATCCAGTAACAAAAATTATTGAAACAAATAGTATTTTAACATTACAGCCGTGATGTTCTGCTTTTATTGGCACCACTCGAATACAAACAAGCTTCAATAAAATTTCTAAATAGTATTACAATTATTCTCACAAAATTCAAATCTTCACACCTATTGTCAAAATTACACTAATAATTTAAAAGAAAATTTTAATATAAAAGCTATAAAACTTAGTCAATTAAATTAAGATGATTTAGAAATAGCTAAACACAAACTGGATCAGTATTCAGAATACAATTTAATTAACGAACCAGTCATGAACAAATACACCCCTTGGTTCACTTATGTCTCTATTAATCTTATAATAGCAATAATAATTATCTATATTTTAAATAAATGCAGAAAACGTCTAAGATCCACAAGAATTGGCATAGACACTTCTTCGTGTCCACCGCAACCCTGTCCTTCACCTCAACCGCAAATTTCTGCGTTAGGAAGGAGATTTTCAAAAATATTACCTAAACGACGCCAGAGTTTTCGAATAAACGAACAACTAGAAGGTGAAAATAGTGAATTTACTCATAGCTTAAATAAAAGTTGTCCTTAATCTCATTTACTTTATTAAAAGTTACTGTCATGTAAAGCACTAACTTTTTTTATAAGGAGGAGTTGTTATTTCAAGAATCCACCCTTATGTTTATTAAAAATACAAGTTGTTATATTATTGCGTATTTATAAAGAATGCAGGTGTTTTTCAAAACTTCTAATGTCAATAAAAATAATTCTTTAAACTATTTCATCATAAATGCAATAACTTAAAATATTTCATCATTTGTTTACAACCTTGGTCAATTCTAGAACCCTTTTTTGCTTACATCTTTTGTAATTTAAATAAACAACCTTTACAAAAACTAAACGACACAAAACGTTGGAGAAAATGTTTTTCAACATCCAAAATGTATAAAAACCTGCAATATCGTAAACAAGCCTCAGTTCAGAAGTAGTCAATACTTAAACTCTGCCATTTTTATAATTTTTATAATTATGCCTCAAAATTTTCTTTTGAGGCATAATTGTATATTTGATTTTGAGAATAAAAAGTTTTTTTTTAAAGTGTTTTCCGCTGACAATATATATATATATATATATATATATATATATATATATATATATATATATATATATATATATATATATATATATATATATATATATATATATATATATTTTTTTTTAAATTTTTATTTTTTAAGCAACATCTCCGAAATTGCTCAGTTGAACTTTTTCGACATTTTTAGATCTCAAAAAATGAACTTCGAAACCTGAATAGTGTTTAAACGGGGCAGGGTGTCGAAAAATGTACCCATATCGGACGCCACTGGTCAGTTTATTATTAGCTCTACTGAAAATTTATTTTTACTAGATGCGTTTATTGATCCTCTACGATCGACCCACTAAAACCGTTTTTTTCTTGACGCACCATTACCGAGCGACAGTGTGCCGACTTCGTCTATAAAAATGGATATTTTCCGATTTTCACCAAATTTTTTTAAATTTGTTTTTGTGCTATTTTGGTACCTTGTGGAAGCAAAAAGTAAATTGGAAAATTTGAAAAATATTTTAGTTTTTGAATCCGCTTTACTTTTGTGTGAAAAAATTAAGGATTTCGGCTATATTCGGCTTTAAAGTAGAGGCACCATTTTTTCTCAAAAAATTGTAGATCTTTTTATTTTTGTCTTCTGTCGATATTTTGACAGGACTTTGAGGCATCGATGTGATTTTGTTGGTCAATATAACAAGCTATAGCCTAGCGGCTATAATTTAAGTACCACTTTTGACTGATTATCCCACTTTATATAAGTTATATCTAACTGTAAAAATCTCATTAAAAACAATTAGCTATTCAAATTAAGAAATCATGGTTCTTGGGATTAGATCGGAACACTGAATGAGCTCGGAGAGACCCAGGCCGGCTATTTATGGTCGACCTGAGTTTACCGAAGCGTGACTCGGTGTAACGATCGGTTTCTACGTATGATGTAGACTGAAGCCCGTATCTCTATACAAATTGTTAGGATGCTTATAAATTTCAATAGATTTTCTAATTTTGCGTTTATAGAATCCCGAAACCGATGCAAGAACTTTGGTTTCTTTTACATTTATGACATGCCCAGTAGAATGTTGGTCTTCAGATACAGCAGATTGTACAATTTGTTTCTTTCTGATACATCGTTCATGTTCCTTAAGCCTAGTCGATATGGATCGTCCAATTTCTGCAATATAAACATCACCACAGGAACAAGGAATTGCATATCTCCTTCCGTTTGAAAAAGAATAACGTCCTCTGGCGATCTCAAACATTGTCCAATTTTCTTGTGTGTGTTGAAGATTGTACGTATGTTGGACCGGCGAAGTAACCATGCAATCTTGTCTGTGGTTCCGTGTATAAATGGAAGAACTACATTTCCTTTCGGTAATTCCTTATTAGTATCATTTCGTGGAGTAGGATTATTATATTTTCTAATTGATCGTTTAATATCGTCAGTGCAATATCCATTCCCTCTTAAAGCTTGAGTCAGTTTCTCTGTTTCCGATTGTAAAGAATTTTGGTCACAAATCGCAAGAGCTCTGTAAACCAAAGAATTAATGACTGATTGCTTTTGTGCTGGATGATGATGGGAATTTGCATTTAAGTACCTGTTCGTATGTGTTGCTTTTCTAAATACAAAGTGTCCTAAGGAACCATCCCCTTTCCTTTGTACAAGAACATCTAGAAAGAGAATCGTGCCTTCTGATTCAATTTCCATTGTAAATTTTATGTTAGCATGTTGTTGATTAAGATGATCAAGAAACCCAGGAAGGTTTTCTGGACCATGTGGCCATATTACAAAAGTGTCGTCTACATATCTGAACCATGATTTTGGTTTTAGTGGAGACGACTCTAATGCTTCCTCCTCAAAAGCTTCCATGAAGATATTGGCTACCACCGGTGACAGTGGAGATCCCATGGCTGCTCCTGAGGTTTGCTCATAGAAAGTTCCTTGAAAGACAAAATACGTTGATGTAAGACATGCTTCAATTAGATCTAAAAGTGAGTTGTCAATACTATTATGGTGAAATAAGTCTGATATTATAGAAATTGCATCGTTTATAGGTACATTCGTATACAGCGATTCTACATCGAAACTGACTAAGATATCTTTGGGATCTAAGTGGATTAATTTAAGTTTTTCTACAAAATGCGTAGAATTTCTAATATATGAATGTGTTTTCCCTGTAAAATTATTAAGAATATTTGGAAGATATTTACCAATTTTGCAAGTAGGAGATCCTATTGCACTGACGATAGGTCGAATTCCCTTCGTTAAACAAATACTACCATAAAAGCACACAAAATTTAGAAAATTTGTGCCCGTAAACTGAAAACCTGCCAAAGTGGAAAAAAAATCCCGGCGTATATACTGAAAAATGAATCTGTCCTGTTTCTAATTATAGGCAAGCATTTCTCTGCTCCAACGCATGCAAAAAAGATAACTGAGTAGCACTTCTATCAAATATTACTCATACATTAGGACTTACAGCATTTTTTTTAAGAAGTTTTATAAAATTGGGGAAAGTATTGCATCCCAAATTGTGGCGTACTTCCTAGAAATATCTAAATTATACCAAGCCATTCTTACGAATACAAAAAAATCCGTTTTCGAGGTTGTGAAATCAAAAAAAATTTACCTAAATATATACTCATTAGTTTTGACTGCGACTAAAACCACACCGTATTTTAAGGCAACTTGATTCTATGCCCTTGTAAATTTGAAAGTTGTAGAAAATAAATTGAAGTTTCTGAATCTGCTTTGCCATTTTATGAAAAAAACTAAATAACTTTTATTAAATTTTTAAACGATAGGGTCAGATTTTTGACAGCACCTTGAGGTATTAATATAAAAAAATACCCCAAAACTTAAAAAGGTAGGGCTGATTTATAATATGTATATTTTATTGTTAATAAATGAGATTAAAAAGCACCAAATGGCAAAAAACATATAATGTCGTGCACGAAAGTCGTTTATCTTCTAAACATTTAGCTGCAAACGCAGTTTTGTATCTTTTGAATCCTCATTAATTATGTCTTAAAATCTAATATTTAGCGACCTAGAGCAAATGAACTCAGAAAAGAAACTTAAGAAAATTGATCTTTTTTTTAAAGAAGTGGCGTTAAATCTAGTTTGTTAACATTTTTTTTGGGAATATTTGTATTTAAGAATTTTTTCTCTCATCTATGCTGTTTCGGGATATTTTTTGTTTTTGTTAGAGAACCACCAGAGGGCGTTCAACGGACCCTTGTTTTTGACCAATAAACGAGGTTTGAAAATTAAATTAAAAAAAAAGTAAACGTTTAATAATCAAATTTATCTATCACGGCTTACCTTAGACCGGCCTTAAAATCTGTACCTCAGACAAAAAAAACACGTTATCATATGTCTTGTAGAAAACAGATCAAGGTTTTTATCTGCCTAGTAGCTTTTGTCCCACGTGGTACGAAGATGTCGTTACGAAATGTGTTCGCTATATTTCAAAAGTTTTTCGAAATTCATCCTTAACTCCGATTAAAATGAATTTTATGCCAGTCTCTAGAGGAAACATAGACATCTCGTTTTTTTGGTGACATTACTTGATACCTAGAGTCAACCGTTCAGATGCTACAGTGCTAAACGTAAAACACTAGAACTAGCTGTATTATTCCAAAATTGTACGCCCTGTATTAACAGTATAGTAAGTAATTTTGGCCACTTGGTTTTTCAATCCTTGGAGAACTATGGGATCACATAAACTATATCTGCCTCTCATTCCTCTTTTCGCAAAAAATGAGTGAACTCTACCAAGGGCAGAAACAGTTTTATTTTGCTTTTTGAATTTCGACCACTTTCTCCGCATTTGAGCTATAGACATCCTATTCCGATTTTGAGTCCCCTTTATAATCCCCATCTAATTTTCACCTCAGTTTGGTCAAAGTGGTCGAGTTTCAGCTCCGCAAAATGCCTCCAAAATTGCTCCAATTTTACCCTTTTTTTCTTTTTTAAGCTTCATCCGCGCTCCGATGTTGCCCTTTAACAAAGTTGTCTGAGGTTGTTCGACGGGAATTCGAAGAAAAAGCTCCACCCCGAAAAATTAACCATGGCAACCAGTTAAGTCGTGACGTTAGTGTCGCAGAGCGAACACTTCCTATCTGTTACCCTTCTCAGGTTGCTAGTAGGTAGCATGTTATGATGATGACATGAGAGCATCTTGACATCTCCCTTTAGATTTGTTACCAAAAAAAAATAGTAAACTTCTCGAAAAGTTAATTTATTTGGAGGAATGAATCGCAAGAGCAAAAGTTTGTCTGTAAGTGTCCGTCCCGATCACCATTACTGCAAGGATGTAAAGATAACCGTCGTAGTACTCCTCTCTTAAAGGGGTTTTCACCAGGTGATACTGCTATAATGACCCCCATTGCTTCCACCCGGCGACATGGGGCCCAACTCGATGGTAGTTCTGGCCTATTCTATTAAGAACCTGAGACTTCAACATCACCATTCCAGTTTGGAAATTCTGAAAAAATTTCCTGGCGCCCTAGAACGGAAGATGCATTAAAAGAAATAAAAAGTTTTAAGCATCCTTTAAGACAGTTGCCAACTTTTGCTGGCTTAGACTGGCAATGCCCTACCAAATTTATCAAAATTATTTAAAATTTAAAATCAGGTTCAAATCATTCAGAATTCACTTGAAGGTGCTGCTAAAACATGGTTTTCATCATATCAATTAGATAATGTAGATTCTGTTAAAGGGAAATTATACCTGATCTGGATGAAAAGACAATGATTACTCGAATTTTTGAGTTAATGAAACCAACTTTGCGTAGTTATTTAAGAAATAGAAATTTTAAGAATTTTGAGGGAACTAATTCATGCTGCTACTATTTTCGAAAACGATCTCGACGATGCACAAAACAAAGTATCTGATGAAGGAAAAGTGCGAAGTTTAGGTCCTCCATCAGCTTGCCGATTTTGTGGAGACTCCACAACGATGTAGCCGAGAATCAAAATTCCGAAGAGATTTACAGGTAAACGGGGGGACGGCAGCCATTGCAAAATTGCAATCATTTCTAAGTGCTGCTAACTGGGTTCGAGAATACATTCAAGACTTTGCAATTATTGCTTCACCTCTTACAGAACTTACGGGCAGATCATGCTTTTTATCAACTAAAAACTGCCCTTCAACAACAACTGAGCTTACATAGACCAAATTTTAAGAAGCCATTTGTTTTACAAACAGATGCGAGCCAGGAAGGAATGGGAGCTGTTTTATTTCAGTGGAGATCAGAAAATCAACGAAATATTATTTCTTACGCGAGTTCAAAATTTAACAAAGCTGAAAGAAAATATCATGTTAATGAGCAGGAGACTTTTGCAGTTGTTTGGGCTTGTAACAAATTCAGGCCATATTTGGAATATCAACCATTTACTTTAATTACAGATAGCAGAGCTCTTACCTGGTTAAATAAGTTTAAAGATGAAAGAGCAAAATTAACCCGTTGGTCACTTCTTCTACAGGAGTTTAATTTTACTGTTCAACACTGCCCAGGGAAAGACAACGAATTGGCTGATTTCCTTTCTAGAAATCTATCAGATGATGAAGACAAAAATGCAAGGTGCAACTATGATGCCCGATTATTGCCCCCCTCTATAAACGCGATCAATGTAGACACGGGATTTTACCAGTCTATTATTGACCACCAAAAAAACGATAGTATAATACAAAGGGATATTAATAAATGCATTAACATAAAAAACAGACAAAATAAAAATATAGAAAGAAAGAAAAGAACTTTATATCGAAATATGCTGCTCGAAACCAATGTCTTTTTTATAAAGAGTCAGGTGGTGATTTACTTGTAGTACCAACTGCCCTTTATAGCAGAGTTCTGCATGAATACCATGATGCATCCACTGCATCTCATCCTGGAAGAGACGAAACTTTTAGATCTATCAAAGAACATTTTTATTGGAACGGCCTTTGGAGAGATGTTCGAAATTATGTTAAATCATGTATAATATGTGCTTCAACTAAATCAGGACCAGGCTCCAATGAAACAACTTAGACATCAGACAGGAAGACCTTGGCAACTTTTGAGTGTTGACATAATAGGACCTTATCCTCGTACCAGAAAAGGAAAGAAATATCTAATAACAATCACGGATTTATGTACCAAGGGGGTTGAGGCCTGGCCGGTTTATGATGTCAGCACAATAGTGTTAATAAAATTTGTAAAAAACGTTTTTGGAAGATGGGGGTATCCAGAATCTGTTATAACTGACTGTGGTCCACAATTTGGGAGCTCTGAGTGGCTAACTTTTTTAAATTAATTACTGATCGAACATTATACTACACAAATTTATCATCAAAGAGCCAATCCCGTAGAACGGCGAAATCAAGAACTAAAAAAGACAAGTTCAAGCAATGTCCAAAGGATCCGACGAATGGGACCAAGAAATAGACGACATCTTATTTTCTCTAAATAACAGAAAAAAACAGAGCCACTGGTTTTGCTCCAAATGTATTGTTATTAGGACATCCTCTTGCCCGACCTGGAGAGTGGAAAACCCAACTCCCTTCAGATTTGTTACCTTAAAAAATAAATAGTAAACTAAAAAAATCAAAAAGTTAATTTTTATTTCGTGGAATGAATCGCAGGGGCAAAAGTGAAGAGTGTAAGTGTCCGCCCCCCTTATCATTATCATTACTGCAAGGATGTAAAGATAACCGTCGTAATACTCCTCTCTTAAAGGGGTTTTCACCAGGTGGTACTGTTATAATGACCTCCATTGCTTCCACCCGGCGACATTTGGTCTACAGTTTTATATTAGTTTTTTTTATATTTTTTGTAGATCATAACCGTACGGCTACGATTTTATTATAAACTCTCAGTATTGTCTAACTTTTTATCTTATTTTTTTTTAATGTTTCTTATAGATCATAATTGTACGGCTATGATTTGATATAAATTCAATATTCAAAATTACAACACGAAAAGTTACATGGAGCGTTGCAACACGATTTAAAAATTTCAAGTAGTTCAAAAGTTACAGGGAAGAAACTTTTTGAAAGACGTCTCAATGTTTTTTTAAATAGTTACTCCACCAAAAGTAGTTTAGAAGTTACGGGAAAAACAGTTTTTGGCAGCTGTCAAAATATTTTTCTTAAATAAATTACGCTATTAAAAGTTACATGGAGTTATGAAACTCATTTTTAAAACTTTAGGGAGTTCAGAAGTCCCAAGGATAACAGTTTTTGACAGATGTAAAAATATTTTTTTCAAAGAAATTAAGCCACTAAACTTTACATGGAAATGTGAAAAACATATTTAAACATTTTTATCAGTTTAAAAATCACTGTGAAAAAACAATTTTTTTCGACACCTGTCAAAATATATTTTTTAATAAATTACGCCACTAAAAGTTACGTGGAATTGCGAAAACAGTATTTTAAAATATTGAATAGTTTAGAAGTTACGGGAAAAATACAGTTTTTTTCAAATCTGTCAAAAATATTTTTCTCATAAAGTACACCACTAAAATTTCCATGGAACTGTAAAAACCGCATTTAAAAATTTTAAGTAGTTTAGAGGCTACGAAAAAAAGACAGTTTTTTGGCAAATGATATCGAAAAGTTGAGAACCGTATTGTTATTGTTATTGTAAACGTTAAGCAGTTAAAAGCTGTGGAGAAAATCATTTTTTTTACAGCTGTCAATATATTTGTTTTATTGTATTACTACACTAAAAGTTAAAACTAAACTGTGAAAATCGCATTTAAAAATATTAAGCATTTCAAATTATTCGGACAAACCAATTTTTTTTGACAGCTGTCAAAATATTTTTTTCAAATAAATTACGCCACTAAGAGTTATATGTAACTGTAACTACATTTCAAATTTTTAGTCAGATGAAAAGTCACGGAAAAAACTATTTTTTTTGCAGCTGTCGAAATAATTTTTTTTAAATAAATTACGCCCCTAAGATGCATGAAATATCCTATTACCGAAAACCCTAAATCGATGCTTTAAATATAAAAGTTTCAGTAAAAAAAATTAAAATTTACTGTTGTGAAAACAAAATTTGGGCTATTTATTACTTACACTTCCTAAATCATATATATATATATATATATATATATATATATATATATATATATATATATATATATATATATATATATATATATATATATATATATATATATATATATATATATATATATATATATATATATATATATATATATATATATATATATATATATATATATATGATATTTATCTTCTACTTCACTAGGAAAAAAATTACAGCTTTTAAACCAGAATTTCTAAAAAAAATATCTACTTCCCCTGAATAACGTAATATAATACTTTCCTGCAAGCTGAAAACCAGCCAATGTGTCAAAAAGAAACTCCTTTTTCAGAGTCTTGTCTCATCTTTTTTGAAATAAGTTTGGCGTGTTTCGAAATATTACCTCAGTTTTATTTTAAATATGTATAATCGAAAAAAATTAAGTATCTACGACAATGACTATTTTTTAATTTTAGATCATTTACTTAAACTATTTGTTTTCAATTTGACTAAACTCGGGTTTGCGTTCTCAAAATATGAAATCCTTACGCTGTTATATTCCTTAAAAGTCATGACACCCAAGATCTAGTTCCCTGAGACAATAACCTAGGCTATTTTTAGTATAAGTGTAAATGTATGACTTTCGTTCTGCCTCTTCGTTTTTGCCCCAGATGGTACCGATACCATCCTACGAGGACTAGAGACCTGTGCAAGCAACAATTTAAACATTTTTTAGAAATCAGCCTTTTCACCGATCGGGCTGAATGTGATACCAATCTCTAGAGAAAATATAGGCGTTTACTCGGCGTATTTTCTAAGCTCGCCTAAGATAAACCGTTCGTATAGTTATTGTGTTTTAAATGAAACGACAAATTCGAAAAAGAAATTAAAATTAATAGACAATCACCTAAAATAATACAAACACATTTTTTATACTTTTCGATAACGTCAGAAGTGCTGTTAAAACAAATCAAATTTCAAAAGTGTATCTGAAACCCTTTCTGAGTTATGGCGACTAAAACATAAAAAGTGTGTCCACGACGACGAATAAGAGGAAATAAGCCCAATATAATACAAGTTCTAGGTAGTCTATAATCTAGCGACTACGATTCAAATACCACTCTCGACCTATTATCCCATTTTATTTAGTTAGTTTTTTAAGTTAATTTACATTTAACTTTAAACATCTCATTTAAAAAATTTAGCTGTTCATGGAACTTAGTTACATGGAAGTCTGAAAACCGTATTTAATATTTTTAAGTAGTTTAGAAGTTACAAAAAAGATAGTTTTTTTGACACCTGTCAAAATATTTTTTTAAATAAATTACGCTACAAAAGGTTACATGAAAATGTAAAAAACGAATTAGATATTTTAAGTAGTTCAAAAGTTAAGGGGAAAAATATTTTTTGACATGAATTACGCCAATAAAAGTAACATGGAATTGGATTTAAATGAAAAACTGTATTTAATTTGCTAGTGTTTTGGAAAATCCGATCATTTCTATTAAAACTGTTGCCGAACAGGTAGATTTGAGCAGGAGATCAGTAGAAAGAGTGATAAAAAAGAACAAGTACCGTTAATGCTAACGCTAAGAGACAAATAAAATATAAACCAACGCTTTAACAAAAATTGTAATAAACTCTATTTTTAGTTTAAAGGAACGCATCAAAATAAAGTAGAACATAAAAACTGTAATTTATCTATTCCATCTAGCAAGTCTTGGTTAATGGACAGAATTGCCAAAGAATTCATGTTTTCTTGGGAAATTGAATTTCTTAAATCGGTTAGTCTTGAGTGTGGAAAAAAATCGTTCACAACTTGCATTTGTGACCATTATAGAGAAAAAAATACGCAAACCCAATGAAGAATTTATTTTAATTTCTGATAGAGATTTTAACAGCTTTTTTAGATGCGACACATTCTTGAGGAAAATATTCGCTCAAATCTGTATTGCATTTTTCTTTTAGTTCAGTTGCTATTAAGATAATATTTTCATCTTCTATTGATTTTTGATTAAATAGAAATTCAAATCTTTTTGAATGGTATTAGTAGCCTTTAGACCCACGAATAATTTCGGATTTAAGATTGTCTATTATTAGAAAAAACATTGCGTGTGGATTTTATCTCTTTGGCTCAGATTTACGTCCGATTTTTTTTTCTCCCAATTGCAATTTTGATTTGGTATTTCGTCTTTCAACGTAATTTCCGTTTTCTATCGACGACATACCCAAGACTTCATAATGATCAAAGCGGCAACGTAAAAAATCAAAATATTCTGCTAGATGTTTTATACTCACTAATAATGCGTAAGACCATATCAAATTGTTCTGACAAAATAAAGATTTTCCAAGAAATGTTTTTTTGTTAAGCCTTAAAAAGTAGAGGAAAAAATAAAGGAGCAAGATGCTCTTGCCCCAGAAAACCATTTAATATGATTAGGTAGACTTCAAACTTCCAAAAATGCACTTGTCTTAGTTCTTGAGGCAAGTACATTCTTGAAACTTCCAAACTTCTAAAAGTTATTAAAAAATTCTCGTTTGGTTTTAAAATTTTGATTAATATTCGCATGAACAATCATCAAGGAGCATTCAAAAAAATAATTGATCAATTTTATTGTAAAAAACATTTTTTATTCTAATCTTGTAAACTGCTACTGTTATCTTTTGTAGTTTTAACCTTATAGAAAAACATTTTGTTTAATTTTGCATTTTTAAAATGAAATATTCTTTATATTTAAGCCTTTTTCCTGTATTTAATAATATTCTATTTATGCTGACCTAGCGTCTTTTATTCTGCAGGAATATTATTTCTACAGTTACTTTTCTTAGTATGACAAGAAAGTCAAATTTTAACTTTTTCAAAGTAGTGTTTGTTGGTACTTGTCAGTTTAGGAGTACTATCTAAAATTTTCTTCTGCTTTCCGGTTTTTCTAATTCCCTTTTGCGCCAAAATGATCGAGACAACTTCCGTTCTTCCATTTTCTACTTCTTTGAAATTCTATAAAATTAGATATAAGATAGAAAAAACAAAGTAGAACCATCACTTACCGTATTTATTTTCGTATTTTAATGTTTTAAAATCCTCATCCAAGTGATCTAGGAGTGTAGAGCATCAACGATTCAATAACAATGAACATTAAATAACAGTTATGGTAAAAGATCACTCAACTGAACTCTATTTTAAATGATATCTAATATAAGTGATCTATCGTCGTAATATAGGTACCTATACCGGGTGACAATAAAAAACTTGAAATGGCCATATCTTAGGAAGGAAACCTTCAAAAAACGCTCAAAATACTTTCTATAAAATGAAGAGGGAACAAATAAAAGCGTATTATTCGACCCTTATCTGTAACCCCTTGGGCAGGGTGAGACACACCCGTAAAATATTAAATAAAAAGGGGGGTCGAGTGATATATCATCTTAAAGCTCTTGAAAAATGCTTTTCAATGATATCACACAGTTTTACAAGTTCATATCTATATCAAAATTGGAAATTAGTCCATTAAGTAGTTATTTCAGGCTGAATTTTTAAATATTTAATATTATTATAATATAGATGATTTCTACATAATACTAGTTTTTTTTGTGGAATTGTTGAGATAAATTGGATAAGCCGTCTTTTTAGCATTTCACTAGGCCACTTTTTTGATTTACCGTATTGGGTTCTTACTAAAATATTACCAGGTCACTCCAATATAACCTTTAATTTTGGACCAAAATTTTAAGTCAATTGGGTAAGTAGTTTTTTTACCTATGCCGTGAACAGACAGACAAACACACAAACAGACCGACGGAATAGAGAAAACATGTTTTTCGGCATCTAGGGACCCTGAAATGTACAAGAGAAGTAAAAATCAGAAAAAAATTAAGAAAATGGAATTTGTTAAAAAGAAGAGGCCATAAATGTAATTTGCTTACACTTTTATGAAGATATCGGTCTATAAGAGTTTTTTCTATTGTATATGCTCGTTCAGAATTTTTTCTGTTTTTGTCGAAAACTTGAACCGTTTAGCCACGAGGTTTAATTTAAAAAAAAAAAAACAAATCTCGAACTTCGATCCCGCCTATTTTCAATAGGGTTCTAGAAATCATAAAAAGGAATTTTTCTTAAAAGTTACAAGTCGTTATATCAATTTTCCGACCGTTAGCGTGTATCAGAAACACTAGAAATAAACATGTTTTATTTCATTAATAGACAAAAAACCAAAAATGCTACGAAGATCCGTTTGGTAACGTTCGAGAGCCCCAAGTGTGCTTTAAAAATGCACCAAATTTTAAAAGTTTATCTGAAATCGTTTATCTAAAAATGTGCAAAAAGTAGGATTTGACACTACAAGGAATAACAAGTTTAAATAATACTCGTATCAATAATCAATATTATATGGTTTAAAGTTCAAATTTACGAAATGGAACCAACGCAAAATTAAAGGAATAAATACCTTGAAAAAAAAAATTTTTATAGACATATAAAGCTAAGGCTAATATAGTAAACATATCGTAGAACGCAACAGAATTATTTGCACACAACAGACCTCTTGCCTCAATGGTATTTGCCATATTACCACATGGCCTCGTAATATTTGATTATTTTTAGGCACGCAAATCAAAATCATTTTTCAACAAAAATTACAACATTATTTTTATGTTAACTTTCTTCTAGTATAATTTTCTACTATCTTGCAAATTAGAAAATACTAAAAAAACAAAAATCGTTAAACTTTCCTTGTATATTTATAATCTTAGAAACCTTAATAAATCCTTACTTAGTTGAACTTAACTTAATAAGCATTTCAGAGGACCTTTCTCACGAAGTATATTTAATTGTTTATCCTAATTTAGTTTCTTCTTTCTTTTATTACTAATAATAAGTTAGGCTGGCTCTGTAAAGGTAAATTAGTAAAACCGAACGAATCCATTGGCCTTTTTTGAATCCTCTAACTTCGAAGAAAAACTTTTTGTCTTTAAGGCCGATAAAACTTACTTGCTAAGTATATTAAGTTACTTATTCGTATTAGCCAGCTTTCAACCTTTTTGTTTTAGTTTGTACTTTGTTTAAAAAAAAAATCTAGGAAACCCGGATCGTATGCGGCGAAAATAGAAACGAACTCTATACAAATGTAAGTGGTAGAAAAGAAACGGTGATAAAAGAATTATTGTTAGAGTCGATTTTTGTATTTTAATATTTCTATTTACTTTTAAGTGTGTTTTTGCATCGCCACGTCGGCGGATCTTAAAAAGATGGATATTTTGTCGAAATATAGAAAGATTTCGCGGATTAGGATTGATAAAAAAACTGAAATTAAACGAAATTGACGTGCTAAACCTGAGATAAAAGTCGAATGCTCTTCGAAAATTCCGAATAAAACATATAATATCAGCAAATTTAATGTAAAAATGTTTTCAAAATACCACTGGGTTTATGTCTGTGAAAAAAGAAATGGTTTATTTTGTTTTCCTTACTTACTTTTTGTGGATGATTCAAATTGGAGAAGTAGTGGTGTCAGTGGTTTAGTACATTTAAGTGAAAATGCCAAGCTTCATGGACATTTAAAGCAGCGTTTAAGTAACCAATTGAAACTTACTTTGTTGAGAAGAACTAATATCCAAGAACCATTGTACAGTGCATATTGGTAGAATATCGCTAATCACAACGAGAAAATGACTAAAAACAGATTCGTGTTTTCAGGAATTATAGAGGCTATAATATTTTGTGGAACTGAACTGACAAGATATTTTTTTATGCTGACTTTGTTTTAATATTGCCAGACATATTGTATATTGAACGGTCATCAGTAACGCCGACAGGTGGGTTATTTATAGATAGATAAGAACTCTATTATTTAAGGAACGTCACTACATGTATTTCTTATATATTCGGTAAAGTGCGACTTTTCTATTCACTCGATAAACATGACTATTTCCTCAACCAATACTCTTTGTCTACTTTCTCTGTGTCAGAGGTTACGTAAAAATAAAAACACACACCCAGGGTTATAAATGCATATTAATTTTTAAACAAATACAATTTACATTAATTCCAAACTACAACACTACTAAACATTACCAACTAGGAATATAAATATAAACTCAACTGTGGTATGTTAGATTTTTTCTTAACCTATAAAAGTCTTGACGTAGAAACTTTTTTGTTTAATTCTCGTTGCAAGTATTTCCTACTTTGGCGTCACACAAATATTTCTGAGAATTTCTACGACGGTTTTATCATTATGTATTTGGCAATCCCCTCCACTTTTATTAAGTGTGTGAGGTTGGGTCAAAATTACGAAATCTTTTAAATAAACTTTTTCTCGTTTTTGTAGGTCAGCTTCACTTGTTTTTCTTTTTCTATCAGCATAATCTTTCTCAAATGCTTTTTGTATAAAGCTTGTATCTTTGATACTTTCGTCACCGAATGTGGTGTGCTATTTTACATTAATAAATGATCAAGTTGGTTCTGTTTCTACGGTTTTCCGAAAACCTGTTCTATTTTCCATGATTTTGGTTTCTTTATAACGATTAAAGTAATCAACTATTATATACAAATATTATCCGGTCGATTGATTTTTATTGGTGACCAATATGCACTCTTTGTAACACTTGTCTAGGTTCCCTGCCTCTGGGCCTATTTTTGTCCACCATCTTGATCTATTTTTGTACATAATATAGCTTTCATTGGCATGGTGACCATGATCAACGTGTGCAACATGTCGAACTCAACATCCTAATTTATTTGGATCTACAATATTAATAGATCTTAAAAAAATTTCCCTATTAAAAAAAAAACAAGGTACAACATTTTGAATTTTTTAATAGAAGCGTCCCAAATGCTGTTTTAATTTCATTTATTTCATATAAAGAAATTGCAACTGGCTTAGCAAATTGTGTTATTTTGTGTACAGGGTTTCCCATGTTCGTGTCTTTTACGAAGTTTCTTGTTTATAAGTAGAGATACAAAGATGCAGTTTTCACAATATTGTGCTACTTTTTTATAAAACTAAAGACGCCACACACAGATTTTTCTGAAATAGAGGGCGAAATTAAAAATATTGCATTTTTGGACCCCCATACTATCGTTTAAGTTATCAGAAAGGTAAAAAATTTTTCTTAGACAGTTTTTTATATAGAATGCAGTACTCAAAATTTGTTCGGGTTTATTTTGAGATTGATCAAAGTTGCACTTTTTTAAAAGGACCACCCCGTATATGTATTGTAATTGTCTCGTTATGAGCTTTCTGAAAAGATAACATAGTCTATACATATTTTAATAAACAGAATGGAAGAATGTTTTTTTTTACTTTTTACCATATAAGCAGCCTTGGTTTGAAGGGTCTATTATTTTCTTTTAAGCAAGCCAACTTCATGGAATTCAATGCCGCGTTAAGGCAAATTTGTTCTCTAAACACATTTTTTTGAGGCTGTCTCTCACCGATAATTTTTTTATTTAAAAAACTTTAACTATAAAATGAATAACAATATTTACATTATAAAAATAAAAAAAGGAAACAACAAATAACTTTTTAACACTGATCAGTGATGAGTGCTATTTAACTCTACTAATTTTACAGATATTTTCCAAATTGCTGACCATTGTGTCTCATACATTCTTGGCATAACATTTTTAGTCTTAAAGCATTTTCAATTATAAAGCTGCCTCTGTATAAAGGCTTTCTGTGGCCTCTTTTAACCTTTCAATAGTTTTTTACCTCTTTGTGTTTATTTTACCTTGTAAATAACCCCACAAAAAATAATCTAAAATTGAGAAGGTCCAGAGGCCGTGGTGGCCATCGAGTATGCTGAGGTTTGAATTTAAATTTTTTTTAAATCCTTTGCACTTTGGTTTCGGGTACGCCCACGTCTTGCTCTATGCATCTGCAAGATGTCTCTGGTGTAACTTCACGTGATGTTATTTTCTTTATTTGGATCTGGGTTTGTTAAAACATCCATACTAACAGAATTTTGGATATTTTAACTCATAGTTTTAGGTATGTAGTAATAACTGCAGACTTTAGTATATATTTTAATGAATAGTACGTACCAAGATTTTATTGATTTATTAAACTCATTGGATTTATACAACAAATTTTCAGTTATACAAGAAAAAATGCATGCGTTAGGTAATGTCTTCGTAAATTTCAACGGCATTTTAGGTTTCAAAACTGCAGTTGTAGATGCAGTATTGTCCGATCATTCGGCAGTTGAAATTAAAATAGCTGATATTTTAGATAAAGTAAACACATACAATACATTTTCATCAACCTATAACAGCGGAAGTTACAAAATAGTCTAATGATATTATATATGAATGATACAGATTGGTCTTTTGTGAAATCTGAGGTAAATGCCAACCTGAAGTGTAATACTGTCATGAATATATGTGATAATTTTAAATTAAAGTAAAAAAAATGTATAGTTGTGATAAGAATGTAAGGTGTTATAATAAATTATCTATACTATACTTGGTGAAATGAGGGAGCGTCGCAGGTTTCTGAATGATTTTTTTAACAACTCTAGAATCCCCGAGGTTGTTGTTTGAGCTAAACATAATACAACCCACCAGCTGCCTCTTATTCAGAGAGGTAACTTTCATTGAAATGAGGATTACAATAAATATTACAAAATAAAAAATTTGCAGAGATATTTTCCGCTATAATACAGTTCTTTCCAGCTTGAGTATATAGTTGAAGGCTTTGAAGAGAATCAATACGTACGAGTAGTCCTGTGTGACCTTTCCAATGCCTTTGACTGTATATGTCAAGAGTTCCTTTTGCGAAAGCTAAAGTGCTATGGATTTAATAAGCAAAGTTGTCTCACAGGTAGAACCCAAAAGACCTTTTCTGGAGGAAAGCTTTCAGGGACACTTTCTGTTGAGCATGGAGTGCCACAGGGGTCAATTTAGGGGGGGACTGCTTTTTTTATTATGTATGTTTAAGTTTCAGTATCATCTTCTACAGAGGACAAACTAGTACTATTCGCAACAGCCATATTAAAAAATAAGAGTTTGGACCTTCTGATTATATAAATGAAACAGTCAATACAAAACTGAAGAAAAATGGTTTAAATTATCTTTAAATAAAAACAAAATAGAAAAGTTCTTTTTTAGCAAGAGAGATTTAAATCAAGAACACATTTATAGTTATAAAACTGCCGTACTTGTCTTTTAATGAAATAGAACATGTTTGTTAGAATTTCCCATAATAGACGATAACTGTCGATTTGAAACTTTAGGAAACGTTCTATTCTATGGTCTCATGAAGCCTATTGAGCGCAATTGAAGTTTGGGGAGTATTTTTTTTTTATTTTCAAACCACATTTTTTGGTCAAAAACAAGGATCTATTGAACGACCCCTAGTGGACAAACGGTTCAAGTTTTTAACAAAACCAAAAAAAATCCTGAAAGATAAGAGAAAACATTCCTGCAAAACGATGTTTTTCAGAAAGTGTAAGCAAATTACATTAATCGGCGTTTCTCAAAAAAAAATAATAATTTGCCTAATTTTGTTTTGATTTTTTTTTCGCTGTTGTTCGTTAAAACTTAGTTTTATTGAAAACTGCCATAAGGAAAATTTAATGAGAGTAAATTCTGTAGGAGAAAAAATAATAATATAATTCAGGGAATTTTCTAAAAGCACATGGATGCCTCGAGGGTAATTAGGTATATTATTTAATTCGACAAAAAAAAACGCTTGTTTAAAATTTCTACTTAATTTATTTTATTTTACAAAAGTAAAAAACATGACACTTGTTTCGCCAACACTGTGGGTTCATCAGATGTTTGATCTTAAATCATTTAAGATCATTCTCCCTAAAACTTTTGAGTTGCTTTCAATTTTTTAATACGGGTTAAACCGTTTCATGCAACTTTGCTGTAACTTACTTTTTTTATATTTTGATAGGTGACAAAAGTATAAATATAGGATAATATCCAGAGTTTATAATCAAATATATTCATATGTACTGGTATCTGATGAAAACCAGATACCCTATCAAGAGATGAAAAGAAAATGTGATTTATACAACTGGTTAGGTGCCAATCGATACGGCCTATGGACAATTTTTCTTCACCGTTTAAGAGAATTTCTAAACTACCAGCATTGACCCTCCCCAAAGGCACACCTACTACAAAATTAATTTTAAAATTATCTAAGAGTGTAATTAACTTCTGTTTATCATCGCCAATTAAATCGGTATCAATTTTGGCAAAATCAGTAGCACTTTGCTCGAAAATTTGAACTTTTAGATTACGAGTAAAGAACATAAACCATCTGAGTTAAAATGAATGCTAATATTTTGATCCAGTATATCTTTACGTATTAAAATTTTAGCTGACAAAATCATCCGCAACCACATAAAATAGAAATCCAACAAAAATGCATTGAATTTCAATAACTCTCTGAATTTGAGTATGGCTTGTCATAAAACTAGAACCAATGCCTTTCAGAGCGGTTAAATTATAAGAACGTTTGACACTAAAATTATTTACTATACTTTCTTTTGCAGAACAATCTGAACATGTGTCAAATAAAAAAGGAAAGGTCTCACCAGATCTAAGCCTCAGTTCTCCAATAGGCAAAGGGTTCTTCTTACTGATGTTGACATATTTTTCACTATAACCTTTTATGTTAGAAGACTCTGCTGTTTGATAAAATATGTCTTCGCTTGCCACAAGTAAGGTAAACATTTTGTAGTTCTCATCCCGATTTGCTTTTGATGATTCAGGTGGCAACCGTCTCGGAGTATAACAAAGAACTTCTCGATAATTATTTTGTCCATATTCTTGTCATTTTCCAATAAAGTGAAGATATTTATCAATAATATTATAGGGTGATATGGGTCGACGCTTTGGTCCAGTTTGATGACAAGAAGCAAATAGCGCAGGTCATTTGCCAAGCCGCTAGCCCCTTCAACAACACAGTGCACATCTGAAATATCTTCTTCACTATCCGATATTTGCCAAGCAGTCTTAATTCCACTTCTGATATCGGCGCAGGTCACGTTTAGGTTCAGTCTGCATAGTCTGGTTAAGCAAAATGAAACTGTAGCACTGGCATTCCTATCTAGACATAAATTTAATAAATAAAGTAACATACACACATTCACCCAGAAGGCCAACAATCAAATACTGCCAAAAAATGAAATAAAACAATTACCGTTAAATAAAGGACACAGCAGTCCGTCTCCCGATAGCGCGAACTCAATCAATCGATTTTCTCGAAATAATACAATCAAACAGTAAAAAACCAACCGTGCTTTCCCGATCTCGTTTTGCTCCGGACTAGCTGATTTCGTTCCTTTCGCATTACATCCTCAGATTGTTCCTAATTATTTCTATATGGATAGTCTCAACTTACACTTACGCATCACTAAATCTAACCTAGTTAAACCAAGTTAAGGTAACTAAGTTAAAATTTAGTCGAACAATAATGTAACAAATAACTCGAAATCTCAAGTGTTCGATTGGAAAGTGGCTATACCAAGGGCACAGTAAAAAATATTGTCGGTTGAGCCGACATACAGTTCCTTTCTTGTGTGATCCCCAAAATCACTTGTCGATTCTTCATTTCTGTTACTTATTTGCCTCTCTACTAGCCCCCTATTTTTTACTTTCATAGTAGGTTTTAGAAAGCCCTTTTTATTCTTATACCCTTTTCTAAGTATACAACTTTTTTATTATTTCTATCATTTCTGTCACTTATTCTTATTCATACGATTATAATTTTATGTTTTTAGGTTAGGTTAGGTTCCTTATTTATTTCTAAATTTCTTCTTTCTCTGTACGCGCCTTTCATACATTATTCTGCTTTTCTTAACATAAACTTATTGTGGTACTACTTAAAAATAGTTATATGCATGTTTCTTTTCTCCCGCCGACTTCAAATTTTCTTTTGGATCCGCTTTTCTTAACTTCTTTGTTTCATGTTTTCGAACTTTGTGATATTCTCATTAGCTTGAAAGACCTTGCTTATAGTCCTTTCCACTATTTTGTCTTGTAAACACTCTATTTTAATTTCTTCACAAAACGTTTTTCTTGTTCTTGTCTACAATAGTAGTTACTTCCTTTAATCTTCAACATTTTTTCATAAATATGCACTTTCTTCAAAAAAAAAAAAACTCCGAAACTTGTTATATTTAGTCATTTCCAAGTTTATTTGTATTTTGACATTTTTTAAACAATACTTTATCTTTCGAGTTTCAATCATCCACGTGCTTGGAACTGAACCTGGCATATAGACCTTACCTCCAAAGAATACGAAGTTAATAGTGCCGGCTATCGATCCGTTGACGTGTTATTCCTTCGTTATTTGAAAAGATACGGCAAAAAGTGTAAGAATAAAAAACTTAATTATGTTCACTCTTTTACCCTAGGCAAGTGTTGCAAGTTAGGTTCTCTCGATGAGGAATCGTTTCATGAGCAAAAAAGTGAAAAATTGTCGAAATGTGCAGTCGTGTATTTCAAAACTATATATAGTATAGATGCGTTTGAAAATTTAAATAAAATTTTTTGACAAACCCTATAACTTTTATATTCAATCCAAACCTCTAACCTACCTCCGAGGTGCTACCGAGGCTCAAAAGTAAAATGTTCAGGAGCGAGATGACAAAGTCAAAAGCACCTCTTACAACATCGTCTACATTTAAATTTTGTGAATGTGAAATGCTAATGCGATTTTTTTGAGCTGTTCCCATTTTTGACGGCTCGTATCTCTTGAACCATAACTTTTTTGTTCAAATATTTTTAAACCTAATTAGATTATCTGTATATATTATACATGTTTTAAGTCCTTTAAATTTTACATCGAATACCACAAACCGCAATCCTTATCAACAGATGAATTTTCAGCGGGTGCAGAATTATTTTGATAACTAAAAAATTTTTTTTTTAATATAAATTGCACTAGATATCTCACTGACGACTTTCCCTTGGGGCAGCTAGCCCTACCGGCCTTCCCTGGTGGCGCCCATGATTGAGAAACATACATGGAATATGAACTTGTGTTTCCTTTCAATGGAACACCCAGTATATATATTTTTTTGTATTCTCCGCCTTTTGTCTAGCTCTAAGAATAACAGCTTTAATGGTTCTTCAGAATATGCAGAAACATTCTATACAATAAATGCACGTTTTAATTATCATTTTGTTTATTCGAAGTTTTTAAAAAATATTAAAATATTTGTCATTTATTGTTTAGAGCAACAAGGCATTAAATAGCTGGAAGGTATATAAAGATCACTATCATAAATCTGTAGAATTAAGTAATCAAATCATGCACATAAAAATGTTAATTTAATACCTAGATGAAGGCAATGTCGAAAACTGTTTAAATAGACTATAAACAACAGAGGTTAGTTGTGAGACATTCTGCACAATTTTTTATAGAAAAACCTCCACCTTCAATTTTGAATACATAATGCTTATCAATTTTGTAATAGTTTTGTTGAGTAATTTCTTCATATGCAACGCAATTTTTATGTAATTTTCTTTAAAACTGATTTTTTTTCTAAATCTAAAACATTATAGCGATGTTCAAATATATGTGAAACAGTAATTTGTATTTGAAATTAGCTATTAACATAAAAAATAACTTGATTATGATTGCAGTACTTAAGTATTAAAGATCTACCTAAAGTCTTATTTAGTAAATATTGAATACCTAAAATTAATTTAATATATATATATATATATATATATATATATATATATATATATATATATATATGGAATGAAAACATACTATCATTTAATGTTCCCAATGAAAGCCAGGAGTCACAATGTAATTCAACGCCGTTCGTGGTATTAGCCAGCGGAGTAGTTGTTTTTGTGATTCCATTTTGTGCCTTTGCCCTACACGGGGCTCGCTAGTCTATGGCGGCCTGATGAGCTCTAATAAGAGCGAAATTGCGATCGTCGTTTGACTAAAATTGATCATTGTGTCTGCTGTGATGCAGAACATGTTCCAAATAAGGATCATTTTCTTGTTATGACGTTGGTGTACGTGGAATGAAAACATACTATCATTTAATGCTCCCAACGAAAGCCAGGAGACACAATGTAATTCAATTCCGGTCGTGGTATTAGCCAGCGGAGTAGTTATTTTTGTGATTCCATTTTGTGCCTTTGCCCTACACGGGGCTCGCTAGTCTATGGCGGCCTGATGAGCTCTAATAAGAGCGAAATCGCGATCGTCGTTTGACTAAAATGGATCATTGTGTCTGCTGTGATGCAGAACATGTTCCAAACAAGGATCATTTTCTTGTTATGACGTTGGTGTACGTGGAATGAAAACATACTATCATTTAATGCTCCCAACGAAAGCCAGGAGTCACAATGTAATTCAATGCCGGTCGTGGTATTAGCCAGCGGAGTAGTTATTTTTGTGATTCCATTTTGTGCCTTTGCTCTACACGGGGCTCACTAGTCTATGGCGGCCTGATGAGCTCTAATCTAATCTAAGCGAAATCGCGATCGTCGTTTGACTAAAATGGATCATTGTGTCTGCTGTGATGCAGAACATGTTCCAAACAAGGATCATTTTCTTGTTATGACGTTGGTGTACGTGGAATGAAAACATACTATCATTTAATGCTCCCAACGAAAGCCAGGAGTCACAATGTTATTCAATGCCGGTCGTGGTATTAGCCAGCGGAGTAGTTGTTTTTGTAATTCCATTTTGTGCCTTTGCCCTACACGGGGCTCGCTAGTCTATGGCGGCCTGATGAGCTCTAATAAGAGCGAAATCGCGATCGTCGTTTGACTAAAATGGATCATTGTGTCTGCTGTGATGCAGAACATGTTCCAAATAAGGATCATTTTCTTGTTATGACGTTGCTGTACGTGGAATGAAAACATACTGTCATATATATATATATATATATATTAGGGTGGGTCGATTTTCTAGTTTTTTCATGCCTGTAGTGAAGAAAGTTGCCAAATGGTCTAGAATGAATAGGGTTATTTTTATTTTTTTTTATTTTAATATTTGACCCCCCCGCCCGACCCCTAAAAAAAATAAAAAAAATTAAATCGTTTTTTAGTGACGCCTGTTGCTTCAAACAACTAAGAATAGCTTCAAATAAACCACATTAAAATTTTATTAAATTCGAAGAACGTTTAACCCCCCCGCCAGGCATATTTTTAAAAAACAGCCGCCACATCTCCACTCCACGCCACGTCTGGTAATCTACGTTAGTGGACCGTCTGGCGCCGTTTGTATCGACGGTACCGACGGCAACGGCCAAGTGTGCTTTTATTTTCAGTATACTGTTGATTAGCGTCAAGTGTAGTTGAGTTTTCCAGTATTATATTCCATATTCGTCGAATACGTTAAATTCTTGCTCCGAGTAAAGTGTTCCTGTGAAAAACAATGTCTAATGTACGTAAAGTATTAACGCGGAAGACAATTCGTGATCCCGTGTTTGATGAACCTTCCGATTTATGTGAGACAATGCTTCCGTGTTATGGTGACGTAATGCGATATTTTCTATATATCCAGAATGACGTGGCCGGTAGTGGCGAAGGTAAAAATAAAACAGTTACCGAAATAATTAAAATTGTTGTTAAAAAAGTTCAACAAATATGGATGAAGGCAAGTCTACCGTTTATATCAGACCAGCAGTGTATTTCATTATTGAAAAAATATCACCAACAATTTATGAACATTAAGAAGTCACTAAAGAAAACAAGCGATGCTGCCAAAAATAAACTTCACAAATTTCGAGATGATGCTAATACTAAGCTTTTTGATATTTCCAAGTGCAAATGCACCGATTTTTCCTTCTGTATTTGTGAGAAGTCGAATAAAGTTCCAAAAATGGAACAGCCTTTTCTTAATGACCAAAGAACTACAAGATTGATGTTTATAGGGCAAGTGGATGCCAAAACAAGTAAAACTTTACAGAAAAAACAAAAAAGAAAAAATAGAGACCTCACTTGTAATGTTCCGGCAAAGAAAATTCAACCAAACATTCCCAGTAATCTCCCAGAAAAAACGATTGAAGAAGACGACCCATCAGACATATCAGAACGTAGCGAACCAAGTTTTGATCCAAACTTTAATCCAGAGCCCTCAACTTCTACAGGAATAACCCTCAAATTCCCTGCATTAGCTAAAGCAATGGACCGAGCTGGATTGTCCAGTAGAAAAGGAGCTATGATCGCTAGCGCAGTTCTTGAAGATGTTGGATTGATATCCCAAAAGGACAAGTCCTATGTAATAGATAAGTCCAAGTTGGATCGACAAAGGAAAAGGCAACGGTGTGATTTACAAAAAAACATACTGGAATATGGTGCAACGCTTCAAGCTCTCTATTTTGATGGTCGCAAAGATCGAACTCTTCATATAGAAAAACAGGGAGATACTTCATCGCGAAAGACCATTGTCGAAGAACATATAGTGCTATTGAAGGAACCAGGTAGCGACTATATAGGGCACGTAACACCTGAAAATGGTACTGCAAAGACCATAGCTGCGACAATTCTAAGTTTTTTCACAGACAACGAGGTTCCACTTAGCGATTTGATTGCTGTCGGCTGCGATGGTACAGTTATTAATACTGGAGTCAACGGTGGAGTAATTCATTTGTTAGAATTACATCTTAATCGACCTTTACAATGGCTAATTTGTCAACTCCATGCAAACGAATTGCCACTCCGGCATTTACTCCGACATCTGGATGGAAAAACCACAGGACCAGGATCATTCTCGGGTCAAATTGGCAAGCTGTTAGAAACTTGTGAGCAGTTACCTGTTGTGTGCTACGCAAAAATCGAAGTCGATTTACCTGAGGTTGATTCAAAAGAATTAAGCACTGATCAGAATTATTTGTACCAGATTTGCAACGCTATATCTACTGGAAACTGTCCACCCAATCTAGCAAATAAATCTCCTGGCAAGTTATCCCATGCAAGATGGCTAACTACGGCAAATCGTATTTTGCGTGCTTACATTGCGATTAAAAATCCCTCTCCTAGTCTAAAAATTTTGACAGAGTACATTCTACGAGTCTATGCTAAGATTTGGTTTCTAGTGAAAACTGTACCATTGTGCACATCTGGAACTCTCCATCTTTGGAAGCTAATCCAATATTCCAGATATTTGAGTGACGAATTAAAAGCCGTAGTTGACCCCGTGATTCAACGAAATGGCTTTTATGGCCATCCAGAAAATATCATATTGACCATGATCTTTGACTCGCGTCGTCATATAAGAGAATTAGGATATAGGAGGATATTGAGCTGCAGGTCGAAGGAGAAAGAAAATTTGACGAGCTCTGTAAGAAAATTTGAAATTCCCAAGTTCAATTTTGAAGCCGAATCTTATCTGGATCTAATAAATTGGCACCAGTGCAAAGTAACGGAGCCGCCAATGACAAAACATCTAACTATTGAAGAAATTCAGACATTTATTGAAATCGGCAGCTATCCAGAAGGGGATTTATGGAAGTTACCCTGCCACACACAGGCTGTTGAAAGAGGTGTCAAATTAGTGACAGAGGCATCTTCGGCCGTATGTGGGTTCACTAATAGGGATGGTTGGATACGTACAACTCTAGCATCTAGGAGCAATATGCCAAAGTTGAACACAAAATCAGATTATAAAGTAGAAAAATAAAAACTGCTACACCTATATGGTTAAGGGAAAGGGTGGGCAGGGATGGAACTCGATGGCAGCCACCTCCCCGTGGTGAGTTCTGGGTTATTTTGTATATTTTTTATACAAAATAAGCGAAGAGCTGCAGTTAAGTGGACAAATAGGAAAAAAACGTTTTCTTTTTTTTTATCAATGGCTGGCGGGGGGACTAAATGTATTTAGAAATTGAAAAAAATTTTTTTGGGTAATGAGAAAAACATAATTAACAATTTTTTGGTACAGGCAAACTCATTTTTCAATTTTGATTTTTTTCGAGGGTGGGGGGCTAGCGGGGGGGTCAAACCAAGACAAAAAAATTTGAAAAAATTTCTACATGATTATTTCACCCAAATGCAACTTTTCAAACTACAGGCCTCTTGAAATTGAAAAAAAAGTAAAAAAACGACCCACTAATATATATATATATATATATATATATATATATATATATATATATATATATATATATATATATATATATATATATATATATATATATATATATATATATATATATATATATATATATATATATATATATATATATATATATATATATATATATATATATATATATATATATATATATATATATATATATATATATATATATATATATATATATATATATATATATATATATATATATATATATATATATATATATATATATATATATATGTTATATTGATTTCCCACAACCTTCGAACACCAGGAGTGTCACCGACCCTGACCGGCTATTGCAATATCCTCGAAACCGCCACATAAGCAAAACGTCAGCAAGAGAACAGCACGTCGAGCCATTCTCACGAGCATCAGCACCGTTTTTTGTATAAATAGTTCCAATGTAAATAATATTAGTTAGTTAGAATTTATATTTACACGTTATTATACTAATTTAATATTTATTATTTTAATTGTCATTTTAAATAAAAAGTAGTTGTTTTAAAAAGTGAGAATTGAAGTTTCATAGTTAACAATTGGCGCAGTCGCTGTAGCATCTGTAAACGTCGTGAGAACAGAAGTACTTCAACCCGTGACGGCATAAGTGCAGAGGAAACAGCTAAAGCAATCCTTTCGTGACCGAGCGAGAACACGGCAACTCAAATGCAGATATTATTGTAAGTAACGAATCGTCTCGATTTTTATTCTAACTCATTTTTTTGATAACTGTTCGATCATCCAATATTTTTCTTATCCCTTGTGTTTTTAAAATACAATTTTTAATAATATTATGTGATAGGATCAATTTAATTTTTATTTAACGTATAAATTTTGAAAATTTATTTTATGTATACATTTAAAAAATTTATTTTACGCAACCTTTTTGAAATTATTTCTGTGCATTTAATCTTATTATTTTAAAATGAACCCAGAAACGACTAGTAGAGGAACAACATTGGAAGTAGAACCCTATAAGCTTTCTGAAATTTTTTCTATAGTACCGGAGTATGAAGGTGACCAAATATTTTTGGGTAATTTTATTAATGCGTAACACAACAAAAAACTTTTCTTGTAATTCATATCAAAAATAAACTTAGAGGTAGGGCAGCACAGCTGATAAGTTCAAGAAACCCTAACTCATACTTCGAAATTAAACAGCTTTTGAATTTACATTTTGGTGACTCTAGAGATCTCACATCTCTTATTCAAGACCTCCAACGTCTTAAGCAACTTCCAAATGAGTCCGCCTTGACATTCTTCAATATATTACAGGTTTTGAATGCTAAAATGCATGCCAGCATACAAAAGTCCCCACTCCTACATTCAAAAGAACAAAAAGATGCTCAGACCATGTTAATTGAAACTATGACTCTTAATACCCTTCTTACCGGTCTAGAACCACGCCTAGGACAACTTATTCGTGCTAGTAATCCAACGCCGCTTTTACAGGCACAATCAAGAATTCGGAGAGACTTCAGCTTTCGTATTTCGAAAATCAAAAAGTTAATAAACCAACTCTCCTGAAACCCAGTCCTCAATTACCTAGACCACATCAGCCACAACAATTAAAGTGTTCTAATTGTAACAGAATTGGTCATATAATATCTCAATGCAGGCAACTTTCTTCTAATTTTCCCCAAAATAATAATTTTCAAAGACTTGTAACAAATTCTAATTTTCAAACACCCGTAATAAACTCGAATTCTCAAAGACCGCAATATCAACCAAATTTTTCGCAACAAAATAGACCAAAAAATCTTAGCCAAAATACAAGCCAAGCGCTATTTAGGCCATCAATAATTCAAAGAAATCCAAATTTTCAAGCAACTAGGACGCATCATGTTAATACAGACAGGAATGATCCTCAGAAAATTATTTGCCCGAATACGATCAATACACCCCCGAAAACTTCAGTCCCGATTTCTACGATGTTTTTCAACCACAGGAAGAATCAAATCAAGATATAAATTATTCAAATGATATTAGTGATTATCAGGATTTTCTTACATCCCTTACGAATACCGATCCTCCAGACAATTCGCCCCAGTACCCAATAACCGAAATCCAATCGAGAATAGAAACACTAAATCTAGAGAATATGGACCCCAATCTCAACTTCCCGGAACAAGCGTCCCTTTAGGTCCTCTTCTCACTGTAAATGCCAAGAATCTTTATTATATTGACGATGGTATATTAGGATTGGTTTTCTTGGAACATTATGAATGTATTGTAGATCTGAAATCAAAACAACTTATTACAAATTTTAAAACTATACCCGTTCACAAAGTAACTACAACTATAGCCATATCAGATGTACAGGAATGCATTAAAAATCGTAATAAAATTTCTATAGAGGCTAGAACTGAAAAAATGTTGAAACTTAAGTGCGAACTATTTAATACGGATGCTATACTTCACGCATACGTCAAAGATAGTGTTAGATTGCCAAATGCCCTGGTTAAGGTTAATGAACGCGGTGAATTTTTTACATCTGTAATTAACTCAAATGCTATAGAAAAAACAATCGATTTTTCAGATTTAAATATCGAACCTTTTGATCATGGAATTGATACTGAAACAATTTTTAACTTAAATGCCTACCCTATACAAAACGCAGTTTTGGATAGGCGCTCAATTATTAAAGACCAGTTGCGCACCGAACATTTGATCGAAGAAAACGATTTAATTACTAACTTATTTCTTGAATTTTCCGATATCTTTTATTCACAAGGCGATAATTTATCTTTTACAAACGAGATCAAACATTCTATAGATTACCAGCAATCTTGACTCTTCAGACGGAGAATACTATAATGAATGTATCGATAAAATTAGCCACGATGAATGCGAAATCGAAAATTTACTCAAGAGCCAAATATCGGTCACATCATCGGTTATTAAAAACTTTAACTCCACGATACAAAAACTACAGATAGACGAAAAAACCTTCAACAAAAATATTAACGAAATTTCCAAATCTATCGAAAATATAAAGAATGCCTTAGTTTTCTACGAGAGTCAGGTGAAAGCTCTAAATCTTTGCGAGTCATTAATGGAAAGCTACGTATTTTTAGAAAATTCTCTTAATGATATTTTAAGTGCTATTACTTTTGCGCGTTTAGGAATTTTACATAGCTCTATAATTACACCAAGGGATTTAGTCACCTCTCTTCAAGAAATCTCACGATCTCTCTCAAAAAAATGACTTACCTTTTCCTACATATACTTCAAATGTTGCTCAGTATCTCGATATTATAACTTAAGAAGCTTATCAAACAGATAATAAAGTTGTATTTGTTCTTAAGATACCTCTAATTGACTACCACATCATACCAACAACCCAAAAGTATATTGCGCGAGATTACGATTCTTTATTGTACATACTACCACAAGATTTTGGAAGCTGCAAAGAAGTGAAAGCCAATACCAAAATCTGTTCCTATGTCCTTCAATACCCTATAGATAGCGACGCTATATGTGAAGCCCAGCTACTTAGGCAGTCGAGCGTGTTACCTAAAACATGCCATACTTCAATCCTGTTAGCATCTGAATACAATGTCCAGGAGCTTAACCGAAACTACTGGCTCATCACAGTCTCAGAACATCTTCCAGTCACTGTCAAATGTGGAAAAAGGGAACTTGTGACAAAGATCCTAAAGATCATTTCATTACTAAAATTGCAACCAGATTGTAATGCATTTGTCGGAAGCACCCAAATCCATTCCAAATATTTCTTTGAGGAATACAAAAATATCACGTATAAGAGCCATCACGTCATCATTCCCTATGACTGTTGCAAGCATCTCCCAGAACGACCCACTCTTCCAGAACTGCAGCCGCTACAGCTCAGTAAAATAGACACAGAAGACCTAAATGTCGCACAACACAGACTGAATCAGTACTCGGACGAACTTGACAGGTTAATAAAACAGCCCTTTGTAACCAAGCATGTCGACTGGTTCACCATCCTGACAACTACGCTGGTTTTCGCCTTAATAACCCTCTACACCCGCCAGGCTTAGTCTCACAGGGGGAAATGACCGTCCATTACCACCAAACTTAGAACAAAGAAGTTCAGTTCAAACGCAATTGAGGAGGCTGATCCCCAAGAGACGCACCAGCATCTACCCGGAAGACACCATAGAGGAAGAGTCCCTCTAGAAGTGAAGTCCTTCATAAAAAGTTGCTGCAAGGCACCAACTTTTTCTTAAAAAGGGGAGCTGTTATATTGGTTTCCCACGACCTTCGAACACCAGGAGTGTCACCGACCCAGACCGGCTATTGCAACATCCTCGGAACCGTCGCATAAGCAAAACGTCAGCAAGAGAACAGCACGTCGAGCCATTCTCACGAGCATCAGCACCTTTTTTTGTATAAATAGTTCCAATGTAAATAATATTAGTTAGTTAGAATTTGTATTTTTATATATTTATATATATATATATATATATATATATATATATATATATATATATATATATATATATATACTATTACCAAAAATCATGACCTCTCCCAACCACGTAACAAATACAAGCTCCCTAAAGACTGTCTCTTACTAAACTACCCCCTCCCCCTCCTCCCCAACTGGGATCCCCTCCTATGACTTTTTCACTTACCCTTACAATTTGATTGTTTTCCCGAGGAATGAAGAGCTGTAATAGCCATTCGGCTGACATAAGAATCTCAGAGGACCCCGAACACATTTTGATTTAGTTGTAATTGAGATGTCGAAGTGTTAACAACCTGACATTGACAAGTTTAAAGTTACCTTAGTTACGATTGTTAGGTATAACCAGTGTCTACCTTTGATACCTGTAACCTGTAATATATATGTATATATATATATATATATATATATATATATATATATATATATATATATATATATATATATATATAATTTCTCTTTTAATACATAACTGAACCATTATCTCATTTCACATAATTATGTGTTTTAACTATAATTAAACCTTAATCATTTAAGAGGGGAGGAAAGAACTATTTTTTTTAAGTTTTATTTACCCTAAATTAAAACTTGGTTGCGCTCAATTCAAATATTATACTTAAAGTAAGAGATTGTGATAGGGAAGTATAGGCAGAGTAACGAGAAAGAAGAATCCTAACCTACACGACTAGATCTAGCAATGTCATCATTAAGAGATAATATTGGGTCGTTATTAGAAGAGTGTATTACGTCTGGTGATTGACATATCTTACTTATTTACCGTCCTTCATCATATTGGTAAACCATAACATTTCAATTGAGCATCCTTTGAAGGTGAAAATGTTAGAAGGTCTTAAGACAAAATTTCCTTTCCAAACCATCTACATACACAACAATTCCGAATGCTGCACAACCTGCGATTTTACTCGGAAATTATTTTAGCCCCGGTCCTTTAAATTACAATGTGTTTAAATCTAATCAAACAAAACTCCAACCATTACCGAAACCCACACTAATGCCTATTTCTAAAAGAAATACATTTAAATAGTATGTTTGCAAAATCTCATCATCTCATGTTACTTGTCAAGTTCCAGTTTGGTTTATAACAAAAATAGCCTTTATATCCATGAGTACTGGAACGAGATGAAAATTTATTATTACTCCTGAACTAATCCAAGCTACACTGTATTTTACTTAAGCAAAGAATAACCATCTAAATTAGTAATATTAGCTCGCTGGTACGTCAAATCAAGGACTAATAATAAAGAAAAAGAGAGACAATACTTCCATCTCTATGTTTATTTCGACTGCATCATTCTATCCATTGAAAGTACGTGGTTTTGAATTGACCTATTATAACCTTAGAATAAATACACAGAAAGATATATATCCCCTATACCAAATACATTGAGTGTTGTGACTTAAGGATAGCCTAGAAAATGCGGAAGGAGAGGGTAGAGGAGTAGAACGTGTTTATTTACAAATTGCTATTTACAAACATGAACCATAGGCGGAGTGAAATTATGATAGTCTGAATAGATAAAAATATTTAAACATCTCGAGTGAGAGATTTTTTCATTAGGTTTTTCGATGCGATTATAGGTAAACAGTACAATTATATCGCTTAAACATATAAGGTGGCCATTTGAAAACTTCAATTTATCGAAATCCATTTGGGGGGCATGTTTTACAAGAAGTCTTAGATACACTTCTTTACACTTTAAAACGCCTCTAAATTTCACATATTGATGGCAAAATGTAAGAGACTTGGAAACTTGATCTAAACTCGTGATAAAATACGTACTCTACATAATATTCTTGGCACATTTTGGAAGTTCATAATGTACTCTTTATTTTTTAACATTACGATGTACCAATTTACGTTGAAAGGTTTTATATACAGTTGTGATCTACACTCTTCTAGAGTGTTCTCTCTTAAATTTGTTAAAACTAGAACTAAAAGCGAGACAGTTTCCTTTTAATAAATGAACAAACATATAAATTTAGTTTATTGGTATTTACTAGTTAAAAAGTGTATAAAAACTAATGCAACTTTTAGAAACTTTACATTTGATACACAGACAGAAGAATAAGAAACAAATATATACTTCAGAATATTTATTTTTTAGGTAATAAATAACACACTGTTTTTTTGTAATTTGAAAGAGGTTCCTTTTATTTAATATATATATATATATATATATATATATATATATATATATATATATATATATATATATATATATATATATATATATATATATATATATATATATATATATATATATATATATATATATATATATATATATATATATATATATATATATATATATATATATATATATATATATATATACAAATATATACTTCAGAATATTTATTTTTTAGGTAATAAATGAATCGTGATTTGTTAAATGGGCATGAGTCACCCAAACAACCATTTTCAATTTTTAATTTTATTAAACCCTATATTAATCGAACTATCATTTCGTGTTACAACGGCATCTGTCCTTGCATTTACAACCTTGTTATAGGCGCCCGAAATGATCGGAGTTTGTTAAAAAGACATCAGTCCGTGACTTATGCCGTTTTAACAAAATTGGTCCGGCAACGTCAGGTGAGGCAGAACTGTTGTGATTTTTAGGTTAGGATTAAATCTGTCAGATTGAAAGTTGTTATCAACCTGATTGCAAATAATTGTTTTCTTATTTGTTATAATTTACAACAATAAATATATAAAAATAATGGAAAGTGAAAGTGATGTAGACAGTGTCACTGAACAAACTGATTCACGCAAGAGAAAAGGCGATCCAAGCAAATACGTTAGAAACAAGATCAAGGATGCTAGAACTAAAGGAAAATTATATGTTAACCATAAGGGGAATAACGTACAAGCTAAGAAATGTATATTATCTTGCGGGTAAGTGTAAATATAATGTATTTTATGTTTGCAGCACTGATTTTCCTTTGTTTCCTTTGTAGGTGTAAAAGGAAATGTTTGGAGAGTCTTGGTGAAGGTAATTGCTTGGATATGTTTACAAAGTTTTATGACATAAACAGTAAGAACCAGCAGGACATGTTTATCCAAGGCCTGATTGATGTTCATTCAGTCAAGCGACGACGTCCAAGAAAGGATTCTTCTAGATTAAACACAGCAAGTTTCAAGTACCACTTACTAAAAGGTTGTACACGACTTGAAGTATGTCTGAATGCTTTCACGTCTGTGATGGATATTACTCCAGAGCGAGTAAGAAGAGTAAGGGAACTAAAGCAGGAGGGGAAAATACCAGAAGACAAAAGAGGAAGATTTGTTAGTTATTGCCTTTCTCCTGCTGTTAAATTAAAGGTCCGAGAACACATTGCCTCATTTCCATTAAAAGAATCGCACTACTCTGGACAAAAGCTTTTTTATTTGAGCGCTGACTTAGATTTAAAAACAATGCATAAGATGTACCTTGAAAGAAATCCTGACAAGAAAGTTAGCTATTCTTTTTACCGATCTTTTTTTGCCGAGAACTTTAATTATAGATTTGGAAGGCCTCAAGTTGCCACATGTTGCACATGTGAGCAACTTAACTTAAAGATAAAGTCACCCCATTTAAATGAAGTTGCTAAACGCGCTGCAGTGGCTGAACTAATAGTCCACAAGCGTAAAAGTAAAAAATTTTATTCAGCCTTAAAACACGAATCATCGGATTAAGGTAAGAAAGAAGATAACGTGTTATCTTTAGCTTTTGATTTCATGCAAAATATTTCTCTGCCTAAAGTTCCTGTTCAAGAACTTTTTTATCTTCGCCAGTTAACTATAAACGTCTTTGCCATCACTAATATTAAAGCTAACACCAGTTTTTTGTACATATACCATGAAGGTGAAGGGAGGAAAGGTCCTGACGAAGTATGCTCGTTTTTGCATGACTTCTTAAAGCAAATCCCAGAAAAAATTACAGAACTTCGTCTTTTTTCTGACAACTGCTCAGCTCAGAATAAAAATCAAACTATAATGAGGTATATGCTTTTCCTAACAGACTCTGGCAGATTTAAAAAGATTCAGCATTATTTTCCTGTGAGGGGACACAGTTTTCTACCCTGTGACAGGGATTTTGGAATTATTTCACGAAGACTAAAGAAACATGACAGAATTTTCAACCTTCACGAAGTAACTGAACATATTATTTTGAGTGGTAAACCAGGCAAATTCCATGTCAAAGGGGTTAAAGCAACAGACATTTTGGACTTTAAAATGTGGTGGAGAAATTATTACAAAAAGACTGCCTTTTCTGAAGAAACAAAACACAAACCAAGGAAGGATAAAATTAATTTTCCAGTGAGTACCCTGTATCAATTTGTGTATGACCATGAAATGAAAGGCCACATAAAGGCACACCCTTTGATCAACGGCCTCATTTCTCACACCTTTTTTATGAGCCTCCAGGGAGAATTACCTATCCCGCCTAATAGATGTGCATATCTAAGCGAAAAAGTGCCCATTAAAGCTTCAAAAATGGCAGATTTTGCCAAACTAAAACAATATGTGCCAAATGAAGACCAGCCACTTTATGAAAATCTTTTAAATTGGCCAGTGAATAACAACGTCCAAGAAGATGAATAGAGACGAAAGCTATTTTAGTCAAAAGTATTTTTTTTAATGTTAAATAAATAAATTACGACTTAAGTTTGTTTGTAAAACATATTATATGTTAGTATTATTTAAAAAAAATAAAAAATATTAACCCACAGAAGGATTTTTATATCTCGAAAGTTTTCAATTTGTTAAAAGGGCATCAGTCATGAAGTTTCAAAATTTTGCAAAAAATACAGGATATAAATCGAAGACAACAGTTATCGCAAAAAACGTTCATATGATGATATACAACATCTTGAAATTATTAAAAGAGTTATTATTTTATTATCTTGATAATTTAAACATTTTTTTCAATTTTCTCAAAACCTATTCTCTTTGACTGATGCCCTTTTAACAAATCACGATTCAAATAACACACTGTTTTTTTGTAATTTGAAAGAGGTTCCTTTTATTTAATATATATATATATATATATATATATATATATATATATATATATATATATATATATATATATATATATATATATATATATATATATATATATATATATATATATATATATATATATATATATATATATATATATATATATATATATATATATATATATATATATATATATATATATATATATATATATATATATATATATATATATATATATATATATATATATATATATATATATATATATTATATATATAATAGGAACCTCTTTCAAATTACAAAAAAACAGTGTGTTATTTGAATCGTGATTTGTTAAAAGGGCATCAGTCAAAGAGAATAGGTTTTGAGAAAATTGAAAAAAATGTTTAAATTATCAAGATAATAAAATAATAACTCTTTTAATAATTTCAAGATGTTGTATATCATCATATGAACGTTTTTTGCGATAACTGTTGTCTTCGATTTATATCCTGTATTTTTTGCAAAATTTTGAAACTTCATGACTGATGCCCTTTTAACAAATTGAAAACTTTCGAGATATAAAAATCCTTCTGTGGGTTAATATTTTTTATTTTTTTTAAATAATATATATATATATATATATATATATAATATATATATATATATATATATATATATATATATATATATATATATATATATATATATATATATATATATATATATATATATATATATATATATATATATATATATATGTATATATATATATATATATATATATATATATATATATATATATATATATATATATATATATATATATATATATATATATATATATATATATATATATATATATATATATATATATATATATATATATATATATATATATATATATATATATATATATATATATATATATATATATATATATATATATATATATATATATATATATATATATATATATATATATATATATATATATATATATATATATATATATAAAAAAGAAATTTTCTGTATTATCAAGAGTTCTATTTATTAGCTGCAACTTTATTTGAACAACTTAAGATAAAATTGCCAAAAATTGTTTATTATTTGGCATGTAAAAGCTCTCATAGAATCATTATGTTTTTTTTTATAATTTTATGCTGAGTAGACACTGTTGGAGACATAGCATGCACATCGAATTTGCAGGTTTTAGCAAGCAAACTGGTTTAAAAATGCTTAATATTTCCAAAATGAAAATCAACATGCTGTGTTAGGGAGCTAAAGTATCATGCGTTCCATTTATTAGCTACAACTTTATTTAAATAACTTAACATAGGAATGCCAAGAATTGTTCATTTTTTATTGGTTGATTAACAAGAACAAAAAAAACAACAGCTTGTTTTGAGACCCTTAAAAGTATTATTTTGTACTTCCTCCGTATTTCTCAAAAAATTCAAAATAGCTAATCGATGTATTTTAGCTCGGAGAATGCTAAAATCAAAATAACAATTGAATGAGAAACAAAAGAATTACGCCAAGGATTTTGCGTTTTTTAAACGGAACACTCTATATATATTATTAAATTTTTGAATTATATGGTCAATTCTAAGTGTTTTTCAATAAGAGTACTATGTGTCTATCTTCAACTGTTTTTGATTTATTGATGTTTGAAAATTGACATTTTTGCTTCTTTGAGCCGTCCTAGCACCTAAACGGTTGAACCTAGAGCAAAAAACTTTCACATTCCTGTCTTAGTTTTTGATAAGCTATCGTATGGATGCCAGTCAAACAAAAAAACGAAAATTATTTTGCTACCTATTTAATTGAATACATTCATATGAAATGTAGGTGATGCAGGTGACTTCAAAATTTTTGTTTGACGGGTATTAAACATTCGCTAGAATAGAGTGCCTTTGTTTTGGCAAAAGTTGTTTAACATTTTTGTATGGATGCCAGTCAAACAAAAAAACGAAAATTATTTTGCTACCTATTTAATTGAATACATTCATATGAAATGTAGGTGATGCAGGTGACTTCAAAATTTTTGTTTGACGGGTATTAAACATTCGCTAGAATAGAGTGCCTTTGTTTTGGCAAAAGTTGTTTAACATTTTTGTAATAACCAAAAGATAAAAACCTCTATGTAAAAATTAGGTTATTTAAAAAATGTATACAAACAGCAAAAAAAATTGAAATTTAAAAAAGCAACCAATTTTACAAATTACACCTAACAGACGTGCCTGCGGCGGAACAGTCTCCGGTGCGCGTAGTATTGTATTGACGATTAGTACGCACGCCAACGGAAAAACGATAAAAGTTGGTCCCGCTTTGTATCGGGAAGATTCCCATCTGGCAGGTGTAATTTGTGCCATTTTTTTTTCTATTAGTGTAAAATGTATATTAGTCAATAACTTTTCTTAAACAAATTTTCCTTATATCGTTTCGACATGACTCCAAAAATGAAGATAGTTCGCCTTTTATTTTAGACAAAATAGAACTCATATTTCATTATATCAATGTTGGTTAAAGCTCTTTGCGGAAAATTTATTTGAGCTTTTTTTTTTACAGAACCCCCTTTATAGGGCTTAATGAACAATCCTTTTCCTTTTCTATATGGCTTTACAAATAGACCTTTTCCGGCTGCAACGTTTTCCATAGCTTCGTTATGGCGTTGAGCTTCTTCAAGCAATTGTCTTGATGCTTTTACATCATTAACAGCTTTAGCAATTCCGGCTGCACCACCTCCCAATGCACCGAGGGCACCCAAAATTGAAAACAAAAGAGGTAAAAATCCACCATTTTTTCTGGAGTTTTTATAACGCGTTTTTTTATCCTGAGTTTTCTCTTGATGTCTTAACACCCATACCAAAACTATAATTAAATATTGCAATATTGCATTGAGTCTGCTCAATGAGGTAATTAGTTTGTCGGTGTCGTATGAGGTTACTTAAAGTCATCGGCCATCCATATAAATAATAATGTTTATATTATGTATTGAAACATTCCGTAGACAGACTAGTCTACATGTTGAGATATGTAATTTTATTAAATATTTGCTTCACTTAATTTAAAGTTAAATATTTGTATTCAGTTGCGAAAAAGCCAGAAAAGATATGTTTGTCAATCTAAACGCAACAAATACTCTGAACACATTTAAAAATTAAAAGTGTTTCCATCAAAATAATTGAATGTGTCAAATTTTTCTGGGTTTTTTGTAATTACTTTGTAAAAGTTATCGGTCAATATTTTTAATATTAAGGAATCTGTATCGTACAGTAACGAAGCATCACTATCATTTTTTTAAATAAAATTAAAACAATCATATATTACAGTTTTTGACATAACCAATATAGAAAATCCAATATATATTGGTCTATTATAAACTATTTTACTCATATGAATTGCTACAAAGTTTTCAGTAAATACTAAACTACTTTTAAAATTTGGTCGAACAATTACGCTCTAGAACCCATTTTTCCCTTTGAATTCTCCCACTGAGTAACTAATATTGATATTGATTTCCTACAGAAAACTGCATTATCATATAATTTAAAAAGGTCTTTTTCGATTTTTTTTGGCTTTATTTCATAATTTTGTGTTTTTAAGTTTTTAACCACGCCGACTGATTAAATTTCAAAATCCTTTGGGTTTGTATTAACATTAGGCCGTTTTGAACAGTTTGTTTTAATGTTCTATCATACACAATGTACTTTTATTTGTGGTTGAGATTTGGATTCAGCTTTGGCAGTATTGCCGTTTCCGTTGGTGGTTTAATATTTTCAACTAAAAACAAAAGCTTCGCATGTGCATCATATAACTCTTCAGGATAATACACAACCATTTCCAAAATGCGTTATCGTCTTTCACGTCCATATATCCACTATATGGTAATGATTGCGACATACTATGACCGTGCAAATTAGTGGCATCTAAATAAGTGATGGAAGAAGATGGTTTAGTGGGATCATGATGAGCAAAAATGTATTATTGGCAATATGCTTACTTTCCGAACATTGAATTATTCCACCTCCAATACCCTTTTTAAAAAGTTAACCACTCTAACTCTTTCTTGGTCATGAGCAACATACACTTATAATTATTTACATAATAAGAGAACATCGAATTTCAAATATAAATCTGAATAATCTTTCAAATTTCTACAATTAAACAGTCACCATACTTCCTTTGCCTTCAGAATTTTCGTGGCTAATATGCTTTTCCTTTAAGTTATAATAAAATTGATTTTTTGTTGGAAGTATGGGGTAATTCATTTTCTCCATAAAGTCCATAAAACTGTTTGAAAAAATACCCTTTCACTTCACACTGTTGAAAAATGCTGATATGATCCAAGTTCTGAAGCCATTCTGCTTGTGAGATACAACGCTGAAGTTATCGCCCAGGCAAAATTGCATTCATCTTGGTTTTTTACATTGTTTTCGGGATATTTGGGCAACTTTGTGTACGAAGAAGCACCGATAGAACTAAACTTATTGATGTGTATTTCTATAGTATGGCACACGGTTCTGAAACAGCGAGGGAGGGAGAGGTAAAATTTAGCCTGCTTCCTCTCTATACATCGGCGTGCCTAAAACTTCAGCTAGAATATTGAAAAATAGAGTTTGGGAATTTGTACTAGTTTATTGCCATATAATTAGAAGAAAAGATATGCCAAAATATCTGTCTAGATAACATTTTAAAATCGTTTTTAGTTTTTTAAGAATATAGGTTTATATACTTAGTAGAGATGGGACATGTAACTCATTTTAATGGTGCGCTTTACTGACTCCGGCTCACTTTACTGAGTCAGCTCACTGAGTCGGCTCAATTGAGCTGCGAATCGAAGGAGCGAAATACACTCCTAACGTCGTTTGACAAGGCTGCTAACTCATGAATTGACTCCCAGACCACGGTTCTGCTACCCTGGCGGCTCGTAGTTGTAAAAGACAGTGGCTGGAATATCGTGCTCGGCTAGTACGAATCACCGCGACGAATTGATCAAGTTGTGTTTTAATTTTTAACGTTATACAGTCTGACTATGCAGAATTTCTGTTGGAGATTTATCAAATAAATTAGGCTCTTATTTATTTCGTTTAAGATAGGTATTAAAACGTATAGATATTTGTATAATTGATATTAAAAATGACTTCACGATATTCAAAAGTCATCATATGTTCTTTTCCATAATGTTAGAATAGATAATATTTAAGTTTATTGCATTTTTCAACCTACATTATTTTCTTAAAAAGTAAATTACCACCTTATTTGTATGCGTATTTACCAATAGGCAGTTCCAACCTTATCTAATATCTATACTATATTTGTATTTATTTTACATCTAAACAACCGAAATAAAAAGACAAAACCTAAAGAGTTAAGACCGCTAAGTGGCGCCGCATCGAGAATGTAACAAACAGCACATACTAGAATGCAATTCGACTCTTTCGGCGGTCGGTGACTCTGCGGCTCTTCATCTTCGCAAGTCGTTCCCGTTCCGTTACGCTGTAAGTGAAAGGTGAGTCAGAATCGAAAAAAGATCTGTACCGCGGTGCTGCTTCAGTGACTCACTTAACTCAGCTGATTCTTTGAGCCAGCTCACTCCTGAGTTACACATCTCTAATACTTAGATAAAGAAAAAAACGTAATCAACTAATAATGGACTCACTTTTAATAAGCTGTTTTCTACTTCTCTCGTAAAAGCCAAATATTGTAATCGTTAAGAAATCGCCCTTCCAAGTTTTTACAGACCTTTATGTTTTAGGGTCCTCCTCGATGCCAAAAAAACATGTCTTCTTAATTCTATCGATCTGTCGGTCGGTCAGTCTGTTCACAGCATAACGAAAATCTTTATCCAACTGACTTCAAATTTTAGTCAAAAATTTGATAGATATATAGATAGATATAGATAAGCGTTTATTTATATTCCAAAATATAACAAATAGGTATACAAAAAAAAACCCAGTGGATGTGGAACAATGTCAGCAAGTAGTATTACAATTACTAAATAGCGGCATATATAAAATACCTTACTTTTTTCCAGCATCTTAGAATTTATCAACATATCACAAATACCTAGAATAATGACTTAACTACCTATGTAGCTCCATACTATTTATTTATTTAATTTAAAGGCTCATAGCTAGTAATTAGGATATATTTTTCTGAGAGGTCTGTGATGCCCGACCAGGCTAAACAATGTAACCAATTTTATTTTATTATAAACTTTAACAGAGACCGAGATTAGCGTCTGTTTACTGTTTAATTTTTAATTGTAAGCTTTTAATAATTAAAAGGTATTACTAATATAAAATCAGACGCGTTTGGATTTCATAACATTCTATGTACATCTAGATGTACATCTACATGTACAATCTAGATGTACATGTACATCTAGGTTGTTTTCATTTAGCAGTAACGATTTTCTGAATGTCCCTCTTAGGAAAATTATTTTGAACGGTGGTTAAAAAATATTCACTTTCCATTATTTAGCAATTTATAATCGAAAACGGGAAATTGACCGACACACATCGGTTTGGATTTCCTTAATCCTTTCTATTTAAATCTGAAATTTTTTGTTGATTATTTCGAGAATTCCTCTAGACTTTGCTACCAGAGTTTCGTGATGCTCTGTTGGGTTACTGATGCTCATTAGGCTTATTTACGGACCTATGGGAGCTACCTTAAAGTGTTACTGAGGAAGGTAAGGAGGATAGGCAGGAAAGTTTATATATTGTATATGATCGTTAACCTTTCTTTTCCCAGTTTTTTATTTTTTTTCTTATGTATTATTATGGCCCTTTATAGATCATTTTTCTCCAGCATCTAAAAAGTAACATTTAAATTTTGTTTTAAAAGTACTCGCCTACTGGGTTGAAGTTTGTGGATTAGAAACAATGTTCTTAAAAAACGTTTTATTATTTAATACTTTTATATGATAAGACATAATATGCATTTTGCTTTATTCACTATCAAGACGGCATAAGGTCTTATGTGATTTTTTGGTTGTTTTTAAAAAAAAAACATATTTTACAGCCTGAAAGAACGTTGTAAGTGAGAGAAAATTTAAAACATAATTTGTAGGACTTTTTTAAATTTTACTTAATGTATATTTTTTATTTTTGGTATATAAGTTTAGCGACTCGTAGTGTAACAGCTAGAATAAAAATAGGGGTTTTCAAAGAGTACCTTATTAGCTAAATCTCTTTTCACGTAACATAAACCGTTGGGCGGCTTCCGAGATATTTAATGGGAAGGTATCGAAATCATTATTTTAGTTAGCTACCAGTATGATTTAGGATACTATAGTTTACTCTCTAAACTTTACAGATCTTAGTCTCTCAAAACAAATTAGAACTGAGATAAAGCCACATATTTTCTAATTTACTACATCTCCAAAATATGTATGTATTTTTTTTTATTCCAGATATATGTGAAAGCACTCAAAAACTTCTACACGTTCTTTCGACAAGTTCCAGATTAGTTATAGGCTCTCTTCATCCAGAAGTTTGTGCCCCTGCTAAGCAGTTGGCTGAATATTTCAATGTGACCCTTCGTCCGTGGAACTGTCCAGCCGTAAGTTTTATTTTTAGGATAAATATTGGACCACCGAAAGCTATTCGTGCGATTAATGAAAAATGTTCGTTTCAGTTCGTCAAATTAAAAGTAAAACCTAATCATTTCAGGCAATAAATGCTATACGGATAAGTTATAGATTAATCACGGAAAAAATATTATTAATAACTTGCTATAGCATCTGCACTATATTACCTATCCTTTACGAAATACATTTATATAATGAATGTTAAGATGGGGACAATGTAACCTCCAGTTGCATGCAATGCTATTGCTTCAAACACTTGTTAAAAGTTTTTTTGTTGGTATCTGCGGCACTTTTTATATTAGGTTTATGCCATTAAAAACTGTAACCTCTGACTGAAAAAAGTAATAAATTAAACAATAGGTGTAACGTTTTATATGGATTTCTGAAAAAGAAAAACCTGCACGTATCACACACGAAAACTATCTTTCCTGGACCGGCCAAATTCCAGGCCTCAGCTACGGCTCGTCCAGGGAAGTATCATTTTCCGATCTTATTACGTAAGTAAATAACTATTACCTTTTTTAGGAAGGTACAGAATTACTAATGTTTCGAACAATATAGATTTCAAAACAAAAAGACTGTTGAAAGATAAAACATAAAAACAGGATTTATTACAAATTGAACTGAAACTATACAATAAAAGACAAAACCAAAAAGAGAACGAACTATAGAAAATATTTTTAAAACGTTTCCCGTTAACCAGATGACACATAAAAATTCTGTTTAAACATTTTTGTAAATCGGGATTCATCTGAAAAAGCAGATGTTTGGAAATTGCGTTGTCTTTATTGCACATCAAAACAGCAGTTACAAAAGTTCAGTCTTCTTTAACAATAGATGGATTTGGTTGATTATATTTATGTTAACATTTTCATGCACTTTCGAGGCCAATATATTGTTTCATTGTTATTTGTCATAATAATGTAATATAATCCGTTGCAATAGAGGCCTGTATGGAAATGATGGCTTCTTCACTGATTAAATAATTCTCACCAGTCACCTGACCGGTTTCCATACTTTTTTAGCCAAAAAAAATATGACTCGATAGATATTGCTGGTTCGGAAACTGTCGCTAAGTAGTATAACACTCTAAACTCTCTGCGATATTTAAAAACGACTGTCAATGTTTTGTATTAAGCCACCTTAAATCAGAAATGTAAAATGTATGGTTTATTAGTCCAAATTATATAATTTTATAGGTTATTTCACTATTCAACTATTTGAGCTTAATAGTGATTTTTCATTACGTTTTTAGGCAACCCGGACGTATCCTAATTGTCACATTAATTTAAATGTATTTATCTTCAATTATTATTTTCTTCCTTCTCGGAAACTGTCAGGGATTTACATTGGGTGTGGTAGATGTTTTATAGTTAGATTTTTGTGTTTAATTCATAAATAAAACAATATACAAATTTTATTATATTTTTATTTCATTGAATAAGTAAATGTTATCAGTTTTTGTGAGAACACTTACAAAATGTATAATTCGCAATGTTAAACAATTTACTTGCAAATTGGAATTAAAGTGATTTAGTAGAATTAATTGCACATAGAATTTCTGAACTAGAGGTACGCAGTAATAAATACAAACTGCCGAGCGATTTTTGATGTACTGGTGCTGTTGTTATCTTTTAATAATCCTTGGATTATTAAAATAGAACATATTTAAGGCAAACTCTCAATCAAAGGCGTTAACTAATAACTAACTTACTAATTTAAAACGGCTTAAATTATCTTATTCAAGGGAAGAATACAAATAGTACCATATCAAATGTAAAATAACTGAAATAGGGAAGACAAATTTAATTATTACTGAATAAATTAATAAAAATGTACAGCGGGTTCTACAGTGGAAGTACATAAAATTAAAATTTATTGATTTATCGAAACACTAACTGAATATAAAATATTGGTAAGAATACATTTTAATATCGAATAAACTAAATTAAGGCACGTAACCTGGAATCCATTTTAGAGGCCACATAATTCAGGAGGTAGATATACCAAAATATTTTTTTTAATAACAGTTAAATAACTAGTTTGAATAAGCAAAAAAAGTCCGTAAAAGGAATGAAACATTATTTTGATGTTTAGTTTCCTAACAGCAAATTCTCAAAATTTTATGTAGAACCAAAATGTATTTTAAAATAACTAGATAGTTCTAACAACTTTTTAGGCTTCTTGGGAAGACATGCTTCAAAACACTCCTTCCGTTGCTGAAATTGCTGGTGGATTTGCAAGGATCGTAGCCGACATGAAATGGAAGTCTGTAGCTATAATTTCCTCTGGTAAGAGTAATTCATTTTGTTACGTTGGTGCTTATCATAGTTAAATACATTTTATTGCCTAGATTGTACCAAACCAGCCAAATTGTTGGTTTCGTTGAGAATCCCGTCACTAGTTTTAGCAGTCTAACGTTTCAAAATTCCGAAGTTTATATAAAGCAATTTCAATTTGCCTGAAGTTAAGTAGCATATTTCCACGGTTTAGTTACTCTGTCCTGAATGAGAGTTTTATGTTCTTTAATTATGCGCTGCTTTAGAAATGCGAGTTATGTAAAACGTTATCTTAGATAAAATAAGCATAACCCGGTAAAAGTTATTAACAAAACACTGCAATTAAATATCAATTTGAAAAAAGAAATAATTAAAATTTCAAAAAGCAAATCTAAATTATCTATGGAAGTATTAATGATAGCGAAATAGGTAAAAAGATTGTTTTTTTCTTAAAGATATTTTAATACTAGATAATACAATAAGAAATGGAAATTATGGATTTTTGATACATTATTTGCCTTAAAGGCTCACAATGCATGAGAATCATAGCGACAAAAAAACTAAAAAATGTAAGATAAAATTCTACAAAATTGCATAATCGCCATTTTTCACATGAAGCTGACTTCTCATCTCTTGGCTAAATTTTTAAATTCAAAGACGTGTGTTTAAGATTATAGAAAAACTGAAGTTATATATTTTTTAATATATTCTTTAATTTCGGGTAAATAGATTTTGTTTTTCTGAATAGAGCGGGAAAAACTGTCTTCTATCAAAATGTTGTGGACTTTCTTATATCATATATAGGCACTTTTGTGGCACAATTACGAAACAGTTTTGATCCATGTGGGAATATTTCAAAAAACTTAATGCTAACTAGGGCTTATGAGAATCGATTCTTTATTGATCACTCGGGAACAAATTTCACCTCTTTTTTTTTAACAAAACCTATTTTTTGGATTCAACTACACCCAAGTAATTAAAAAATACTTATTAAAGAATTTAGTTGGCTCGCAAAAAAATCTTAATTATGTGTTACAAAATTTTAATTTTTTAATATAGGCATATACAATGAACATACAAAATACAAATAAAAATATATTGTTGGTTCAACAAATGCAATTAAAAAGCACAATCATCGGATCTAAAGTTTAGACACTTATTTTGCGCTTCTTAGCCTGCCTTTTAAAAGCAGCCTCTGGGACATTGTAATAGTCCAGCAATAATTGGCTAACATCTCACAGTTTCATTTTCCTTAATACCATATTTCCATGTTTGGGAGATCCTGGTGGAACCTTCTTGTGCTCGTCAATTACGGCAAACAATTTTACGGAAAGTAATCGGATGAGAATTCAAGTAGTGAATTTTCAACGACATATTACACCCTAGGTTTTGGCAACACAAAAGAAGTTGGGCAATCAGGTTTTTAGAGTTCTCTGCTTTTATATTTCCCAAAAAATGTGACTCTCTTGGTGGCCAAATTTGTTTTTCGTAGTGATCCGATCGTATTCGACTGTCCCATTCACGGAGGAAGCCGCAGTATCTGCTATAACTTAGCTGCATATTTTATATTGTATGGTCTCCGGTAACAATTTCAAATTGGTATACGTTTCTTTCATATGCACTGCATGACAAATTGTGACTGAAGGCAACTTATCTCCATTATGGAGTAACACAGGTTTAAGACTTACTTTTGAGGAATCAATGAAAAGTCTCCAGTCTTTTAGATCATAGTCCAGATTTAAATCTGCCAATAATGCCTCAATGTCCCTACAGGCTACCAAATAGTTTTCCATGTTAAAAAATGGTGTTAGGTTTTTCTGACGGCTTCGGTACACGGAAACTTTTACTTTAACTTGAAGTAAATTCTATTGTTGCAATCGAGAGGCCAACAGCTCTGATATTTTCTTGGGCAATTCTAAATCCCTTATAAGGTCACTTAATTTACTTTGACTTATTTTGTGAGGCTTTTTACAGGGAAGTTCACAGACAACATTGGAGTCTTGCGAGGTTGATAAGCCGGCGACATTTTCCGGGATGCTACCGTATGAATCTGTTTGATCATCATGAGAATCAAAGGTATATTCCTGAGGTGGATTAAGTATAGGCAATTCGTCTCTATGAGGCACCGGGCGTATGGCGGATTGTAAATTTGGATACTGTATCGCAGACTTTTTTTCTCAGAAAAGCCTTTTTTAATGGGAGGTGTCAAACAAAAGTAACAGTCAGTAACGTGGTCTTTATCGGTTCTCGCTAAATCATAGGAACTAAGAGGGAATATTACGCTTTTTTCCATTTAACCAGCCGCGAATGTTGGGCGCACATGTGTTGCTGTAGTTATGGAAAGACCAATTTTTATCCTTATCTCCAACTTTGCAGCCAAAATATAAGTGGTAGGCCTTTTTTATTGAAGGGTTGGGAGTACCTTTTTGTTTCACAAAAGTCACTTTACCACATATAACAAAAATGATCCGGCTTATTTACACAAACTCGCGACATGTTTTAGGATTTATGTTATAGTGGTCGAACTTTCGCGTACCTGAAGGGCGGGTGGGTAAGTTATCATAATAAGCATGGATCTATAAAACCTGAGCCAACTGAGCAAGACAGATTGTTAATAAGTACAATAAAAAAAGATTGCTATTTTGGTCTCGGAAACATTTTTGCTGTTCCAGAGTGAATTGGCAACCTGTGATATTGATACGTCTCAGATTCCACAAGAGAAAGCTCTGATATAATTACAATGATAATAATTAGTATGTTTTTATTTCTTGCTTCTGATTGAAGTTTATGAGGTACATCAATCTTTGTGGAAATGATAAATATATTATCAAATATGTAACATGTTTGTTGACTTGTTCAGTCATTTTATTTTCTTATTTGTATTTATTTGTTGCCATCTTCTTTAAGATTTATTAAAAATAACAAATATTTGTAAAATCTAAATTATGTTACTCAAAGAATGAGCCACATTAAAAGATCGCCCTGTGTAAGATTATTAAAAACTTCTCACATACCTAATAAAACCAAAAAGTTCTAGAAATTAAAATAAATTTAAAATTATACAAATATTTGATTTTTTAAAGTACGCATATGAATCTTCTTAACTCGAAAAATAACCCATCACACCCCCAATTTTAGGTTGGAAAATGATGCTGGAGACCATAAGCTATATTATATGTAAAATTCATAAACTTTACCCGAAACCACTTTACTTCATTTTAAGTGTTCTTCTTTCAAATATAAATCATCTTGCTAATATAATTGCGAATTTATATAATATAAATTCAAGGCGAAAAAAATGCGACCAATGTTTTTTTTGTGGTTTGGTTAAACAGAAAGTTAATTTTAATAAAAACAGAAAATGCATATTTTGAGTGGGAAACACAATCAGCTGTGATTTTGCAGTTCATTATAAGATAGTATATATATATATATATATATATATATATATATATATATATATATATATATATATATATATATATATATATATATATATATATATATATATATATATATATATATATATATATATATATATATATATATATATATATATATATATATATATATATATATATATATATATATATATATATATATATATATATATATATATATATATATATATATATATATATATATATATATATATATATATATATATATATATATATATATATATATATATATATATATATATATATATATATATATATATATATATATATATATATATATATATATATATATATATATATATATATATATATATATATATATATATATATATATATATATATATATATATATATATATATATATATATATATATATATATATATATATATATATATATATATATATATATATATATATATATATATATATATATATATATATATATATATATATATATATATATATATATATATATATATATATATATATATATATATATATATATATATATATATATATATATATATATATATATATATATATATATATATATATATATATATATATATATATATATATATATATATATATATATATATATATATATATATATATATATATATATATATATATATATATATATATATATATATATATATATATATATATATATATATATATATATATATATATATATATATATATATATATATATATATATATATATATATATATATATATATATATATATATATATATATATATATATATATATATATATATATATATATATATATATATATATATATATATATATATATATATATATATATATATATTTAAAATTCAGAAATATTTTAAGCCCTTTTCAGTCCTTGTTATTTTATGTTTTGTTCACTATTAGAGGATTGGATCTAATATACAATTTTGTTTGTTTCCAAATCCACCAGTAAAAAATAATTAGAAATGCCAAACAGTATTGACACAAATTATGAACATTTATATTATTAACTTTCTACCGAATTTAAGTTCTTAATCTCCTTGAAATTATTTAGTTTAAATGATTTCTGGTGTAGTGGTCTGAATTATGATATGATATACGTATGTGAGATTTTATTTAAACAAATTTTATATTAGGAATATTTTTATTTTTTATTTACTTTTTCTACAAAATATTATGTGTTGTGTTTTACGGTAGAAATAGTATGTTATAATGAATGCTGTAATTTACAATTTTCTGCAGCATTTATTTATATGACCAAACGATATAATTTTATTACCTAATTGCAAAATCATATTTTTTTAAGTTCACAGCTGATTGTGTTTCCCATCCAAAAGATTTATTTTCTGTTTTTATTAAAATTCTTCTTTTTAATCAAACCAAGAAAGTTGTTTCGCCTTGAATTTATATTACACAAATTCGTTATTATGTATTATCAAGCAAGATGATTTATGTCTGAAAGGACAACACACAAAATGAAGTGAAGTCGTTTCGGGTAAAGTTTATGAATTTTACATATAATAGCTTATGGTCTCTAACATCATTTTCCAATATAAAATTGGGGGCTGATGGGTTATTTTTCAACTTACGGGACTCATTTGCGTAGTTTAAAAAATGAAATACAGGTACACTTTTAAATTGATATTAATTTCTTTTCCCTTTTTTAAATTAGAACTTCTTGGTTTTATTAGTTATGTGAGATAGGTTGTGTGTTGCTTTTAGTAATCTAACACAGGGCGATCTTTTAATGTGGCTCATTCTTTGAGTAACATAGTTTTTACAAATATTTGTTATTTTTAATAAATCTTAAGTAAGATGGCAACAAATAAACACAAATATGAAAATAAAATTACTGAAAAATTCAAAAACATATTACATTTTTGTACATAGTTATCATTACCGCAAAGATTGATGTACCTTATAAACTTCAATCAGAAGCAACAAATTAGAACATACTAAGTATTATCATTCTAATTATACCGAATTTTCTCTTGTGGAATCCGTATCAATATCAGAGGTTGCCAATTCACTAATTAACAATCTGTCTTGCTCAGTTGGCTCCGGTTTTATCGATTCATGCTTATTATGATAATTTGCTCACCTGCCCTTAATGTATGAGAAAGTTCGACCATTTAATGACAAATACCTGGATTTATTATGCCAGGTGTATTTTATAAGAGGTTTGGGAGATAGCGTTCGTTAACTTAACGAATGATAACTCATTCTGGTGTCGCTCGGGCATTATATTCGGATTTTCCGTTCTTGATTCGAAAAAGACCAACCTACTACGAAAAGTCGCCATTTTCTGTGTCTGTCAGTTCACATTCGTGATAATAGGTATTTAATTTTAAATGTCCATTTAATTTGATTTGTTGGAATATAAAATACTTTTCGATACCTGTTACTTGAGTGCTATACTATAATATATAGTATATATAATCGACAAATGCCTAAATATTCAAGAAAATTATGAAAACATGGAACATCCAAAGCAGCAGAAAAGTTACGAAACTCGTAAAATGTCCAACAAATTAAACAAGGTAAACTAACCTGCTTAAAAACTATGTAAACTTATTGCGAAACCTATATATTTTATTCATAAATAATTATCAATCCAAATTCAGTGAATTATTTCCTAATTTGGCTCATTTTGTAGTAGGTAAATATGACGAAAAAAATTAACCCTGTGCTGTTACTACTATTATGGAACGCCGTTTTACTTTTTAGTCATACCCGTCTTTGATACCAAATTTAATTGCAAAACATATAAATGATGCTACCTGCATACAATTTTTATTCGTTTTAATTCTTCCGATATCGAATGTTTGCGGATACCGATTTTACCGAATGACATTTTTATGATAAGCAATTTCTTTGCAGATCATTTCAATTGATACCACAAAAAAGTAGTTGTTTATCCTTTTTTAACACGTATACTTAAAATTTCTATATACATGCGTCTTTCCCTAGTTATTGCATTTCATCAAATCGATGTTAATAAAAATTGGTATGAAATAAATGCCATATACAAAAATCTGTTTAAATATTTAGTATATTGATTCTTTTTAAAATGTAATTGCTTCAAACTGGATCGCATTAAATTAATATTAATACAGAAAACATTAGAATGCAATAACGACTTTGTGGAGATTAATTTATTTCAACCGTATGAAGGCAAATCTGATTTAAGAAGTCACGTAATAAAAAAAATTAATTTATTTTTATCGCATATCAAAAAAAATTAAAGCATCTTTTACGATATAATTTTTTTTAAATATCAATTCCACTAATACCCTAAAAATGTAAATAGAATAGTGCTCGTTATTTTGATTTTGATAAACGTTTATCTGTAATTTATACTACATCAAAAAAATATAACACGGACCCTTTACCATGGAAATTAAAATACTTGAAATATAGATTTTAATAAATAAATAAAATTTGATACGAGATTTAATTGTATAAGAGTTGTGGAATTTAAATGATTAGCGGGTATAAGGTAACTGGTGTTATTTAATATGCATTGTTTTGATTTCGAATTTTTATTAATGTCGATTCTTGTGAATATCAATTTTCATTGAATGCAGCCACCTTGTTTCAATTTTAATTATCGGACGTGGAGCGATCTAGTGCAAACTAGGGACAACAAGAGCAGAAATCTGTAATTTTTGAATACCCGAGTTTCTGACTAGGCATGCGTTCGAAGATTTAAAAGTGCATCTAAAATTAACCGACAGCGACAATGACAGTTAAAACGTGAGTAATTATTGTTCGATTGGGAATACTTAGTTATTAAATCATTGGAGAATACGATATACACCCCTATATTTAAAATGCGACCACGTACAAAATTACAGATCATAATGAAAAAAAGTTAAAACGAACGTATCTAGCTCCCAACATCCTACTCCAAAACAAGCTAGTCTACAATCCTTTGATGATTTCCTGGTCTAATCTACAATCAGCCATATATGGTAGAGCAATAATAACGATTTTTGACTTTGTGTTTATATTTATACCAGAATAAAGAAAACAAGGTTTTTGAATTTCCCAGCTATAATTCACAGATTACCCACACTGTAATTTGTAATAGCAAATTACAATTTCTCTTGGAAGCTGTATGCCGGCGACATGCTCTACTGCAGGTTTTTTTGGGTTCTTAAACGTGATTTAAAGTAGGCTGTCCAGATTTTTTTAAAATGAAAAGAGTACATTTTGACGAAATGTAAAAATAGGTACCAGCGTATAATAATTAAGTAAAGTCTTGTCACTTTCACAGAATTCAATGACTTTCAATAATAATTATAATACACATAATAATATGGACTAAAAATAACAAAAATAATTAGAAAATGGCACCAGATTTCGCAAAATAGAGACCATTTGTCCCAGTATTCTCATAATAGAGGATATTTGTGGTATTTATGGAAATAGTAAGAATACCAGAGTACATGGACCCGAAAAAGAGAACATTCCTCTTAAAAAGAGTACAACCTATTTAAAGCAAACTGTAGTAAGCTTATATAGGTATATCACTATATCTTTATTTACAATATTTATTTGATAATTAGGACACTATTTTCATGCTTGTCTCCCTTGTTTAATATGGGAGTAATTATTATAATTTATAGGTATGTGCACTTCATTTTCAAAGCTGCATGTCGATCAAGATACGGATTTACAAAAATGAACACATCTACTCAGTAGCATATTTAGAATGCCGTCTTAGAGGGGGAGGTAAACATTTGATAACTAAAAAAAAGTTCTAGGTTCTTGTTGGAACAACATAAGCATGAAGACTACAAAAAAAACAAAGTTATCAATGTTTGTGAGGTAAAACTCCTGAAATGCTTTATATAATGTAATTTTTGCTTGGGTTATTAGCTCGGGGGGAAGGGGGCGCAGGGTGCATTTGTCTCCTGCACGTACCCACACCGAAACTGTCGTATGTAGGAATGCAGAACATGTTATATTGAAGAATACCCCAAAACAAAACATAGCATGCGTGCCCTATTAGCTTGGTAATTTTGTTCACAAGGTCTCTTTGCTCAATACACAAGTGTAATCTAGAAAGCTGATTTTTGTTTCTATTTTTAGTTCTTACATTCTGGTACTCACGCACATACACAGGGCAAAATATGTGATAGTTTTATAGGTCATAAAAACCGATTGATGGTTGTGTCTTGTATTAGATTTAATGCCTCCACATCTAACTGTAATAACGGTAAATATTCAAAGCAACGTGTACTCTTCTTGTCATGTAGAGATTCTAGAGAATCTTTCGATACGAATCCACGACATGGTGATTTCTGTCTGGATTCAAACCTGGAATCATATTCATATGTACCTACATATAGTATATGTTGAACCTAAGTACAGGGTGTTACTAAAAGTCATAATGTAATTTTAGGGGTAGTTTTTACATCAAATATTATGAATAAAAGTTCCTATAGACATGTGCAGAAATGCTTTGTTTTCGAGATACAGGGTGTCGAAGATTTTGTTTTTTTTTAGTGTATATGATGCACCTTTTAAACTTTTAGAGACAATTTATTGAAATTTGATACACTGTGAATTGTAACCAATACTTACCTACGGAAACAGTATGTACACTCAGATTGAAAATCAACCTAATGTTTTTTAAATAGGGAACTGTATTTTATTTTTAATTATTAAGAAACGTTCGACCTGCCAAAACTAACGATGTTTCATACTTAATGTAATAATATAATAAAAAATGCAGGTCTATTTAAAAAAAAAGTAGATCTGACCGCGGAGAAGAAACGTCGGATTTCAAATCTATGTGCACCATCTTGTTGATAATGAAAAGTAGCTATAAAGATATAAAATTTATTTTGTGATACCTCTTCAAATGCAGCCTGAAAAAAAAATTTATATAGCTGATTTTTCGGTATTTTACGTACCTATATCCTCGGGGGTAGTCAGAATTATCTAACTTTGTCAACTACTTATTATTCGATGTTAAATTGCGCAACTTTGCCCCATTTTAACCGACATTGTATCTCTTACGGGTTCCAACATCTCAATGCTTGTACCTCGAATTTGTAACACCCTGAATATGTTTGCGTGTTTTGATTCGTTGGGTCCATTACGGTATACTACCTCAATGGTTGAGATATTCCAAGTACAACCATATGTAATTCTCACATTGAATGCTATTTTTTAATTTTTAATTAATTTTTATTTCTCAATCTAGAGTGCTGTGATTTGGCAAAAACTATTAACTTACTTCCAAGAAGCCTGAGAAAAATAAAATTATCTGTCTATTCACTAAACATCTTTTATGCCCATTTAAATATTAGTTAAACGATTTTTTTTAATGTCGCTCTTCGGGTTAGCCTTTGCGAGTAATATATATTGATACCCCACAACAATATGCAGTATTTTAAAAAATCAGCAAATAAAGGCATAATATGCATTTAAGCCTAAGCAATTTCTAGGCACCCTGATATATGAAGGTTCTGTTTTGACACGTTGTGGTTGAAGTTACAATATCATAGTAAATCAAAATAATTGAAGTTACAATATCATAGTAAACAAAATAACGGGCGCCCCATTTAAAAACAAAAGTTAATAGCATAATACGGCAACACTGTTACAGTAATATATGATATAATAAAACAAAATAGGTAAAAACCCAAAGTGGAGGTGCTACAGATAGAACGTTTAAACACGCATTTCAGATTTCAGAACATAATAATAGCTTTTTGGATAAAAAATCAGATTCAGCTTTTGCTGGAAGAACATTCATTGCTTTATTTTACACCTACCAATAAAATAAAGGTTGTGTTGTTTGATTGAAATTTTTATATCATTGTATAAACGGGGGCTTAACAATAATGGTTGTATATAAATATATATATATATATATATATATATATATATATATATATATATATATATATATATATATATATATATATATATTTGATAAATTAAAAAATAAATCCGAATTTAATAGCCGATTCAAATTATAAAAAATCAAAATATAAGTGTTGAAAGTACTTTGCCGAACCGTCGGCGTGGCACGTCATGCGAATACTATTTTTTACCTTTGCCCTCCCACTTTATATACTCAGGGCCCGCCGCTGACTCAGGCCCCCGCCGTCGCGTCGGCAGTGGCCCCAGCACAGAGCTTGCGCGTCATGTTTTGGCGGGGATTTAATGATTGAAATGCAAAGGCCACAACGCCTGAGGCTCAAATGTGGTGTGGGCCCCGAGAGACATCAGCGAGCGAAATACAAAACTGAGGATCTTTTCTTTTTTTTTGTCATCAAGTAAATTTTGAGTTGCGGCGAAGGGCCACTAAATACGTAAAACCCATTGACCGTTTTTTTGTCATCCCAAAACTTCGCCTCGCCCAGATGAGCCCCAGTTATCGTAAGTAGTTAATTTGGCCTTGTTGCTTCTAGAAAAGCAACATACGAGTCCCCTTTTAATACACATTGCTTATAAAATTATGATTAACACCACGTATGCCCACGCCGGTCTCTTCAGCATTCAGCAAGAAAATAAAATTGAAGTTACAAATATCAGATTATCTAAAGTGCTCGTCGTGAGAATTCGTGAAATTTATTTTGATTAAAATAATTAATTAATTTAAAATGAAAGATAAGAATGCTGCAAGTAAAATAATTGCAGGGGAAACTTCCATTCATATTTTAGAACATATGTTACTTGAGTTGCTGCACTAGTGCCGTCTATTGACATTTTTAGTTTTTACTTGCAATTGAAAAATACAAACCAGGTTCAAAAGTGCCCTATACAGGTAGCTAAAACCATATTGTTCTATTATTATAGTAAATATATCCTAAATTACCATTTTTTAAATTTATCTTAACAGCTTGACGGTAAGCAACAATCCACATTTTTGAAAATGTATTATTTTGGAAATTTCAAATATCTTATATCTGTCACTTTTGTTTTTTTATTAAAATTTCGATCTCGATTTCTACTGCCTGCAACTGCACAGGTAGGACGTAATAGACAGTATTGGAAATAAAATCTATAGATTCAGGATAATTAGTTTAATAATTTTAAAAATATTTTATTGAAGCGTAAATTCTACAAACGTTTTTAAATGACAATGCATTACGGCCTATTTGACTCCCAAACGCTGTACATCGTTGTGACGTACTTGCGCGTGAAAGACGGGTTTAAATTCGGTCAGCAAGATGCAATCCAATGTTAGCGCAATACGCAAACTAACGAAGTCGGCTCATACTTCAGAACACATAATACCAGACCAGGGAGGCTCCAGAATTTTACAAACCTTTTTCGGCGCGAAGACTTCTCTTTCGTATGTCGACACATTCGCAAATTAATTTGAGTTATCGAACACACTCACGCAAACAAATTATGTTTCTTTTGGGAGGCTATAGATGGCGAAACTTCCGATAATAAAAATGCATTCGAGGGGCTTGTATTCAATCGAAATTGATGTCAGTGGTAATTGGTTTAAATGAAAATAGATAATCATAGAAATTGCTGTAAATGAAAATACCATTAATAAAAATTAATAATCGGTTATATTGTTTCCCACAGAATACTACAAAGGTATTCGTTAAATATTGGATAAATATTGATATCAACAAATTTGTAAGTAATAAAGTTATATTATAATAAAAAAAATGCATTTTAATTGTAATAATATAATGAAAATTAATTTTGTAAACACCCATCCAAATATCCTGACATACATTTTAATAGCTAAATCAAATTAATTGATTGTTAAAAATGTATATGAAGGCTTTAGCTCTGGATGTTCCAAGGATTCAGTTAAAATTACATTTTTATTATAATATTATAAAATAAATTGCCATAATGAAGTCCCATTCAGTTTAAATTAATACCGGGCATATAGCAGAGTAAAAAGTAAAACGGCATTCCATATACTATTGAATTAACCTTTTATAGGAATGTCTAACAAAGTTATGAAAATAATCTTTAAATATTTAGTAAGCTATTTATTTGTAAATGATTTGGTTAACAGCTTTATGTCTATTAGATATTTTATTTTGTAAAGAAAAAGCCTGTTTATACCTCTGAATTCAATGCCATCACGGTACCAAGTATGCAACCAGGCAAACACATATGTTTTAAAGATCAGGTGATACGGCATGGCAGTACAAAATAATTTTTTTCTTCTGGCTAGGGACATCATTATTTTTACAACAGGTACTTGCGTTAAGTTTTGTAAAGTATTAAAATATAATTCACTAATGGGTTGTATAATTGTTTTAGACAATATGTATGAAGGTGAGGGCCTTTTTTTTGTAACATATATTGTAGGTACATAATTTATAATAATATGAATATGTACTTTTTTAATGAAACGAGAAATTATAGACAGTTTAGTAAAAGTACGGTACTGTGTATAATATGCCATACTATCTTATTTTTTGTGTATCGATTATTCCAAATATCCAATACTACTATAACATAACCTAACTCCTGCTTAAATTTTGTCTTTGTCTTTGTTTTAGTTCTCAATACATAAAGCGAAAATGTAAATTATTCACACGAAAGAAATAGAAGAATTGTATATTTAAAAACTGCAAAGTTGGACATTAATTGCAGTAGTATACTAGTACTTAATACAAGGAAGAACATTTTCTATTTATGAAAATACCGAAAAGCAATAAGGCCAATTCCTTATTCAATATATAATTATAATGAATATCTAAGGGTAACTTTTTCAGGTAGGCATGAAATACATACTGATAAATAAATTTTCGATGTTGAGAAGCAAGGTCAATTAATCTTAGTTTTTATCATTAGAAGTACTACAAGAGAAATAATTAGTATCATGTTGCACAGTATATTTTTACTTATTCCAGTAATATTTTTAGTTACAGCTTTTGCGACACTGAAATGAAGGGAATGATATGGAAATGATGCCTAGTAGATGTTATAGTATTTTCATCTACCTTTCACATGCTTGGACAATAAAAGGAAGAACCATTGATCAGCATTAGCTGAAGTCCCATTACAACCTGCTTGATAATTGTGAAAGATATTGAACTTTGTAAGTATTACTTCTGATAGCTTTATGTGTTGTGTGCTTTATGCAAGTGTCTACGGCATGGTCCAATGGACCCTATAAGATTTCTTTCTGTTTTGCCAAGGATACAGTGATGCCAAAATGTATGTAGTGTGATTTCTGGTTTTTGCAATTTTCTATGTATAGTTTTTAATTAATATTTTGCTCAACTTGTTTTAGAGTTTCATACCTCAATATTATATTTTAAGAAATAACTATTTCATTGACTTAATAACTTCATTATGTTCACTACTTTAATGAAATCTTTTTGTTTATTTGTAAATAGGTTCTGCTTCAAATACAGGACAAATGTGTTAAAAATTAGGCAGAGAGAGCCATTTATATATGAGATAAAGCCAATGGCACCTATAATTTATAACTACTTTGAGATAGGAAGGAGCTGGCTTGCCGGATATATACAATATTAGTTTTAAACTCATACTAACAAGATTTGATTGGGATGAGTTTCGGCTCTTTTGGGTTGGATAAAATATACTTTTCTAGATAATAATCTTAAGAATATTTGATAGTACGATAAATAAATCGAACAAAAATTTAATTATTATTCATAAAAATATGATTTTTCTTAAACAAATATACTTTTCATTTTGTATACTTTAATCAGTTAATCTTGGCCAGTGATTTGCCATTTTCAATTTCAATGAATTTTTTAATTTATGCAGGATGTCCGAAAATCATACGAGGTGCAGCTTCAGGTTTTTTTTTAATAGATCATTCTATTTATTATGATATATTTAGGTTTAATGATTAATTGTATACATTTTTTTTATAAAATAGGTCTAGAACTACAACTTATAAAAAATTTGGCGAATTTCACTGAAAATAGTTTCCCATAAGGTTTATGGCGCTTTAAGGTAAAGGTAAGGTATCCCCCTCCCAATTCCTATAAGCTTTGTTCAGCATGATTTTTAAAATATCATTACAACTAGAATAATACTACATAATTAACAAGTAATTGCTTTTTGAGGATTGAACTTTAATGTTTATCAAAAAATTGAAATATGTTTGTTTTGGAATTTTAAATTATATTTTAGCCTTCTAACTTCGCAACATTTTTCTTTATGTTTAGGTTCACATAACTTTATTATTTTTTTTATTTAGATCAATGCATTTGGAAAACATAAATTTAAAATTTTTCTGTCCTTTGGGATATTTAATTGTCTGTTTGCTCATGCAATGCAATAATAATAATGCAAGAGTACAATATTATTTCAGTTAACTAAGGGGACAACCAAGTTTATTATGGCTTTAAAATCTATTGATTTTTGAAGTAGTACTTTGTCACCTTTTAAGCAAAATAATAGTAACAGATATAATAAAAATAACAATAGTGAAGTTTGTCTTAATAAAACTTTGTTTATTAACAGAGATAATTTTTATACTTTACATGTGATTCTTAGAAAAGTAGTTTTTCTTATACTACATTTTGTGTTTCTGTTTTTAGGAATTTCAAGCTGAGTCAAGTCCTTTGATCCCTTGTAAAAAAATGGCACCACCTTACATATCATCAGATATCAACAGCATTGGAAACTATATTTCAGCTTGTAATTACTTGAACAATAAATTATTTTAAATCATACTATTTTTTTTTTATTTAGAAAATAAATAACTTTTTTAAGAGCTTTAAAAAACTAATACATAAACTAAAATTTTTGACTTACTTATGAGACAATTGAAATGAATAACTATTTCATTTATATCTTGGAAGATTTGTGACTACACTTAAACCTAGAGAATTACTTATTTTTAGGCATTTTAAGTAGATATACTGAGAGACAGTGGCGTATAAAGGGGGAAGGGTTGATGTTAAGCCTCCCCCTAGAGACACTTTTATTTAAGCTAAAATGATAGAAATAGTATATAGTAATGATCTTTTCTTATAAATTGAAGGGTAAAACCCCTAGAGCCAGTTTATAAAATTAAGTAACGTTTTTTTTTTTGTATCATATTATTTATGCTAGATTGGGGTAAACAACAAGAAGTGAAGAATTCTTTTTTCTTTATTGTGGTTGTTGAAAATTTTTTTCCTCTAAAAATCCTCCCGGAAGCAATTCATATATGCCATTGCTGAGAGATGTATAGAGTTGGAGATTAACTATCTCTCTACTAAGTTAAATTTTATTTATAAATCATTAAGCATATTTCCAAAAGTTAAGAGATGAAAATGGAAGTATTATTATCAACTGTAAGTCCAAAATAGTTATTCTAGACATGTCTAGAATTTAATGCAGTAAGTTCAATATTTTTGTTGTAATCAAAAGAATTAGAAAAAAAAATAACATTTCTGTTTATCAATTGTATATATTTTTTTCAGTATCTTTTAACATACACTGAGGCTGACAAAATATCTATTTTTTTAATTGAATGACCTGTATATTTTTTACACATAAGAAAAACTAGAAGATACATTTCCAAAAAACTGTATTTTGGATTTTCTAAAATATCTATGATATATAAATGCAGGCATGTAGCCAGGGGGGGTTCTGGGGGTCTGGACCTCCCCCTGAAACTTTGAAAATGTTGGTATAGGCATGTTTTTTACTAATTTTCCTGAGATTTGAATATTTTAAACCTAATTAATAGTTTAGTATCATTCTTAAAGTTATTTTTATACTTAATGATAGTTTTATAAGGAAGTAACAAAACTTGCTAGATATTTTAATAATTTTATTTTAACCCAGAATTAGACCTACTATATATATATATATATATATATATATATATATATATATATATATATATATATATATATATATATATATATATATATATATATATATATATATATATATATATATATATATATATATATATATATATATATATATATATATATATATATAAGATGATTGCCCGGATGAATTCTTAAAAAGAGAGGGAAAAATTATGGGCATGTCTGCATATGTATATTACTTACCAATTCAGTAGATAGATAACATATGTCATAGATATGAAAATACAGTTAAAATGTAAAACATAATTTAATTCAAAATAGATAAAACAAATTTTTAGCTAATACACCTAAAATTAGTCTACTGTATTATCTGATAATATATTTATCACTATTAAAAGTATACATTCATTTTTTGGATAATAAATACCTGCTAGTGTTTTTAAAAATATCATTTCTAATGTCTCTAAAATATCTTTTATGCCGCTTTCTGAAATTCGGTTATTAACATCAAAAGCCTAGTACTGAAGAAGTAGATTATATGAAATCAAGCTCACTAAAATTTTCACCATTTCTCACTGCACTCACTTGTAAACATTTAAATTTAGAATCCCCAATTATTTGTGGTTCTTCTGGATTACAGAAACAGTAGGTATTAGGTACAATAATTATTCGATCACCAACTCTGGCCAACTCGTACTAACAAGGCCGCTTTATCTTATCTTTTAAAAGTGTTCAAGTGTAGTATAATACAAGTATTGTGGTTTTTCAGACAGACCTAAAATCTGCAGCTGCTTAATTCTTCATCACCTTTTCATTATTTCCAGAATAATAAAATGTGTATGTTAATAAACAGAAACTAGTAAACTTTCTTCGTGTTTTGCATGTTTTCATCAACGTCAACAAAATAATTTAAGGTTAAGAGTAATTGTCAAATTGGGTGCAAAACATGGCTTACTTGATGTCAAAATATGCATGTAATGTTCCATTTAAGAAATGATTGTTTCTTCTAAACACATATCTATTGTTTCACTAAACCACGTGATTTAGCGAACGTTAATTTAACTATCGTTATCTCCAAAATCGCACCCCTGCTTTATTAATTTTATCATTTGCTTTCCAAGATAATGCATTGGTAAAAGTAAATTGTGTCATTAAGTTCTTTACGACTGATAAAAACATAATAAATGATAATAAAAAATAAATTTGTTTCTTAAGAAATAATGATGGTCAACATAACTTTAAACTGATCGGCGAATTGAAATGAAAAATTTTCAAAAATGGGTAATTTATAGTTTTTTTCTGGCACAATAAGCACGTTTTTATAGTTTTTTTATTTTTTTGGATTGTTCGCTTACATCCGCATCTACTTAAGGAGTTTAAGATTTAGACCGGTATTAAACTTAGAACTTCTAGTAAGCCGGCCATAGTCCAGTTTACTGAACTGAAATGTAAATGTTAAATAAAATCCCGTCATGTTAACCTAAACCTGGTCTAAGGAATATGATCACTAAAATTTAACAGTATATCATTAAAACCGCGAGTCTGGAGGTATGTCGTATATAAAAATGCAGATTAACAAAAAAATTTAGCTTTTGTTGGTTAATTACTGGTAATTTTTTATAAAGTCAACATAAATAGTCATAGTAGATGTTCCTGTGTAAGCATGTGTATACAGGATTATTGATTAAAAGTTAGTCACCTATTTAAATTGTTATTGTGGAATTGAGCTTCAGTTTCGGTTCGATGTATTTGGCCCTAAACTTCACTGGCCCAAACAGTTAATACCCCTAAAAGACATTTGCCCGAACCTACATTACACATAACCGTCACTGGCGCTAACAGTCGAAATCCCGACACATTGGAATGCATGGAATTTGTCCTTGGCCTTAAACGTCGAAATACATAAATATGTACGCCAATGACGTAAGAAACTTCTGTCACTGTTGCCAAAGTGCGTTATTGTTCAGATGAAGTACATATTTCCGAAAATATTAGTAAAATAATATGGTGTTTTTTTATTTATGGTTGATAACATGTTATTAATATTCCTAAATAATAAGTTTTAAATCGTTCTCAAAGAATATTGTTTATAAAAATAGCAAATAGCTACGTATTAATTTTACTGCGTCGTATCAGTGTTAGGATACAATAAAATAAATTTTACTAACATGATGTAAATTGTTAGTTGGTTCGGTTGTGAAACATGCAGAAATAATATGCAAGAATGCAAGCTTTTACTGTGTTCCGGATACGTCCTGAATTCTCAGCTCTTCGCCCATTCAAATGCGATTTCAAGAAAGGGAGTACTAGAAAGTTAGATTCGGCAATTTAAAAGGACTATCAATATTAGGACATCAGAATAATCAGAAAGTATATTGTAATGTACAAATTTCATATTGGTAAGTCACCTAGATTCTTTTTTTGTGTAGGTATACATTTTTTTCTTAAATGTTCCTCTTCGGATTTTCTACAATATATTGGGTTTTTAATGTATAGTGCACACTAAATGTTAGTTAAAAGAAAAACCTCAACAAAAACATTTGTATTTGGTTGATAACATGATTATGACATATAGTTGTGTTTGCATTTTTAGGAAAACCATGTAAATTCATGGATGTATCATTCACAGTGGACTCCATTTTGGCAAATCGGGGTATGAATCTTAGACAAAAATAAAAAATGAAAATCAGCTTTGCATATAAAATTATGAGTAGACAGACATAGCAGTGAGGAATGGTTCTATGATCCATCTGAGAATAAATACAGAACTGCTGAGGTAATTCATATGTCAAAATAATTAGATATTTTAATAGAAATGAGGCATTTCTCCTTTTCAAAATATTTTCTTCTTACAAAGAAAACTTTTAGAAAAATTTGTTAAATAGGTAGCTAAATAAAGTGCTTAGAAGAAAAATAATATTTTATTTCCTTTTTAAAATTTTAGTTTGTGAAGTTAAAGCCAAAAATGTTATTTCCTGATAAAATGGTGAACGCTTTGCGTCAAATAAAATATTTAATCTGGCGTCATTCTGCTATTCTTTAACTTTTTTACAATAAACTTGCTGGGAGACCACTTCGGGAATATCCTGAAAATTTCATCCAAATTGTTGAAACCACCGCAGAGTAATCGATATACATACATAAAAAATACATAGGGTCAAATTGATAACCTCCTTATTTAGTCTTTTAAAAATTGCATTAATATTTGTGACATGGCCATCTAAACAAAATAAAGAAAATGCCTGCAGATCCACCATTTTTTGTCCGATTTCAAACATTTAAAAACTGATATTCATAGAATTTAAAGTTTTATCGGAATGTAAAAATTAATAGATAATAATATATTTTATTCCCATATATGTAGGTACCCATTATATAAATGTCTGTAATTAAGTTATTAAGAATAAGTTTGAAGACAACTTCATAAAGTCAAATTTTCAATGTGGAATAAAATATTATTTTTTACTTTTTAGTTTTGTTTTTTTTTTGAAGTTTTTTTATTTTTTATAAAAATTTATGTTTGGAGAACAAAGCTTTCTGCAGTAGATATTGTAAAGAAACGCCCCAGAAGTGAATCCCATACCTTGTGTCTGTGAAATCGAAACCAAACTTATTCTTAATTACCTAATCACATAACTATATTTATGTAATGAGTGTTTTGATGTCTAATACCAAGAGTATAATGTTTTACTATCTGTATTAATTTGGTGCTGACTTCACAGACTAAAATTTTCCAGATGGAATAAAATATTATTCTCCATTTTTAGGTGCATTTTTTGAAGTTTTATTTTTTATACAGTTTTTTATTTCATCCTTTTTAGTTCAATTTATATGAGTTTTATTTTAAGTTATATTTAACAAATAACCATATATATCTATGTAAATTCCTAATAAAATGGTGTACGCTTTTATTGCGTCGAATAAATATTTAATATAGCGTCATTCCGCCATATTTAACCTTTTTACAATATGCTGGCTGTGGGACCACTTGGGCAATATCCCGAATATTCCTTGAAAATTTCATCAAAATTGTTGAAACCATCGCAGAGTAATATATGTACATACATACAAAAAATTCAGAGGGTCAAATTGATAACCTCCTTTTTTGAAGTCTGTTAAAATTTGCATTAATATTTGTGACATGGCCAGCTAAATAGATCCGCCATTTTTTGTCCGATTTCAAACATTTAAAAACTGACATTCATAGAATTTAAAGTTTTATCGGAATGTAAAAATGTATAGATGGTACAACTTCTGATTAAATCAAATATATTTATAACCTGCCTAAGATAAAACTAGAATAATACTTCCACAAATAAGCATTTCGTATGATCAATTTTTTTGAAATTATATGGGCTCATTATTTAAATATAATATGTAGTTTTTTTTTTGTTTTCTTTTTAAAATTTAAATAGCATAAGTTCACCAGGACCTGGTTATTTTTCTAAGTAGTGCAATATCTATTTCATTCATTTCTTTTTTTTTTTTGAATAAGAGTATCTATTAATTTTTTTGAAAGTAATTAAGAAAATTCTTTATTTTTAGTATGCCTAGGGACGACCACTATGTAATAAGATCACCAACAAGATGTAAGCTCTAGAAAGTTAGTATGTATGTCATTGATTAAAATCTGGCCTTCTTACCAACTACACCAATTCAGTTATTGCCAGGGGCGAGGCAAGTGAAAACAATCCCTTTGTGAGTTGAGAAGACTGATTACATCATACGAAGAAAATATTTACTGTAATGTGTTTTAAATAAAGTTAATGTTTAATATAATCTTAGGTTTAGATTTATTCTGAAAATAAACTATATCTTGACATTCACCATTTTGTCAAGTAGGTATTGTATGCCATTACAATGTGTCTGACCTACAATGAATAGACTTACTTCTTAAAACATTTTATTTCTTTAAACTTTTATTATTTTTTATTGCTTTATTTACCAACAGTACACTCAAAGAATCTATGTTAATTTAATTAAAATTTGGATGATTAATTTATGCAATTGAATAAGTTAGTTTTCTTTACATTAAGGGACAGTTATCCAAAAACTATTTAACCTTATTCTTATCCTCAATTAATAAATACTGCAATTCTTCCCATGTATTACTGGGGAAAATCAAAGTGGAGTCATCAGCATAGGCAACCACTTTACCCCCTCGTGCCAAGATTACAAAGAGTGTTACATGTTAAAAAGCACAAGACGCAGCACTGTACCTTATGGTACTCCAATTTTGATTTCTTTAGGCTGACTCATAGCTCCTCCTCCTACTTTAACATAATTAGGTAGATACATTTTGAAATCATTCAACACGGATTCTCCACATCATATAGCTATCCACAATGTCCAGTAACAAAGATATATAACTTTTACAAATATTTGTGATTAAATACACAAAATGATTTAAAGTATCATTTTTTAAAATATAGCTGTTATTGTTACATCCAGGGTTAGGCTAACTCCAGACTGGACTGGAAAAATTCATAAAAACTCTTAATACATAAACTTAATTAAAGTTATCATAACAAAAACACAGTTGTCTGTATTTTAAAAAGAAGGCAATCTATCTTGTTAATATTTTCAGAATTTGAAAGCTTGCTTCTTTAGCTTTAAGAAGCCAGCTATTTTGATAACTTCTTCAATTTGTTAAAAATAGTTCGTTCACACCTTAAACGTAGCTTCAAAATCCACCTAGCATATTTAGTCAAAAGTAAGAGTAGCTGTAATTAATTTCTTATGAAATTATTTGTAATCACAGACTTAAATTATTCATATTGTTAACAAGTGATATGATTTGTAGAATTTTAATCAAAACCAAGGCAAATTAAGCTTCAAAAATGATCATTGGAAATTGAATATCAGTATTTTTTTATTGTAAGGTTAAAAAACTCACAAAATTATACCTGGCTTCAAAACTGTTTTTGTAAAATTAATAATTTTGGTCTGTTGCATTTGGATAAATTGAAAGAGCAAAACATAATTATAGGCTCTGTTTACTATATCCGAGCTAGGCCCTGAAGAATGTTGTCACACCAACCAAGTTATTTGTTTGAAATTGTTTTTAAATAATTTTAATAAGAAAATTGGATTTTATTGTATTTAATAAATCAGTGGTTCACCTGCCCAGACAAATTGTCATTTTATCACCTTAACAAAAATATCGAACCTTATATTTTTTTTTATTTGAATTAATCTGTGCAGGTAATTTTTACTCGACTTCCAAAAGGAGGTTATCAATTCAATCCTATTATTTTTTTTATGTAGGTACATCGAGTACTCCTGATTTGACCAATTGCGCCCAAGACAAAATATCTTACATTCACCATACTATCAGAAAAAAAAATATGCCTGTTAATATCATGATTTCAGTTAATGTCACAAAGTTCAATTTTACTGATCATTTTAAATTTTAACAGTGAATATAGCTAGTTTTCTATAAATGTGTAGAGATGGCATATTTTATGCAATATTAATATGGTGATTGTGGTTAGCTACTTATTTATTTTGGATGTCCATAAGCTTTACCAAGTTTAGGTAGGTAGTAGTAGTATATACATATATATATATATATCTATATATATATATATATATATATATATATATATATATATATATATATATATATATATATATATATATATATATATATATATATAAGGTAATTGTATGATTAGTATGCATCTGGGCACAAACAAATTAATCAGTAAAATTATGTGTTTTATTTAAAAAATTACAAAACTTATTCCTAGCTATTATATATTATATTTATTTTAGCACTTAATTTTTTCTTTTAGGGTTAAACTTACATTTTACTTCTTTTAGTATCTGAGTTTTATTACCTGACTGTATTAAATATTTTAAGATTCATTACTTAACTATTGTTCTATGTTTTGTTCTGTTTGTGAGTATTAAGTGTATTTTCTTTTGTAAAATTATGCTTTTTTTGTATAATAATATATTAAATAAATACAAACATTGTGAAATTTTAAACTATAACAATAAAATATATTAACAATGACAGGCAAATAAATAGTATTTTTATCATCTATAATGATCAATTATCATCTAATAATGTACGGGAATATTGATTATAAATAGAACCCTCAATTTTTGTGTTTCACGATAAATTTTTCAAATCTAGTATAATCATAATTAGCAAGAAGAGACCTATTTGATGGACATATACAGGGTGTACCATCAAAACAAAAAAAAATTTGTCATGCTTTTCTGAAAAAACACCCAGTATAGATAGAAAATAATGGATTAAAAATCTATAACTTCTACATTTACCAATTTTTTTTACAAAAAAGTTAAATGAACGTTTAATTTATGATCAATCAAAATTCGTATGCAATCATGAAACGCTTACTTCATTTTGAAGTATTCAAGATTTTTGTTTAATTATATAATATGATTTGCTCTTAAATTCCAATGGGATTTGGTTATATATTCTTGGCACCATTTATTATTAGTTTATTTTGACAAATAATGACATTATGTCAAAGTCAGTTAAATAATATTTAACATATAATGTTTAAACTAGATTTTTGTCAATTAAAAAATATTTTTCTTAGTCGGACATTAAACAAGGCACTACAGGTATTATATGGGATAATGCTTTCAGTCAATGTCTATCCTTCTTGAAACACTGTCTCAACCTTAAGTATTATTAATCTTATAATATGATACCTTAATGTACAGCTGATTTAATTGTGATATGACAGAATCTATGTATAAAGCTATTGTAGGATACCTTTTTTACTGGTTTGGAACTATTTATTTAAAATTAACATTTACTTGAATAAAGACTATACCATAATTTTTTCAACAATACGCAGTCTTATAAGTTTGACAGCCAGTTCCCAACATATGGTAAAATCAACGATAAGATCTAATATTTTTAGGAAATTTTATAAGATTAGGCTATAAAAGTTTATATTTTAATAAGTTAATTGATAAGATAATTTACAAGATCTAAACTACTTTATACCAGTTAATAAACTTAAGAACCTGAAAGCATGAAATTAATTGAAAGTATCTTCGAAAGACTTTTTTTCTTTATAATTATATCATCTACCTAACTTTTTCTTAAGCCATACTTAGATTTAATAAAAATTAAAGTGAGATGTGCAATATCTTGCATACTTACTAAATTAACTTATTACTCAATTGTGTATACCAACTGAAGAAAATATATAAATAGACCACAGTTAATATTTTTAAAATATGGGGAAAAAATCTTCAAATTTCTAATCCACTTTAGCTATATATCTTTAATCAATATACAAAATATGTGATACACTTTACAGTAACAAAAAAAATTATTAAAGATAAAATTAATAATAAAGTTGACCCTACATTTATCATATGGTGAATCTTTTTTAGTTCTTAAACTACACACTTTCTCAGCAACAGTAATTGTAAGTACTCAAGTATCACTATAATATACACGTCACTACTATCTGCAATGCACATATGAGCAGAACTAACTTCCTAAGCCTTGTCTACGATACCTATATCAAACATCAAGAAGACTTGGTCCTAAAACAAATTATAATTAATAAAGTACCTGCACGAATAACAAGCTTAGGGAAAATCATTAACAATCTTATAAAATACTAATCAATATGTGTCTGATAAAAACTGATTTTTAGATAGGTATTTGCTTGGGATCAGGATACAAAATTAAAAAACTTAAAAAAAAAGTTGAAATTATGTGTCTCAAAAAGCTCACAAAACATATTAGTTAAAAGATACATGTTCAAGCATCAAGGCTTTTGTGGATTTTTATATGGTCTTTAGTAGACAACTTTGTTTTATTTTTAGGTAGGGAACAATATCCACATTAATAACAGATGGGGACTCAATCCTATATACTAACAAATAAGATTATCTGAGTGTAAGAGTCCAAAAACTGAAATGGTTGCAACTTTATACCATATTCACACTATTTTAAAATAAACATACTCACTTTATATGTAGAAGCCTTGTTTATGTATAGACAAGGGTAGAAGGTTTAAAATCATCTCAATGCAAACATGCAATAACCTCTTCCTGGGCTTTCCAACAATTTTTTTTTTTCAATATTCAATCTCCATTATTCCATTAATTAGATATTATCCTGTGATAAACAAATGCTTTATAATAAACCAAAAAAAAAACAGTCAATATACGGTTAACAACAAATATATTTATTTTTATCAATAAATCTTGACAACACAGCAGGCCTATTTAAAGAATTTTTAGCCAGTAGCGTAGCTCGCCAAGTGTCGGGCTAGCGACGCATTCCACACATTCCAATCTGTCGGGATTTCGACGGTTTGGGCCAGTGAAGTTTTGGTCCACTAACTGTTTGGGCCGGTGTGGTTTAGGGGAAAATACGCACTACCTCAGTTTCTTTATGTAAAAAACTTCTGCTTATCATAAGACAAAGAAAGGTACATGCGGGTGTGTATCTTCTAACTTGAAAAGTAGGAGTATTTTACTCATAGTGCGCTTTCATATTGGTAGAAATCCAGTATGGCAAAATAAAATAGCGGCCCATTAAAAGGTAAAAAGATAAAAAAACTACTTATCGAATTTCCCCAAATTTCACAGAATGTGGGGTACAGATCCAAGAGTGCAAAATAAAATATCTGCCTAATAAAATTTTAAGAAATTACCTTAACCATTGCACAAGAATCAAGTTGGATATAGTGATAAAACGGAAACATTTAGCGTTCAAGTCAATATAGGGTTTGTGGGGACTATACAGAGTCATTCAAGATTTATGGCCACTTTTCGATATTATCAGAGGTACATTTGACGGCTTATATTTTTTTAATGCCTCAACATAAATCATTTTAGCATGGTAAGAACTTCCAAATGTGGTCTTCTTTTCACTGCGGTATTTTTCTTTAGTATTCTTTAATAACGGTGTACAGAGTAAATAAAAATCCTGGATGCAAATTTTCTTGATTAATTTAAATGGAACGCCCTGTATATTATTATATTTTCAGATTCTTCCCTTTTTGGCCATTTACCTAATAGAGGGTTTGTGGGGTCTACAGAGTCGTTCAAGATTTATGGCCACTTTTCGAAAATATTAGAGGCACATTTGACGTTAAGAGTCACCTATTTTTTCAGTAGCGTTATAATGAAAATCATGTCTATTGACATTTCTGTTTCTGTCGAATTGTTGCTTCGTCAGTAAATAACACAAAAAAGTCTCTTTGAATTTGTTGTTGTTGTCCAGCGACAAAAATCTAGTGGGCCTTATTTTTACAAATGAAATTAAACTGTCAAAAATAAAAATTTGAGTTTTCATGCTGGTGTCTGAGTTTTGTATTATAAACTAAGTACAGTTTTTGTTGTAAGACGCAAAGATGAATTTTAATAGACAAGTAATGAAAGATATGATATAGGTGTTAGGAGGAAGTGAAAAGAATTGTTTGTTAGCGACAAAAATATCCTGATACAAGACAACCACACAGAAGCGCTTTTGAAAGGCTTATGCAACGGTTTGATGAGACGGGAAATGTAGAATACATGAAAACTTATCGAGCCAAACCTGTTTTAAATGAGAAGAACGGTAAACTTAAAAGTTATAGAAGACCCACTTGTTGGCTAAAAAAGAATTTCAAGGGAAATAGATGTAACTAAAACCGCTATTCTACGAATTAAAAAAAAACAAGATTCACCCATACTACATTGAACTCCTTTAAGAATTTTATGCGGATGATTATCAAAGGCGTCTAGATTTTTGTCACTGGGCACAACAACATATTCTGAGAGAGCCAAGATTTACTAATTTTGTATTATTTACTGAGAAAGCAACATTCTACAAAACTGGAAATGTCAATAGGTGGACTTTTAACGTCTGGGGTGGAATCGTTGGAAATTTAGTAATCGGTCCGCATTTTTTTGAAAAAAGGCTTACTGCACATCTATATCTTTAGTTTTTAAGAGAAAACTTTAGAACATTATTATACCAAATCCCTATTAGCGTTCATGATCAAATTAAGGTTTATGCATGTTGGTTCTCCAATTCATCATACGGCTGACATTCATGCATTTCTTACTGAAAAATTTCAAAAACGCTGAATATGAAAAGGAGGACCGATTGTGTTGCCGCCTTTGAGGCTTTGTTAAAAATTTATATTTATATCATATACCTCCGACTACAAAAAATATGAAGCTTAGAATCCGAAGTGTATTTAATGATATTAATTTTAATACATTAAGAAATGTTAGCCTATCTTTTAAAAATCGTTTAAATATTTGTGTCGAATAGAACCGTAGGTATTTCGAACACATAATTAAGTAGTTTTTACTGTTTTATACGCTTTATTACTTAGCATTGTTTTTATTGTTTTGTTTTTTCTAATTGCTCTAGGATGGACAACTTAACAATCAGTTTAAACTAGTTGTAAGTTGTCCACTCTAAGTCCTACCTAGTTTAAAACAGTTTTGACTCGATCAGTTTTTCTGTATTCTACATTTCCCGTCTCATCAAACCGTTGCATGATCTTTCAAAAGCGCTTCTCGTATACTTTTCGTGATATATTCAAGACTAACAAACAATTGCATTCATTGTGTTTAGATTGACAAGCAAAAGTCTTTTTTGGCATTTCCGCAACTGAATAAAAATATCTGACTTTAATTTAAATGAAGCAAATATTTAACAAAATTACATATCTCAACATGTAGACTAACCTTTCTACATGTTGAGATAATTTACCTAATTTAAAGTTGGATATTTTTTTTCCAGTTACGAAAATGCCAAAAAAGATTTTTGTTTGGCAATTGCATTAACTTGCTCCTAACACATAATTTATCTCGATCATTTAGTAATATCCACTAGTTTTTATTACTAGATCGTTGTAATATCAGAGAATAAATCAACGTATTTTATTTCCTGTGGATTTTTGTTTTATTTTATTCCAAAATCATACGTTTCGGCTAATTTTTAGCCTTTTTCAATGACAGTATGGTACTTATAGCTAAGACAGAATTCATTTTCATCAAATATTAAAACACATATACAAGACTATATAAAAAGACGAAGTTACATGGTTTGGACACACGAAACAGAAATTAACATATAGGTTTAAATGTCTACTGCAGAGTGACTGACTGACTCTGCAGTAGACATTTAAACCTATATGTTCTTTCGTGTGTCCAAACCATGTAACTTCGTCTTTTTATATAGTCTTGTATATGTGTTTTAATATTTAATGAAAATGAATTCTGTCTTAGCTATAAGTACCATACTGTCATTGAAAAAGTTTAAAAATTAGCCGAAACGTCTGATTTTGGAATAAAATAAAACAAAAATGCACAGAAAATAAAATACGTTGATTTATTCCCTGTATGAACCTTATCCCAAGAAAAGTTTTCCTCTAAAAATATATTAAACAAAGGTTATATAAGAAACATTCTACCAATATATATATATATATATATATATATATATATATATATATATATATATATATATATATATATATATATATATATATATATATATATATATATATATATATATATATATATATATATATATATATATATATATATATATATATATATATATATATATATATATATATATATATATATATATATATACTATCATATATATATATATATATATATACATCAGGTGTGATAGGTTACGTTAATACATTGTTTATTTTTACACTCCAGAATTTTTGATAAATTTTTCTGAATAAAGTCAACTAAAATTGCTATTTAGGACTTAAATAGCTAAATTAGGCTATAGTGATTGCCTAAAAGTGTTTGCAGCACCTAAGGAGGAATATTTATTCCAAAAATTCGGAATGTTTTTAATCACGTGGCGACGTACATAACCTACAAACGCAGTCATGGAATGTGATATTTGCAAAAAACTAAAGATGTTGATGTCTTTAGTTGTGATGGATGCCAAAAAAAGATATGTAAGGGGATGTGGAAACCTTTCCACAACCGAAGTTAGAGTTCTTCAGTTAAAAGAAAGAATCATGTTTTTCCACTACCAAAAATGCTGCAAGTATGAAACTCATGCCTTATTGCAACAGCAAATAGAAGACAAAACCAAACTTATTGAAAGTAATAAGGAAATAATTGATATGTTGAAGAATGAAATTAAAATGCTACGTAATAAAGCAATGAGCCAGAAATCTTCAGAACTGACCTATGCAAGTATGTTACAACAAAACACTTTGCCAGGACCAAAACCCATATACAATACCCCTAGCTTAATAATAAAACCCAGGCAAAAACAATCATCAGACTCTACTAAACGTGCAATAACCTCAAACATAAACCCATCGGAGCTAAAAATTGGTATTAAAAAACTATTAAAATAGAATCTACATCGGGAGCTTGTACCATTAAATGTAAGACAAAGGAAGATATTAGTAAGTTAAAACAAATAGCATAAACAAAATTAAGCAACGAATATGAAGTAGAGGTAATGAAATTCAAAAATCCTAGAATCAAAATTTTTGGCTTTGACAAAGCAATGACTGAAAAAGAAATTGAAACATCTATTATGCAACAAAATAATTTTTTTGATGGCAAGGATGCTCTAAAGGTGTTGTTTATAAAAAAAAAAACAAAAAATCGAAGCTGCACAGTATTTATGGACGGTTTTATTCCATAAAATTATGGTGGAAAAGAAATTGTGCATAAACTGGGAGAGATATCATGTCTTTGAGGATCTGTCTGTTACTCAATGCTTTAAATGCTACAGGCTATACCACAAAAGTAACGAGTGTCCAAATAACCATGATGCCCTACCTGTGGTGGTTCGCATGAAAAAAGAGACTTTCAAGAAGAAAATGCAAAATGTATAAATTGTACTAATGCAAATTGTAAAAATAAAACAAAGTATGATGTAAATCACGGAGCCGACAGTCATAGAGATTGCCTGACTTATCAGTATCACTTAAACATACTAAAAAGTAAAATTGATTATGGCATATAATCTTTATATTGTTTTTTTTGGTGGAATGTGAGCAGTATGCTTGTACTTTGCCTATTGTTTTGATTGGTGTAAGGTTGGTACGTAATGAAAAATTTCTCTCCGAACGATTTCTTCCATCGATTTTAACTTTCCAGAGAATTATTTATTTCTGTTTTTGTATGTAAGTTCACTCCTTCACAAGATGAGTTACTAGGTGAATTGGAATTAATTGGAGAGGAATTGGATGGGCAATTGGTGAATGAAGGGTTATTAAAACAATATAATATACATACTAATAAAATTTTTAATATTTTGCACCTAAACATTAGAAGTATAAATAAAAATTTTGATCAGTTCTTACTACCTTTCGAGCAATTTTCCCTTAATTTATGTGACGTGATAATTCTAACCGAATGCTTTCAAATAAAAAACGAACCTGATCAGATTTTTAGGTTATAATAGTCACTATAATCGTGGTGACTACAACAAAAACGACGGAATTGTAGTATACATAAGATCTGATATAGATGCAGATGTGACTCATATTAAATTTGATAACTCCAAGACTACTATCAGTAGAATCAATTTTGTTGTAAAAAAAATAACATTTGGCATAACTGCAGTGTACAAGCCTCCCTGACTTTTATTCAGGATTTGCAATCATTCTTCGAAGGTCAGCTAGTTAATTCAATAGAGATTTTTATTGGCCACACTAATATAAATATCTTAAATAGGGAAAATAACATTATTAATGAGTACATTTCCGTAATGGAGCATCAAGGTTTTGTCCCATATATCATTTCACCCACAAGAATTGCTGCTGAATCTTCTACCTGCTTGGACCATATTTTTCTCAGGCTAAAATTAAAAACAAATAAAATAAAATTCAAATCTTTTAAACTAGATAGTGACATAACGGACCATTTACCTATAATGTTAACTATAAACACACAAGAAGAACCAACATCTAATAATCTACAAACAGACACTGGGCAAGCTAAACATATTTACATTGACTATAATTTACTTAACTAAAAACCCGCAACACAAGATTGGTCAGAAGTTTTAAATTTTACTAACCCTGATCAAGCAATGAATTTGTTTTTCAATACATTATTACAATTTAAAAAAAAATCTACTAAAGAAAAGCTTAATATCAATCAAAAGGGTAAAAAGATAAAAAAACTGGATAACGAATGGACTAATTGTTTCAATTAAACACCGAGACAAACTCAAAAAACGTCTAATAAACCATTACTGTCTGGCTCTTCACACTGAATATAAAAATTACCGTAACTATCTCAATAAACTGATTAGGACACAAAAATCTAATTATTACAAAGAACAAATACTACTAAACAAAAACAATCTAAAAAAAATGTATCAACTAATAAATGATTCCACAAATACCAATTCAAAAAAAGGGAAAGAAACACTTGCCCTCGTAAATAGAGACAACAATTTATCTGATAATAACACAGAAATGGCTAACTTCAATAACCAATATTTCACAAATGTCGCCGTTGAATTGGAACATAAAATAAAAACCCCAAACAACCCTATACAACAAGATTTTTCTAATAATGCATCCATGTACTTGAAACCAGTTACAGATAAAAAAATTATAAAACAAATTGCCTCGTTAAAAAATGATTGTGCTTCTGGCATTGATGAAATATTCTCTAAACTTATAAAAATTATTCATTTAAATATTTTGAAACCCTTGGTACATATAACAAACTTAATTTTCACCACAGGTATAGTACCTAACCACTTTAAACAATCTGTAGTCACTCTTATACATAAGTCTGGGTCAAAAAGGTGCATTGAAAATTATCGTCCAATAAGCCTTATCAGTAATTTTGCAAAAATATTCGAAAAGTGTTTAAAGGACAGGTTGGTACAGTTTTTCAGTACATTTAATATTATATCAAAACAACAATTTGGTTTTATTGAAGGTTTGAGTACATCAGATGGAATGTATTCCCTGTCATCTGATATTATAGAAAATCCCAATACTAATAAAAAATGTCAAGCCATATTCATTGACCTTTCAAGCGTCTTTGATACTGTCCCACACGATCTACTTGTTGGTGTCCTTGAACAGGATGGCATAAGGGGTACAGTGTTGAAAATGTTTGAAAGCTACCTTTCAGACAGGGTGCAACATGTCAGAGTGAATGGTACTCTCAGTGATCCATTAAAAAACAAATTTCAATTACAAATACAATTTTAGGACCTATCCTGTTTATAACTTACCTTAACTCTCTCCTAAACTTAGAAATAAATGGTAAACAAATATCATATGCAGATGATACTGTCCGTCTTTTTACCGCTGATAATTGGAATGAGACTAAAACTAAGGCTATTAAGGGTTTTAAAAAAGGAAAGCATTGGCTCGATTCATTTAAACTTTCCTTGAATATTGCAAAAACCAAATACATTGCTTTTCAATCACAAACTCAAACAGACCTTCTTTTAATAATATCGACATAAATGAAAACATAAAAATAAATGAAGCTGACAAAATAAAGTATTTAGGGGTCATAATTGACAAACATTTGAAATGGACAGCCCATTAGAATATCTGTCTATTAAAATACGTGAATTAATAAACAAATTTTATTTTCTAAGAGAATTTTTAACAACTAAATTATTAACTCAGGTTTATAAATTCTTAATAGAATCTCTCCTTAGGTATGGCTTGATTGTTTGAGGTGGCGCTTACAAAAGTAACTTGCACCCGGTCCAGACAGTACAGAATTACATTGTTAAGATAATTGTTCATAAGAACAAGTGTTTTCCAACTAGTCAGCTGTACACTGAAGAAGTTATTGGTCTTAACACATTATATATAATTGCGCGTTGCACGTTTCTACAAAAAAATATTAGATTGCAAAATTTTATTAGCCGACAGAATGAAAGTAGACATTTAAATATTCCCATTATTCACAGACATATAAATTTACGTTTTATAAATTACTTGGAACCTAAATACTATAACATTTTACCTACAAACATAGAGAAACCGAGAGGATTAAAAATTTTATTAAACTTACTAGAGAACATATTTTTAAAAATTTGGCACATTTTGACAGTTTTCTAAAATGAAAATTATATTTTTATGTTTCCACTTATTTTGAATTAAATAATTATCCAAAACTTTGTGATTTTGAACAGGATGGATCTTTTTCTACAAAAATTAGCTTCACTTTCCTACATGTGGTATTCCTTCATACACAATATCTATGTATTTGTATGGTGTTTGTTTTGGTGGTATTGTTGTCTGGTATATATATATATATATATACATATATATATATATATATATATATATATATATATATATATATATATATATTATATATAATATATATATATATATATATATATATATATATATATAGAATAGCAGAAATATATAATTTCTGCAGGTGCAAAACGGCCTACAAGAAGAATTGCTTTCGATTATGTCACAGGGTACCCTCCTGCGATCATGATTTCTGGGCCTTTACCCTCATCAGGCAGGCTTGTACCCAGGGAGATCTGAAATAACAGATTGCTCGATATGACAAAATCGAAAACGAAACGTCTATCGTACTGAAATAGTACTACATGCTAAGTATAACACTTAGCGCCACCTATTGGGGCTCCGGTGGTTTCCGGCTGCAAACCCATAGGAATTTGGCAAAGTATGCACTAGCACCATCATACGGAGAGTAGATACTAAAATCAATAAAAATGCGCTTTCACACACCTTTATCAAAAGTTCTTGGCCGGAAAAGATATATGTAGAATAGCAGAAATATATAATTTCTGCAGGTGCAAAACGGCCTACAAATATATATATATATATATAATATAATATAATATATATATATATATATATATATATATATATATATATATATATATATATATATATATATATATATATATATATATATATATATATATATATATATATATATATATATATCAATACGTATATATAAATAGAAATCTGACGAACATCGAAATTCCAAATGATATAAAGGAATTTTTAGCTTTAGGATATAAATTTAGTATTCCACCCACTGTAAATGATGTATCTATCCCTAGACTTTTAGCTGATATTGAGAATTTGATATATAGTTTTGATGAAACTAAAAAAGATCTATTTAGGGCTAAACTCACAAACATAATAACAAATTTTTTGCAGAAACCCTCAATGTTCAATAATTTTTTTAACAAAATATACTGTAAAACCAAAACATTTTTTAAAGAACATCCAGAAATTTTAATCACAAGATCTGATTAAGGCAATGTTACTATCGTTATTAATAAGGCAGGCTATTCTGCCTTATCTCATCAAATTATTGATGATGTCTAATCTTACACCAAAATTAATAAAAATACGACAACTTCAATCGAAAAAACCTGTAATGGTATAATTAATAATCTAAAAACTTGTAATATGATCACTGAAATAGAATGCAAAAAGTTAAAATCTTATAATTCTGTTTGTCCTAAATTTTATAGTCTCCCTAAAATTCACAAACCTACATTATCTTTAAGACCTATTGTTTCATCAATTAACTCACCGAATAGTAAATTGACTCTCTTTTTTTGTGACATTTTAACTAAACCTTATGATTCTGAAAATATGTATTATGTAAAAGATACCTTCGAATTTTCTAATTTCATTAATAATAAAATAATTCCTAATAATTACATATTAATTAGTCTAGACGTTATTTCTTTATTTACAAAAATTCCAGCAAATTTAATTAGAAATTCTATAATAAAAAGGTGGAACGTCATACAAAATCACTGTAAAATATCACAACAAAAAGTTGTATTATTGAAACAATTTTTAATACAAATATTTTTTCTTTTGAAAATTGTTTCTATAAACAAATTTTAGGAACTCCAATGGGATCATCTATTTCTCCAATACTTGCCCAATATGTAATGGATGACTTACTTGACAACTGCATCCCTTTACTATCTTTCGAAATTCCGTTTTTAAAAAAATTTTTAGATAATATTTTTACTTCTATACCTTACAATAAATGTGACGAAATTTTACAAGTTTTTAATAATTATGATCATAATTTAAAATTTACATGTGAAAAAGAAAATGACGATAATCCGCCTTATCTTGATACAAGAGTTATTAGACTTAATAAATATACGCTTATCACTGACTGGTATATAAAACCTACTAGTTCAGGAAGATGTATAAAATATATGTCATACCATTCCAACAAAATTAAAATAAATATGATTTTAGGCTTAAAAAACAGAATAGAAAAACTTTCCCATCCAACTTTAAAACAAAAGAATTTCAACACATTGAAACAAATACTTATAAATAATTCTTATCCTGTTAATATATTCAGAAAAGTACTACACACAGTCAATAATACAAATATTCCTCAAAATCTAGAAAATTTAAATTCCGAAACTAAGTTTTTCTTTGGATCAATTCCTTATATTCGTAATTTAAGTCCAAAAATTATTAAAAATATAAAAATAAAAACATTAAAATATCTCAAAAAAACATAAAAACTATTGGAACACTTTATAGTAAATTAAAAGACCAAGATTCAGTTTCAAACAAATCGAATTGTGTCTACTGTATTCCTTGTAATAATTGTAACAAAAAATATATTGGTCAAACTTCTCAAAAAATTATCAAAAGGAATGCATTACATAGAAGTGACGCAAGATTAAACAAAAGATCTTGCGCACTATCAGAACATATAATTGATACAGGCCACACATGCAATTTCCTACAAACTAAAATCTTACACGTAGAACGTAATACTACCAAAAGAACATTTTTAGAAATGACAGAAATCAAAAAAGATCCTTTGCCAATGAATAAAAAAAACAGATATCGAAAATTTAAGTTCAATTTACTCTTATATTTTATTTTTAGATGAAACGAAATTTTCCAATAATGATAATAGTGGTAATAATAACAATTCTAATTAATTATATGAATGATTCTAAAGTTTGCTTTACTATACCTACTCGTATTATTTTTACCTAAAATTTAAATATATTTTTTCAAATATGAACATTCTCTCAACCTTTAAATTTTTTTGTCATAAAAAAAAACAAATAATTTATTGTCATTTGACGTTTGACATCAAAATTCTACGTATAGAAATATTTAATTTAAACAAGCACAAGTCTAGATACATATATTACTCATATTATAACTAAATTGTCGTAGGCATAATGCAAAATTAGTTTTTTTTATAATCTGCCTAGGCATTTTACAAAAAGCCGGCAAAACGCCAGGGTATGATAGATCTTTCGTTATGACTACATCAATTCGGGCAAATTGATAAAATGCCGGCGAAACGAAAACAGAAGAATGTATATCACGTTATGACTGATTATTTTTAGGCATTTTACAATTTACCAAAAGCGGTGCCGTCAAAACGTGAAAATAAAACCAAAAATACTATTAAGTAAAGGCCGTTGCTCCTTCTTTTCACGCTAGCGTGAACGAGTCGTCGGAATGTCGGTTCACGTTGAATAAGAAAAATGTGTGAATGACTGCTTTTTTGACAAACTTGTACTAATCTAACGGGGGGATTCACTTAACAGTATTATAGATTTTGTTAAAAAAATCCTTGTTTTAATACATACTCGGAATTCGGTTGGCGCTCTACCGCGCACTTTTTTTACAGCAAATCTAACCAATCCTAACCTAACCTAACTTTAAGAGGATAAGTAATCCAAATTTTTTATTAATTAGAATTAAAAAAAAAAAACAAAATAAAGGTTTCGAACCCACAACCTATACGGCGCGGGCCGAGAACCCTACCAGTGCCCTACCCAGTTTCTCGACGAAAAACATATAAATAACTTATATTAGTTAGCGTGAACGTTAATGACGTCACATGTAGTTTCGCGTGAACCAACATTTAGAAAGTTTTAGCGTTAAGTAAAATAATACAGTTACAGTAAATGTATTAAATCTTTTTATTAAGGAAGCATAAATAAACAGTTAACTCTTCATGATATAAAAATATACCTTTAGTACTTTTAGTACCCTGCTATCACAAGTATGAAAATACAAATTGAAATTAAAAAATAAATCCTTTGAAAATACTAAACTATGCTTATATATTGTTTATAATCGATAAACAAAATACTACTGCATGTCGAATTTCCATGATAATTGGATAAAAAATAGTACATACCTATTTAATATTAAGGTAAGAATATACCTATTACTAATGTGAAACTACAAATAAAAATGGAAAACAAATCCTATGAAAATAATAAAATATGCTTATATATTTTTTATAATCACACATTAATTTATTACTACATGTCGAACTTACATGACGATGGAAAAGAGTCAACTCATTTTAATATTCATGTTTGGACGGCACCGCTTTAAGTAAATTGTAAAATGCCTAAAAGCAATTAGTCACAAAGTTATATACATTCTTCTGTTTTTGTTTTGCCGCCATTTTGTCAATTTGCCTGAATTCGTGTAGTCATAACGAAAAATGTATTGTATGCTCGTGTTTTACCGGCTTTTTGTAAAATGCCTACGATATATATATATATATATATATATATATATATATATATATATATATATATATATATATATATATATATATATATATATATATATATATATTATATATATATATATATATATATATATATATATATATATATATATATATATATATATATATATATATATATATATATATATATATATATATATAATATATATGTTGATTTTTACTCCTTCACGGATGGAAAAATACAATGTGTTTTCATTCCGGGTGTACATCCGTTCACTACTGTCGTTCTGAAAAGAACAGTTTTGCTGACGTTTCGCCAAAATCACATTTGGCATTTTCGAAGCTTTCTTATATTATATATATATATATATATATATATATATATATATATATATATATATATATATATATATATATATATATATATATATATATATATATTATATATATATATATATATATATATATATATATATATATATATATATATATATATATATATATATATATATATATATATATATTATATGTATATATATATATATATATATATATATATATATATAAATTGTAAAACTCAAAAAACATTCAAAATTAAATATTTTTAAAAGAAATTAGAATACGCCAATTTCGAAATATGTTTGTTTATCATACATGTATTATATTACCTAGTAAACAGGGTACAAAATTTTATAATAACTACATTCTACAAGGTCTCCAGTTTCCGTTGACATTATTAGTAGATATACGGGGTTGGGCTTGCATTTTGTGACCTCACTCGTACCTCAGTTACCTCGTGACATACCGAAAAGTTGAAATTGGCTAAGGTTCTTTTTATTTGAAATTTATTGACATAGTTACCTTTTTTCTTTTGTAAGCTTTAGTTTTTAAGAAATCAAAATTTGTTTACTTACTTATGGGACCAGTCCCATTCCCGCCCATAAATGCAAAAAAACTCTCTTTGGACGATAGATCCGATGAAGCAAACTATAGCCGTGCTTAGTATACAAGTAATACTAAATTACATGTATTGTGCACACATACTTGCAAAACCGCATTCGCTTTGAAAATTATTTGAATTGTGGCTAAACATTTGCATGTTGCATAGAGGAGCAGAATGCATGTCGGCGTCAGCAGCTTACGGGACTCTGCGGCTTGCGGATATTTCAGCCTGATACTTGCTGTTCTAGTTGTATGTAGGGTCTCGAGTCCCCTTTTGACTTCCCTTGTAAAAGGGAAGTATTGTAATAGTGAAAAAATCACGCTCCGAAATTTTCTCAGATCTTCACGTTCAGGGTCCTTAGTTTAATCAATTTATCTTAAATTATTCAAAAATATCAATTATTATGTTGAAACCAACTAGTAAAATTTTGGTACGAATCCAAGACGCTGGAACAATTATTTAAAAATTTGCCCTGAAAAACTTAATTGACTGATTTCAAATTATGTGCTACAGCTAATTGCGCTATAAAGGTCAGCCAGTAAAATTGTAGTACTAATTTAAGATGGCCGAACAAAATGGCGGCCAAATAAAATGTTGTAATCGTGAATAAAATCTCAAGTTTTACATATTTTAACGTTTTAGGGTCCCTAGATGCCAAAAAACAGGTTTTATCATTTTCGCCGGTCCGTCCATCGGCCTGACTGCCTGCCATTCAGTTCGCGGCATTGCTTAAAAACTATTTACCCGGTTCTCTTTAAATTTTGATCAAAAATTAAAGGTCATATGGGGATGATATGGTAACGTTTTGGTAAAAATCCAGTATGGCGGAACAATGTTAAAAAAATGTTGTTAGAGTGGTGTATGAGGTTAAGATCCAGTAAAAAAAACAAAAGTTTTTTTAAATTATCGACGTTTCGCAACTTTATTGTTGCATCCGCAGGACACAATATTTAGATTATATAACCTGCATGAAACCCATATTATCCGTATTTACCTACTCCGTTGGTCCGCAGATATTTCCCTGATATTAAGCTTCTAAATGGTTTTCGTTAACGATCTTCTTTTTGTTATGTTAGAGTGGTGTATTATTTGTGGTTAGGATACAGTAAATAAAAACAAAACTATTTTTTTAAATTGTCGACATTTGGTAACTTTATTGTTGCATCGTCAGGACACAGATTCTATATTCATCGTGAAACCTATATTATCAGTCTTTACCTACTCCGCTGGCCCGCAGATATTTCCCAGATATCAAGTTCCTAAGTGGTTTTCGTTGACGATCCTCTTGTTGTTATGTTCGAGTAGTGTACAACAGTTGCTGTTATCCGTCCATACTGAATGTCGGGTTTGTCTTTTTATTGTTGTTAAAATAATGTCATCGTCTTTCTTAGGTTTCATATGGATATATCATATCATATTCATATCCCATATTTAAAAATAGCTCTGAAAAAGATTAGTAATATAATCGAAACGTCTGCTCTTTTTTAGGGAAATGGGATTTTTATTTCTGTCCTAAACCCGCTACACATCTATTCTTGAATTTATTAGGACGTTAAATTTCACATTACTAATAAGTAATGTTTTCAGGCTGATTTTTTAAATATTTTATTAGGCTGCCATTTTATTTTGCTATCTTATACTCATACCAACATGTTACCAGTTATATAACACTTGATTTTTGTGCAAAATTTGAGATAAATCGGATAATTAGTTTTTTCAGCAATAATTTTCTTTATCGTTTCACTAGGCCGAGATCTTATTCCGGCATATTGGATTTTTACTAAAATATTACCAAGTCATCCCTATTCGACCTTAATTTTTGACAAAAATTTGAAGTCACTCTGATATGTGGTTTTTAAGTTATGTCTTGAACAGACAGAGAGACAGACCGACCGACGAAATTGATACAACATATTTTTTGGCATTTGGAGACGCTAAAACATGAAGTTATGAAAAACGTGAGAACGTGATTTTTTAACGATTACAAATATTATATCTAGCCGCCATGGAATATTTTACTAAGCCGCCATTTTGTTCCGCCATCATGGATTCTTACCAGAATTTTACAAGTTTTTACATAATACTTGACTTTTGTGCAAAAGTTGAGATACATTGAATACGTAGTTTTTTAGTAATAAATTTTTTAACATTTCACTAGGCCGCCATTTTGTTTTGCCATATTGGCATCTAGGGACGCGAAACCGTGAAGATATGTAAAACCTGAGAGGGCAATTTTTTCACGATTGTAAATATTTTATTTAGCCGCCATTTTGTTTCGCTATCTTGAATTAGTACCACAGTTTTACTAGTTCATCTGTATACCACAATTATTTATGGCACACAATTTGAAATCAGTCCATTAAGTAGTTTTCCATGTTCAAATATTTTTCTAAGCCAACATTTTATTCCGCCATCTTGGATTCCAAAATTTTGATTCCTACATAATGATTGATTTTTGTGCAAAATTTGAGAAAAAATGGATAAGTAGTTTTTTTAGTAATATTTTTTTTAACATTTCGCTATATCGCCATTTTGATTTGCCATATTGGAATTTTACCAAAATGTTATCAGGTCATCCCCACATTACTCTTTTTTTTTTGATAAAATTTGAAGTCAATTGGGTAAGTGGTTTTTTAGCTGTACTGTGAACAGACAGGCCGACAGACCTACAAACAGACCGAAGAAATTGAGTAAACTGTTGTTCGGCATCTAAGGACCCTGAAACGTAAAGATGTGATAAAATCTTGGAGGGAAGTAAAAAAGAAAACTATTTGCCACTCAGGAGATGGACAGTGACTAGGGAGTCATTAAATCTACACTTGGAATAGATAAAAATGAAATGTAAAGACTAAAGCAGCTATGTCAAACTCAAAGTCACTGGTGGGCCAAAAGCATGAAGACCATCGACTAGGTGGGCCGCAAAACCTTATCTTAAAGAAGACAAACTACTAAAAATCTTGAAAAAAAGTACTATTATAGGAAAACTGTGTTTATTAAATTTCCAATAAAAAGGACATTACCAAAAACTACAAACATTAAATTCTTTTGCCAGATATTTGACATATTTTGTCTTTAATTAAGTTGTCTATTTGTGGCGCGAATTTATCGGCGGACATAACTTTTAAAACTGCGTCCCAGTGTGCGTTCGTCAATCGCGATCTTGCGGGAAATTTGTTTCCTTTCATCAAAGAAAATAGTTGTTCACACTTATAGGTACTTCCAAACATTGGCAGGATTTTACAGGCAAATTTTCTCATTTCTTGATATTGAACAGGCAAGAACTTATAAAATTCGAATGTACCAACACTATCAAATTTTTGTTTTAAATGGATCTGACACTGAATCTCAATTACTTCCATTTGCAAGTGAGGGGAAACTTTATCAATATCGATAGTGAAAAGACCAGTAAATAGAGAAAAATTGTTTTCTTGGGTCTTAAAATCCTGAAAACACTTCTCAAAATCTGCCATAAGTCTTCTCATTTTCTCTGAATATCTTTTGTATGATATTGGGACACTTGTGCCTTCCTGATATGCCTTACAAGTCAGAAAATGTGACAGATTATCCTCTGCTAACTGTTTTTCCACAACACCATCTTACACTTGAAAGCTTTCACATGATCATGCATATCTGTAATAACTTGACGTGGTCCTTGCAATTTCGTATTTAAGTCCGACAAGTGTTTTGTGATATCTACCATAAATGTAAAAAAGGTACATCGCATAATAAATTGACATCTTCTCCTTTTGTTTCCATGAAAATGCGTATTTCCTCTTTGAGTTTCCAAAACCGCTCGAGTACCATAGAACACGAAAGCCATCGCACCTCTGCATAATATGGTAAACCATTGTACTCACTTTCTTAATAACGTAAAAATGCAGAAAACTGTCGCTGATTAAGGCCTCGTGACCTTATGAAGTTTATAATTTTTTTCACTGACTTTAAAACACTTTCCCAACTTGATCACTTTTGAGCATAAAACTTCTTGGTAGATTATACAATGAATATGAATGAAATGAAAATCTGGTTTGTCACTGCCTGTTTCTCTGATCTTTGTCTGTAATATTTTAACGAAGCCATTTTTTTACTCCAGTCACTGAAGGAGCTCCGTCTGTTGCAACGGAACACAGTTTTGACAAATCTAAATTGTATTTTTGCAGAAGTCAGCATAAACAGCATTGAAAATATCCTTCCCAGTTTTTATCTGGTCACTTATATTGGCAGCCATCTCAGTAACTCTTTCAGCGACAGTATTCCGGGACAAGGATACATTTTGAAATGCCTTCACGCTCCCGGGACTTATAATTTCCGCGGCCTTTACAAGGCGCTATTTTATAAATTCACCTTCAACAAATGGTTTTGAGTGTTTCGCGATCAACTCCGACAATACGTAGCTCGCTTGAAGGACATATTCATTTTCTTGCTTTGGACGTGTAAACATAAGCTGCTGATCTTTCAACCGTGATTTTAACTTATTTAACTTTTCGTTTCTGACCATGTCTGTATACTTGTCAAACATAGTTTTATGAATATCATAGTGACATTTTGTATTATATTATTTTGGGACACCGACTGTTCTACTACAAATCAAACAAATAATTTTTTCTTTCACTTCACAGCAAAAAAACTGTAATTCCCACTTTTCTTGAATGATACGATGTTTATCTACAAGTTTCCTCTTACTCCCACTTGGTTTTGAAAGAGACATGTTAAAAATTGTATCCGAAATAAATTATAATAAGTACTGTTAAGTGTTGTAACAATAAGTGCGCAACTCAACTCGAAACTCTCTCGCAACTAACTCATAACTGACTAAACACTTTCCAGAATATTCAAATAGCGTCATCTGTTTTTTTGCGTGATTTCATTGAACAAGCCAGATAACGTTTGGCTTTAGGTTTTAGGTTGAGTATGTGTAGTTCATTCTCCTAAACATAGATGACACTATGTACAATTGTACAGGGTGTCCAAAATAAGAATGTATATCTCCTTATCTCGAGAACCATAACAGATAGAAGGCAAGTTCATATACAAAAGTTTCTTAGCTTCTTTTGAATTTTTATTTTATTATATTCTTATTTATACAGGGTGTTGCGTTTGGCCTGGGCTGACATGCACTTTCTTATTTTAAATGGGATATTATTGCAGATTATGATAACGCGCTTAAAGACGAGTTCACCATTATATAACAGTATGGGCCTATAGTGCAACGTTTCGGATTTATTGACATTTTTCTTCTGTTTTCTACCTATTTTCAAATTAACAGAAGTAAAGTACTTTTATAAATTTTAAAATTTTTGTTAGAGCCTTAAAAAATTAAAACCTCGTTCTACTCACAGTCTTATATTCAAGTTTTAAAACTTCAAAAAAGTTACAATGTTGCCATGCTTCGCGTATCGTAATTTTTTTTTAAAAATTTAAATGCAACACCCTGTACATTAAAATAAATTCGGATAGAGAATTGAAGTAAGATTTCAACGACCCATAATAATATGGGTCTCCGACTTATAGTTTTAGACTTATTGACGATCATCTTCAGCATGCAACTAATTTTTTTAAGACAAAGTTTTCAATTTGTTTAATTTCAAAAAATTCGTGGGTGTATTATAATGTATGCATTAAGAGTTATTACTTAGGTACCGATAATCTTTATTTACCCTTGATTATTATCTTAATATAAAAGTGTCGTTAATTATAAAACCCTTAGAACCGTATTCACTAAAGAGGTTTAAATTTAGACCATGTCTAACTTAACAGTTATAGGTTAAAAATGACAAATGCAACGATAGAGCAAATAAATTATTGTAGTCACAATTACCAAATGACAGTGACATATACAAAACGCAACTGGCGAACTAACGGTTTTAAATGTCATGGTAACTAGATCTGGTCTAACCTTTTTAGCGAATACGGGGGCTAATTTTGCCATGCTTTGCGTATCGTAATTTTTTTAAAAAAATTTAAATGCAACGCCTTTATATTACAATAAATTCGGATAGAGAATTGAAGTAAGAATTCAACGACCCATAATAATATGGGTCTCCGACTTATAGTTTTAGACTTATTGACGATCATCTTCAGCATGCAACTAATTTTTTTAAGACACATAGAGTGCCATGGAAATAGAGTTTGAAAGGACGCCAAGGTAAACGTCGCAAGAAATGTCAACATAATTTCCTGCTAGTGCTATTGATATCTTTTAACATTATAAAAATGTATTCAAATCAAGAAAAGTTGATTCTTTACCAGTGCTATTTGGAAAATAATCGTAGTGCTGCTTTGGCTCTTAGGGCATACCAACGAAAATATCCCGAAAACCGAATCCCAGATCGAAGAATTTTTTTGAAAAAATTGAAAGAGATCTCGAGGGGCACAGCGTTTTAAAATACGATAAAAGAATAACACCAAGATCTGTTTTAACCGAAGAAGAACAACTAAATATTTCCTTGTATTTTGAAGAGAATTCCGAAAATTCTATTCGTGATGCAGAGCGCGATTTAGGCGTTGCTAAATCTACTATTCATTTTTCGCTTAAACTTAATAAGTACAGGCCATGGAAGTTTGCGAAATTACATCATTTAGAGCCAAATGACTCCGTTACTAGATTAGAATATAGCAATTTAATTATGGATCGTCAATTCCAGGAATCTATATTAAATAAAATATGTTGGACAGATGAAGCAACCTTTAGTACCTGTGGAGTTTTCAACAGAAAAAATAGCCATTTCTGGGCACAAAAGAACCCGAAAAAATTTAAAACTATACAACATCAAGGACGACGAAGCATTAACGTGTGGTGCGGAATCTACAGAGGTACAATTATAGGCCCCGTATTTATTGATCAGCATTTAACTGGCCCTAGATATTTACAGTGACTTAGAGACACAATTAAGCCCTTGCTAGACATACGAGGAAATATCAACGAAATAATATATCAAATGGACGGCGCTCCATGCCATAACACGCTAGATGTAAAGAACTTTCTTTCCAACAATTTTATGGAATGGATAGGTTCAAATGGGGATATTCTGTGGCCTCCTAGAAGCCCAGACTTATCTCCATTGGACTATTTCTTATGGGGAACATTAAAGGATAAGGTTTACCAAAACCGCTGCGAAAATATTGAGGATTTAAGAAACAAAATTATTATGGAAGTTGCGTATTTAAATGAAAGTGGAGCAGTTCGAAAAGCGACCAATAAATTAGAAATGATTCTTACAACTTGCATTATATAAATAAAAACAATTAAGCAATCTAATATTTAAAGCATAAAATCTGTAAATCTAATTAAAGCGTTTTCAAATTATAATTTGTTTATATTAATATTTAATTTAATTCTTTACCAACCAATAACGCGGTTTTTTATTTAGAAATACACAAAAATATGGAAAATTATAAAATAATTAACAAGTATCACATTTTTCGTTTATACCGGCTGAAATACAGCCGATACGCTTACAAAGTATGTTTTGAATTAAATAACTATCTAAAAAAAGCAAAATGTACACGGTTTAGATTTTATTGAATAACTGAGTTTCTTGTTATTTTTTTGTTGTTTTTCCAATATCTTAATATTTAAGCAAAAAATAGGTGAACATTAATTAAATTTAAAAAATTAGCCCCCGTATTCGCTAAAAAGGTTAGACCAGATCTAGTTACCATGACATTTAAAACTGTTAGTTCGCCAGTTGCGTTTTGTATATGTCACTGTCATTTGGTAATTGTGACTACCTACAATAATTTATTTGCTCTATCGTTGCATTTGTCATTTTAAACCTATAACTGTTAAGTTAGACATGGCCTAAATTTAAACCTCTTTAGTGAATACGGTTCTAAGGGTTTTATAATTAACGACACTTTTATATTAAGATAATAATCAAGGGTAAATAAAGATTATCGGTACCTAAGTAATAACTCTTAATGCATACATTATAATACACCCACGAATTTTTTGAAATTAAACAAATTGAAAACTTTGTCTTAAAAAAATTAGTTGCATGCTGAAGATGATCGTCAATAAGTCTAAAACTATAAGTCGGAGACCCATATTATTATGGGTCGTTGAAATCTTACTTCAATTCTCTATCCGAATTTATTGTAATGTACAGGGTGTTGCATTTAAATTTAAAAAAAAAATTACGATACGCGAAGCATGGCAACATTGCAACTTATAACGAGGTTTTAATTTTTTAAGGCTTTAACAAAAATTTAAAAAATTATAAAAGTACTTTAGTTCTGTCAATTTGAAAATAGGTAGAAAACTGAAGAAAAATGTCAATAAATCCGAAACGTTGCACTACAGGCCCATACTGTTATATATTGGTGAACTCGTCTTTAAGCGCGTTATCATAATCTGCAATAATATATAGGGTGTCCCATTTAAAATAAGAAAGTGCATCTCAGCCCAGACCAAACGCAACACCCTGTATAAATAAGAATATAATAAAATAAAAATTCAAACGAAGCTAAGAAACTTTTGTATATGAACTTGCCTTCTATCTGTTATGGTTCTCGAGATAAGGAGATATACATTCTTATTTTGGACACCCTGTACACTTTATTATACCAATCGTTGTTGCAGCGCGCTTTCAAAAACGGTTTTCAACTTGTTCGCAGGCCGCATTATCTGGCTGTTTTCAAAACTGATTTGGGCCGCATGTTTGACATGGCTGGACTAAAGCAAAAATACATGGAACATATTAAAAATGTTTCAACAAATAAAAAAAATAAGAAAGAAAAAGTTTAACATAGAACAGAAGCTTTTACGGCTTTGGTCAATTAAGAAATCATGGTTCTTGGGACTAGACTGTGTCAAATTGGAATTTCTATCCTACTTTTCGCCTTCGATTGTACGGGCATCTTCAGGGATATTTACTCCACGAAAACTGAACATTCAGTATTCACCATCTAATTCCAAGAACCATGATTTCTTAAAGAAAAAGGTTGTTTATATTTCAATTTTTTTATTCATGTACTAATTTTCGGCTCTCTAGTAAAATGTCAAGTTTTTTGAGTTTGTCAATTTTATATTGGCAACAAAATGTATGTACACTAAAAATTAATTAGGGGTTAATTTTAATTCATCTCTATCATAACTGTAGGTAACTTGGATTACTTATGTGTTTGCTTAATAAATAATGTAAATAAAGTTTTTTAACAAAATTGTTAGAATAAGATAACTTTACATTAAATTTGGTCTGACCAATTTGTACTTGCGCATTTTATTTATACGTTGAAAAACTGTAGTTACAAAAACATGTCTGCATTTTATTTGGCATTATATTTTAGACAAAACTTTTGACAATCACAAAATTTACTGCAATCAATTGAAGACCACAGGGGAAAAAGAGGGAATGTCACAAAATATAAATACAGAGATATATCGATTTTAAAGTTTGAAACTCCTAAGATTCTCTAACATGGAATAGAATGGTTCAGAATATGTTAAATTTTTTTGATTCAAGTATCTGCATTCCGTATTTAAAAACATTTTATTTCAAAATAATTTTAATAACAAAAAAATACAGAAAAAAGTACAAAAATCAGCAACTCTCCATCGCAAAAACAAGGAATGTCCAAAAAAAAATCAGTTTCCAAAGTGAAAAGAAGGAATCTCCAAATTTACGAGGTCAGCTATCATAGTTGTGGTATTCTGTTTGTTTTGTTCCATATTGATTTTAGACCTAAAAGCAGTATTTTATGAGTAATAGTACTAAATTTTCTGAAGGAAAAATCTTACCCTCGTAATTCTCTTAGCGGCATGAGGTAACTTATCATAATAGTTTTGGGATTCTTGAGAGCAGAACACTTTCAGAGATTGCAAATCTTTGAATTTTTCCTCGCTTATTTGGATTAGATCTGAAAATCGCGGTCTATAAGTAAAAGTCTTAAATTCTCAAAAAAAAAATCTTACCTTCATACTTTCGGTCAGGATATAAAAATTCATTATTGCGCAGTACACGATAAGTTCTTGTCTTGTGTGTTGGTGGTAGTATTGAGCTTTGTTCCCAAGCACCATTATAGGAAGATCTATGTGAAACGAGTCGGGGGTGCCTAATAGTGACTTCTATTTCTCTCACAGGGCGTATGGCAAACG